>OZ024718.1:56633965-56973965 GCA_964016875.1 Fallopia convolvulus | reverse complement strand
ACAACCCTCAATCTCAGCATAGCACTTCGTAAAACAATTTGAAAACCGGCGCAAGCTTTCGTTTTTCTCCTTTTTGAGGCCAAAGACTGTATCAAGACTCAAGAGATGCTGCATCCCAGCTATTAGCTATGTAGCACCTCACAAATTTTGTGGCCAGTTGATCCTAAGACCATATTGACCCTTGTTATAAACTTTGGAACCACTTTAACGAATCCTTGGTGAGGCTACTTGGGAACATCTTTCATATTATAGCTTCCTCGGACACCCACAAGGCCATCTTACGCTAGTAAGAGGCTATATGATTTACAGGGTCCAAGTGCGCATCATACAAAGGGAATGGTGGTGGAGAAAACTTTGCTGGATATCGGGCTTGTTGAATGTTTCTATAGAATGGTACGGTGTCGATGTCACCATAGCCAATTTATGCTCTGCTTGTTCTTGATCCAATTTATGTGGGCTTGCTAAATTAATCTCCACCAACCATTTTTCTAATCCGATGGTACATGTTTGTTCTCATTTTACATTATAAGACTATATATCACTAGAGCTGGACTCTATATGGTAAATATAAAATAGTTTTATATAAATCTTCTATTCATAAATATCTTTTATGACATATTTTTTGTATTTAGTTTCTACCCATAATGATGAAAATATAAAATAGTAATTTCATATCCCAATTACACTATTTTTTAATATCTTTAAAAAAATAGATAACTTATGTAAGTATATTATTGTCCTCGCAAAATATTAATTATTTATTCCTAAATATTTTAATTTTTGATATTAATTTTCTCCCTATAAGTATGATTTTTATATTCATTTATTATATATCCATAAGTATAATTTTTTTATTAATTGATGAGGTATTTTTCAGTCGTTTACCTATCAAAGAACCTAACTTAACCAAACTGAGTAGACTGGTAAGTAAGGGTTGATCCCACAAAGACTCGTGTATTTATGTTCTTACTTGTGTGCCAAGTAACCAAAGTATGGGTTTTTTTTTGGATTGATTATCTATTCTAAGATGCAAATTAAAACTAAATATGAATGCAAGGATGATTATAACAATATAAGACAAAGTGTGTTCAACTAGTTAAATCCATCATGATATTGCTTTGTTGATCATCGATTCTCTTGATTCTCTACTCACTTGAATAATGTATTGTGGATTATGATCCTACTAAGGATTATGACCCAAACTTCACATTTAGTTGATAGAACTACCAGTCTAACAACTCTAATCATCTAACAACCTAAAAAACCTTTTAGATTCTATTAGACAACAACATAACGATTCAAGTTATCAATAGAAACAAGCACTTAGAGCAATCAGACATCTAAGTGAGTTGTGAATTTATTTCCTTCTATAGTTGAATAGCCCGACCAGGTCTAAACAACTATAGATTCTACTTGATCTAACTAATCCCAACCGGGAATTAATCAGATTAGTTGTAAATTAACCTAGAAATTCTATTAGGTGATAAATCTAACAAAAATCCTAGAATAACTTTGATTCAATTAAGCATAGGGAATAGAACCTATTAAAGTTTGTTGAAAATCAATCAAACCTCACAACTCATGCAAATCATGACTGCAATTAACTAGCCAAACATAATAAATTTAGCAATGCATAATTAGATTAAAAGCAAACTTACAAATTAGGTTTAAAGATCTCTTGAGAAAACCTCTCTAGAAACCCTAGCCTCCAAGTTCTTTTCTAAGTTATCCAAGAAAAGGTCAAAGACAAAGTTTAAGTACCCAAGACTTCCTAAGATCTATTAGCCCCAAAAATACATCAAACACGTCGGAAATTATATTATAAATCCCTTCTCGAAGCCCATTTTGTTGGCGCAACTTCTCCGCGTGAAAACAAGGTGCGCGGGCTCCCTCCAGAGTAGTGCGGTCGCGCCACGTCATGTTATGTCCGCGCCATGGCCTTGGTTCAACATTCAAGTGACACTTCAGATGTTGTTTTGACCCCATTCGAGTTAGAATTTGGACTCGGCATAAAAACATGAATGTAGCTCTTCGAATTAGCTTTCCAATGATAACAAATCCAGCTCCATCAGACCAATATAGCTCCCAAACCAAACATTCCAAGATAGAGGTGTCGAAACAACAACTCCAATCCATGACCCGGATTTAAGCGTTCTTTTCCCACAACTTCTTGGGTCTTAGCTCTTCCAATCTTCACATGAACCACTCTAAGCTTCATCAAAATCCACCAAAATCATTTAAGATTCGTCCCGTCCATGCCTGTTTATCTAAAGATCTGCAAAACCGAACAAAACAAGCGCAAAACCTGAATATCCTAGAACATCTACGAACCTACGAACTAGACCAAACTAAGCTAAAACCATGCAATATAAACATAAATATGCATCCTAAACACTACCTAAATGCAAACTATCATTAATATGGACCATATTTTCAATTATAATTTTTATACTAATTTTTAATTTATAATAGGACAAAATTGCAATGTTTTTAATTTTCTATTAATAAATTTTTTTATATTGATGAGGTCAATGAATTGCAATTTTGGTATACATTCGAATCGACCTAATGAGTCAATATCGTTAACTTTTTTATGATTCCAAAAATAATATTATAAATTAATAGTATTTTAAATAATAATATACTTTTTTGTATATTTTAATCATACAATATATTATAATAATTAAATTAAATTTATATGTACATTGTTAATTTAATTATAAGTAACATTTTTTTAATTGTTTAAATTATAATGTTTATATTAAATATAAATTAATATATTATACATTTTATTTAGAAAGTTTACGAGTAAGGTCCAAACCATCAACTAGTTTAGGGTAAAAAGAAAACTTAAAAATGAGGGGCTAGATAAGCAGAAAATTAAGTAAATAGATGGTTGAAAATCTTATTTAGTGTTCCCACCAGAAAAAAACATCTTATTTAATGAATATATTATCCTAGAAAATCATTAAATTTTAATAACTACTAAATAGTATGAATAAATATTCTTATAAAATATGAGTTGTGCCCATGGGAGTAGGGATGCACATGGGGGCGGGGAATACATTCTTCCGTCCTTATTCCCGACTTATTATTATGCCCTAATTCCCGCCCTGTCCTCGTCTAATTCTCGCGGGGAACGAGGCTAGGAATCTCTGTCAGTTATTGGGTTGTTAACGAGACCCCGTTTATTATAAAAAATATTTTTAACTTTAAAATTTTTTACATATATCAAATTTAATAACATAAATTTTAAATTTCATTACATAATTTGTAGATATATATAAGCTTTTAAATTAAAAACTACAATTATATTTAAAATCTATTTTTATTCTATGATCCCTAAATTAAAAAAATATATCAGATATATATAGTGGGATTTGGGGCGGATAGTACATTTCCCGTCCCCGCCCCGTTTAAATCGGGGATATCAAAATGATCCTCATCCCCGCCCCGTTCCCCTCCAAGTCGGGGAATCTCCGTCCCCATGGTTTTTTTTTTGTGCATCCCTACGTGGGAGGGACTAGAAAAAACCAATAAAAATTACGGGTACTTTTCAATAACATTTCATTAACCGGGTAGTTTTAGCAGTTCTGCCTATTTTATGAGTGGTTTTTGGGATTTTTTACGGCAGAATACATAAACGATCTTCTGTACTTGGGCCAATTGGTCACTTGGCCCCCTGTACTTTAGCCCTAACCGTTTGGCCTCCTATAGTTGCACATTGCGACCTATTGAACCCCTATTGAGCCACTTATCCCAGCTTTTTTTAGGAGTGTGGTGCACGCGCGATGATGTGTTATATTGTGTTGCCACAATGGCGATGACATGGATGACATGGCGATGACATAATGTGTTATATTGTGTTGCCACAATGACATCCATGTCATCGCCATTGTGGCAACATAATATAACACATCATCGTGCGTGCACTACACTCCTAAAAAAGCTGGGATAAGTGGGTCAATAGAGGTTTAATAGGTCGTAATGTACAACTATAGGGGGCCAAACGGTTAAGGATAAAGTACAAGGGGCCAAGTGACCAATTGACCCAAGTATAAGGAGCCGTTTATGTATTCTGCCGATTTTTTACCAAAACAATATCCATCCGTGCTTCACACACCTGGCTGTATCGACTGTAAAAGTCTGTAAATCCCCTGCCCTAGTTTTTGTAATCACCAAACCGAAGCGGAGAAGAAAAGCAAAGTAGAAGAAGCATTTCATAATGCCCCGTGAATCGGAACCAAAGCGTCACCATTCCAGATTCGATAGGGAACCCAGGTATCTCTTCTACTGTCTTTCTTCTAGCTATCTCGCTGATCTTGTTATATATTGTTCACGGTTTAAGTACCCAAAAATTAGGGCTTATAGTTCAAACTATGTAGTCTAGAGTCGAATTACTACAGTTTCATCGAAAACTTGCTCGCGAATGATCAGTTTCGCGTCCTTAATTTTGTTGGGCTATTTTTGAGTGTATGTTGATTATTGTTGGATGAAAGTGAGCTTACTCGTTGCGGTATGCTAAACTTCACCCTTTCAAAACCTAATTTTGGTTTAGTACTTGGCACTTGCCGTATCAATCAATTGGGGAAAATATATTGGTGAGGATTTGGGATCAAATTCAACTTTATTGGATTACCAATAACCTTCCAACAGTTCTTGTCCTAACTTCATTTGTGGCGATTGAAGTAGAAAGTTTAACTTCAAGAAGTATTTTTCATGTCTGCTGACTCTGTTTGGCAATAGATCATGGTCTAATCACGGCTTAGCTAGCAGACCTAGTATGTTTTGAATTCATTATTTTAGAGTATGAACTGCTTAATTGGATAAGTTACTATTATGCAAGTGGATATCAAGAAATGGCAAGAGAGTCTAGGCGAGAGTCTAGGCCTGCATCTAGATGTGAATGATGTGGTTGAGTAATTCCTAATGGACTATGAGCTTTGTCAATGCATGTAATGCTTTTAATACATTTCAGTTTGTTTTGTGGAAAAACTGATAGCACCCCATTGTTTTTCCCAGTCCGAAGAGATCTAGGAGGGATGGAAAGCCAACAATGGAACGGAGTCCCAACAGGCGAAGTCCAGAAGTACGTGGCAAGGATGATAATAGAAAGCACCGTCGCCGCCTGCAGGATCCATTGCCTCTTGAGAAACCACATCCATCAGATTCTAAGGTAGAGTTTGGGGTCACAAATCTTCTTCCACTAAAGCTAATGGCCTTGTCTATAGAATGAAAGCTTTGATCCAGCAGATGTTCCTTGCTCGTCTAGTCTGTCTATTTTCAAGTGCTCATTTAAAACATACTAACTGCAATAGTGTTTTCAGAAACACAATTTTATTTCTCTTTTGATGTTATCAACGGTATAGCTGAAATGAGCACCTGCATCTCATTCTGAAGCAGTTTTTTTCTTCTTTCTAAAACTGTAAATGATTAGGCCGTCAGGTTAAAATGTCTATAATATGGAGGTAGTGAAACACAAAAGAAGTCTTTCTGTAATCGGGTTTTCTTGCCTTGAACTTATAAACATTGGTCAACAAGATTCTAATTTTTACTATGAAGAATTGTTTGTAGCATTTTGAGAATAGAAGGTTAATTTATCAATAGGATTTGCATTAATATATGGTAATATTGTAATAATACCTTGAACTTTCAATGTTCTTTTTCCTAAAACTGTAAAACATTCTCTGGACTTGCTCAGGGTACAACTCGACCCCCCAGACCCTGCACATGCGGGATTCACTGGGTAGATGTTCTTTTAGATTTTTGTTTATTTAGCTGTAAATTATGGAGAGACTTGGGGTTTCTCCTCAAAGGGCTATCAAGACCATCAGGGTGACTCAAAATTGATCTCATTTTGGATTTCTGTCGGATAACAACTAAAATCCTTGATGTGTGAGTATCGATTTCTTGATAGTGGCATATTTCTAGTATCAGTTGTTGGAATATGCCTAGCATGTGTTAACAAAAAGCAAATATCATCATTCATAGAGAAAATCCGCATGGGGAAACAGCGCGATGACTTTTGGTGCTTTCTTTGTGGTGTTCGTGGTGAACTTTATTACTTGAACACCATAACTTTTTGATATTTGCCGAATCTTTATTTATATGAGTATTTTTGGCAAATGCAGCTGTTTTCTGCTGAGTTTAATTGTTTGGTGGCTATTCAGTGTTTGCAATTCCATTTACTGGGCTGATGTAGCAGAATGACTTTTGAGGCTCCCTTTTATGTAACTATGTCGGCTTGCCTCTGCTTGTCTTATAACAGCGTGATGACCGTAGCAATGCTGGCCAAGATGGCACAAGCACTAGACACGGAGGAAGAACAGGTATGTTTCTCCTTGAGTTTTATTCTCTAAAACCTTGGGCTTTTCCTCTCAATTTCATGTGATTGTAATTGGAATTTGGAAGTCCTGAGGATCTGAAGAAGATATGGCCTTGTCTCTTTCAATCCGTCAATATTGTCTGACTACTTTTAGTGGCTCAAAACCATGGGTCTCATGTGCACATTCTCTGTTCAGCAGTAGATCACAAAATCAAGTTGATTTTCAGAGGCTGTCTTGTGAATTTGTAGCTGGTTCTAGATGCCTAATCCTAACTGCTTGAGCATATATATTAAATTTCAGTTGCAATTTGATTTACTAGAGCTTTCTAATTTCTACTATACTTAATGGTCCCCCGAGAATATGTTGTATTGTGCTATTTTACTCTAGGAATCTTAGATGGGTTATTCTAATTATGGACAGATCGTGGATGGTGGAGAAATCAGGATGATGATCGGAGAGGAAAGCTTCGGACTTCTGATGCACTGGACAAGGATGAGAAATCCATTGTTCAGAGCCAACAAGATGAACCCTCTAAAACAAATGATGACCGGCCCACAAAGAAGAAATTCAGGGAGGAGAAGCTTCCAGCTGCAGAAAAAGCTGTAGCAGAACCAGTAAAGACGTCCCAGGTAGAAAACGCTCCTGCAGGAGGAGGAGGTGATAGGAGAGAAGAAAGAGAAATCCATAGGTATCCAGGTAGAAATGAGCGTGATCGGGCCTATACTGGTAATCGGTTCCAACCCAACAGAGCAAGGCCCGAGAGAGGTGGTTTCCCGTCTAGAGACAGGTTTAGGGGACACGATGGATATGTCAGGAGGCAAGGCTATGGCACAGGAGGCGGTGTTGACAAGTGGAAGCATGACATGTTTGACCAAGTTAACCGAAGCCCGACTTCTAAGAATGAAGAGGATCCTGTTGCCAAAGCCGAGGCTTTGCTTGCTCTATGAAATTAAGCTAATGTGAGCTAAAACTCCATTTCAAGGAATGCCCTGTCTCTAAATACTCGACACTATGTACATCTGCTACATGAATCAGTAGAAGCTTTTATGTGGCTTTTGGTCATCTGAACTTCGGCATTTTTTATACCAAGTTTATGTTTGGGAATGTTGGTTAATGTAGTGATGTGTGAAGGTGCGTTTAGGACTGACTGTAATCTTCTAATGTGATGACACATGCTGGTTTTAAGTGTTACCTTTATTTTCTCCTTGGATAAATTCCAGGGTTACTAATTTGGATATCAAGCTTTCTGGTCTAGGATCTTGATGAAATGATTCCGGTTTTGGACAATCAGATTCTGAGTTCAAACTACCATAGTTCCTGCGTGAAAATATCAATATTTGTTATAAAATAGAGAGATTACAGAGAGAATAGAGAGAAAAGAGAAAGATTAGATCCGTCTTATTAGGTCACCCATAAGGGCCTTTATATAGAGATTACAAACTAGGATTTAGTTATACAATTCCCTTAACTTCCGGTTTAGTTATACAATTCGCTAAATTTCTGGTTTAGCTTTCTTCGGATTGAAAACAACAAGTTGCATCTCAAGTAATCTCTTAACTTCTAGTGTCATTTTATTCTCCCCCTAAAGTTGGGATTTTCACCTCGCCAAAGTGTTAATCTTAATACCGAGCAATATATTGATCACCGCTTATAAGCTCTAGGTATTTTATAAACGAGAAGGATCCAAACCCTTCATCTAATCCCAACTTTCATTGTGTGGCATTACTTAACAATCATTCAGGGAGGTGGAGGACGTATAAAGCATTTAATCTCTTCTAGAGACAAGCTTCTATTAGGAAAGTTTTCTATAAGCAGTCGGTCCAAGTTGAATTTAATTATCGACATTCACATTTCATGACCCTATTTGATCAACGACTCATCCTAGTCGTGTATTTCATGTATAGCATTTGCCTAGCTATCAATTATGGCCGCATTATTGACGACTCTACTAGGTCGTTTTGTGAATATGTGTGAGAGCTACTCAATGCTCAACCACTACACTAATTTATTTTCATTCCCCTCCCTTTTCAATGGAACCAATGGGTTGAGGCATCTTTCAACATTATATGATTAATCCACAATGATTCATATGGCGATGTAATGTGTCCTCTTATATCACTTGAACATAGTCAAGGAGCATATGAGACTTTGTATTTACTTGCATATTATGCTGGCTTTGCTACTAACTTGCCAAGATCACAAGCCTTTCAAGATCACTCTTAGAAAGAGACTTCAAGTCTCAAGATCTTTCGGTCCTATACCGATCATGCGCAATATTATTTCTCTTGAGTGACCAAGTTAATCATGCCACATATATATCTTATCATTAACTAACTTCCAGTTAGTGAGATTACATTATTCAATGGGATATACTCTTCTAGAGTCATCATAACCTTCACACCAAAATTTGTGCATGACTTGTGAAAACTTTTGGTTTTCAAATACAGTGTGGTGTGACACCATTGAAAAATGTCGGTGATCCACACTTATGTTTGGGAGCTCATCAACTCAAATCAGATAAACCATTATCTTGATTTCTAACATTAGATGCCCCAAAATGGGTGCATTTATAGACTAGACCGGTCTCCACACTTATACTCATAAGGTGTGGTTCTTGTACAACTAGTACAAGACTGATGATCAATTATGTCATTTATACGATATCCCTTATCTTAGATGTTCTTCTGGACATCAAATTAGCCCACGACGTCCTAGCTATAAGTCATAACCATGACTAACGGCCGCATGCGTAATATACCGTAACCTCTTTCACATCCTCTTCCAGAGGAGGCATACTTCCGACATGCAAGAGGTTGATCAAACATGACCTTGAACTTCTAGTTCATGCTAGGTAGGTGGTCATTTAGACATAGTTCTGAATATTGTAACGACCCACATTCCTTGTACTACTTCTAGAGTACATGCCATATTTCTTGTACTACATGTAGAGTACATGGTTTGGTATGAGATCTCTTAACTCTCCAAGAGTTTATAACGATCTCTACTTGTCAAAATTCGATTCTTCAAACTCGAATGGAGTTGATGATATGATACTTTACCATTATAGCTTAGCACAAATCTACTGGAATTTGAAGTGCTGCATAATTGTCCCAAACATCTTATTTGTCAAATTCAGGTGACAATGAATAAGTTATCTCTTAAACCGTTACAAGAAGTAATAAATTCTGTATTTAAATCCACTTCTAGGGATAATACTCTTATGTACAAAAGCATCTACTTCAAGAGATGATCATTGTCACATGAACTTTATCATCTTCTTCAAGAAGTGATATTTTCTATCATTACTCACTTCAGGGGGTAATGAGATTTATTATTTCATCTCTTCGGGGATGATTTCAAATTTGTCTCTACTGGGACATACTAGCATCCGCTTCAGGAGATGACAAGTTTTAACTTTAAGAACAAATAAAAATGTATATAAGTAATAACATAAATAATTAAATTGAAAAGTATAAATAAAGAAATAAAGTATCATAAAATATTGTCAACTTCTGGTGACAAGAGATTGTATACGAAGTCTTCTAGACTTCTTTCCATCACATACTTCAGGATGTGATTATTCATAAGATCTTTTAATCATATACTTCATGATGTGATTTCAATGAGACCTTTTAGTCACATACTTCAGAATGTGAAATCCATGTGGGTATTTTATTATCTACTTCAAGAGATAATATTGTCATATGAACTTTATCGTCTACTTCTAGAGATGATATTTTTCTTTTCAATTTGCACATGAATCATGTCATTTATTTCAAGAGACAATTTTAGTATCACCACTCACTCCAAGGAGTGGGAACTTTTATTATATTTGTAGGATCGTTAGTACTAGGACAAGTCGGCGACTTCTACGAAGTCGTTGACTTTGAGTAATAAAACAGCGGAATAAACACACAGTAGAAAAATAAGAGTACGATGCAAACACACACAATCCAGAAATACGTTACAACCAAATTGAACTAAAAAGTCTTGTAAAGTGGAGGAATAATGTGGCAAGGAAAGAAGAAAGGGATAGAGAAGGTCATGGGTGAACGACAGTCACTGACATCAGGCTCCAAAGTCATTGAGCCTCTCCTCTATTGCATCCAGCTTTGATAGTGCATTGCCGACCATATTCTGAAGCTTTTCCATCATCCCCTTCAAAATCATGTTCTGCTCCCTGATTTCCTTCAACTCATCGTTTGCTGGAGCAGACTTCATTCCTTCTTCCTGATTGCCCTTGTCACTGACCTCAGATGACTTCAACACCCACTGTCCATCAACCCAGTTCCATCCAAATTTTCTGATCATCTCTTTGTTGAGAACTCTGGTGTTGAGAACATCAGCATGATTATCCACATAGACTTATGCTCGTACATCATCAGAGCAATCAGCATCCCATAGGGAAGAGCATGCTTGGCAGTTTCAAGCACGTGCTTCATGTGAAGCATCTCAATCATGGCATGTTAATCTTCTTCCCTCGTATAATCTTGTCCATGACCAGCAGATCCTGAATAGAAGCAGCATTCCTCTTGAGTTCCCTTGGCAGCAAGTTGCTGATGAGATAATTGAACATCACCTTCTTCTCTATTCCCATCTTGTTGACCAGATAAGGGCTAGTGAAATTATCATCACTGTCAGTGACAGTTTTGATGATCTCACGTTCATCGACCCCTTCAGGCCAACCTCCTTTGTAGTACTCAGCAAAACCGTCATGAGGAATCTCCAGAATGTCACTGACATCCTTGCTTGTGAAGGAACACGTCTTCTTGTCTATCATGTATCTCCCTATGGTCATATTCCCTGTATCTTCAATCACCAGATTCTCATAGAATAACTTAACCATCATGGGATTATATTCATGCTCCCCCTGCACCAACTTGTCCCATTTCCGCTTTTTCAACCAGTCAATGACCTTGGTCAGTTTAAACTCCTTCATGAACTTTTCATCCCACAACAGATCCTTAGTGAAATCCCTAGACGACATATCAATGCTCACACTTGTTTTCTTACTCTTTTTACTAGACCCAACAGTAGACTTAGGAGATCTTCTCCTTTTCTTCCTAGTGACTTTTTTAGAAAAGGAAGAGTCATCTCCCTCTGAGGCAGCCTCAGGGGTTTCCAACCCCTTGCCCTTTTTGGCTTTAAGAGCCACTGCCGAGGCTCTAGCACTAGCAGATCTAGTCTTAGGACGAAAAGGAGGAGGCATTTCTATCTCATCGTCTTTGAGCAACTCAGAGTCATCTCCAAAGAGGTCTTTTTCCAAAATTTTCTTAACAGACTCACCATAAATGGGTTTCTTATAAACCAAGATGGGATCAGAGGGAGTACCTTCTTCAGAGTTGTCTGTTGGTTCCTTTCGAGGGAGATCCTTGTCAGCCACCTTGTCAGCATTCTCTACATCAACATCAATGTCGATGACTTTTGAGGAGTCATTGACAGCCTTTACTTGAGGAGATAGCCGTTGGTTCTCCTTTTCACAAGCCTCTTCTCCTTTCTCTTCTTCAAACAACCCGACTACATTCTATGTTTCCTCAAAATCCATCGACCCTATAATCGGAGTCTTCGCTCTCTCTTCCTCTACAATCTCTGGGTTTGGGGATTTGGGTAAGGAGGTTTCACCAGTTTCTGGAAAAACCATTGGTTGCGCCGTTTGGCGCGTTTTTCCAAACTCTGGTGAAGCGGTTAGGGTTTCGGTTTCGTCTTGAGGAAGGGGATTTTGAAGTTTTTCAGTGGTAATGGGGGATGAGGGCGTTGATTTTGGAGGAGAGGGGTTCAGATTTTGGTTCTGTGGAGGAATGAGATTTCGGGATTGAGTTTCCATGGCGGTTGGAGGGACAGTGGAGGAAGACGATTCCCCGGACAAAAGGGCTCGAAGAAAATCGTCACCGAAAAGTGCGAGAATCTTCTTCTTTGTCGATTCAGGGCTGTCGATTTTGGGAGAGGCAGGAAGATCGGAGTTGGAGGGAGACGCCATTGGAGAGGGATGAAGGTTCAAGGGTTTTGGGTTCGAGAGAGAGAGAGAGAGTAGAAGTTGAGAGAGAGAAAATGATTGAGAAGAGTGTACCTTTAAGATTGACGTTTGAGGCATAATAAAGGAATCCACTTCCATCATTAAGGAAGTTGTCAAATCACAAAATCTTCTCTTTCCTCTCTTTTGAAATCCACTTTCCAATTTAAAAAGATACTGTTAAGCCATGATCTTTTTCTCGCGCCAGAAATTGTAGTCACTGACCTTGAGCACGTCGGCGACTCTTAACACAATACTGCTATCGTTATATGTCCGTGACATTTGTCCACACATGACTTTCTCTCTTAAAAACTTACTTGGCGATGGGTTTGCACAGGGAGTGCCGAGGAGAACCAAGTAAAATTTATTTTTGAGGATTTGTCGATCATGATGATAAGTCTCCGTTTAATAAGAAGATAATAAACAAACGGGTTCATAGAGACTCTCAAACATGATAGGTTAGGGATTGGTCTTAGAATCAACTATCATTTGGGCTTATAAAGAGGGTTAGGATCATCAAGTTGATTCTCTTGGGCCAAAAACAGAGAGCTCAAAAAGTTGCAGATATATTGAATGTAGTGAAAGTCATTGACAATCAAATTGCATGGGATTTCCTAAATATGATGTCTATCAAGTATGTCTAAGAATTATATCATACAAGCATGATTTCAAAGCATATGTAAAGCAATCAATTCTAGCCAATCATCGAGGGAGTTCATGTAGGGAAATAGATCATTGAAGAGATATCATACCTAGCTCCATGCGGAGTTGTTCAAAGGGTTCACGATTTAAGGCTTTTGTGAAGATGTCTGCTCTTTGATCACTTGTTCTATAAAATTCCATAGTGACCATGCCCTTTTCCACACAATCTCGAAGAAAGTGATGCCTTATCTCAATGTGTTTTGTCTTTGAATGTTGCACCTTATTCTTTGATATGTTGATTGCACTAGTGTTGTCACAGAGTATAGGCACTGACTCACACTGTACACCATAGTCACTGACTTGTTGCTTGATCCATAAGAGTTGTGAGCAACACGCTGAAGCTGCGATGTACTCTGCTTCTGCCGTTGATAGTGCCACAAAATTTTGCTTTCTAGATCCCCATGAGACAAGACAAGGCCCAAGAAATTGAGCCATCCCTGAAGTGCTTTTTCTATCAACCCGGTTTCCAGCAAAATCAGCATCTGTGTAGCCAACAAGCTCAAAATCAAATCCTCTGGGATACCATAAACACAGATTGTCAGTCCCCTTAAGATAACGAATGATTCTTTTAACAGCTTTCAAATGGGACTCTCTTAGATCGGCTTGAAACCTAGCACATAGACATACTCCAAACACAATATTCGGTCTGCTTGCAGTGAGATAGAGCAATGATCCAATCATACCCCTGTACATAGTAGCATTAACTTCTGGATCCTTGTCATCCTTTCCAAGCGAGGTAGTCGGCGACATGGGGGTATCAAACGGTTTAACATTCTCCAGACCGAATTTCTTAACACATTCTCTAAGATACTTTTGTTGATGAACTCGTGTCCCATCCTCATTTTGAACAACTTGAAGTCCTAAAAAGAACTTAAGCTCGCCAACCATACTCATTTCAAATTCACTAGACATGAGGTCGGCGAACTTCTTCACTAGCTTATCATCTGTTGAACCAAAGATGATGTCATCGACATAGACTTGAACAACTAGTGTGTGACTTCCTTCTCTTAACAAGAACAGAGTCTTGTCAACTTTTCCTCGAACATAGCCATGTTGAATCAAGAACTGAGACAAATGATCATACCAAGCACGCGGGGCTTGCTTCAATCCATAGAGTGCTTTGTCCAGTTTGTAGACATAATCCGGGTGGGCGACATCTTCAAAACTCGGAGTCTGTTCGACATACACTTCTTCTTTTAGATATCCATTCAAGAATGCAGTCTTGACATCCATTTGTTGTAGCTTGAATCCATGATGTGCAGAATAGGCAATGAGCAATCGTATAGCCTCAAGACGAGCCACTGGAGCAAATGTTTCATCATAGTCAATGCCCTCCTGTTGATTATAGCCCTTAACTACCAGCCTTGCTTTGTTTCTGAGCACATTTCCTTCATCATCCAGCTTATTTCTGAACACCCATCGTATTCCAATCACAGATCTTCCTTTTGGCCTTGGGACCAAATGCCAAACCTTATTTCTTTCAAACTGATGAAGCTCCTCTTGCATGGCACTAACCCAATCCGAATCTTTCAACGCTTGTTCAACATTTTTAGGTTCCAACATTGAGATGAAAGCATTGAAAGCGAAGAAGTTGTTTAGAGAAGATCTAGTTTGCACACCTTTTGAGAAATCAGTAAGGATGTTAGTGACAGGATGAGCACTTTTCTATTGATAATTTTTGACCTGTATCTCTGTCAGGTCACCGACTTGAGTATGAGGAGTTCTCACCGAATCTTCTTCTGAGTTCTCCACGCTTGAGCTCCTATCAGGTGTTTTCTCGTCATCAGATTCACTGTCATTTGAACTTTGATTTTGACTCCTTCCCCCTGTATTGTCTGAGTCAGTGACTTCAGCATTGTCACTGACTGTTGATTCTTTTGTAGTCACTGGAAGAGAGTCGTCTTGAACCAGATAATATCCTTGATCACCATCATCAAGATCTTTAATCATCGATCCTCCCATAGTGTTTTCATCAAACACCACATTAACACTTTCTTCAATCCTTCTTGTCCTTTTATTGAACACTTTGTAGGCTTTGCTATGAGGACAGTAGCCTACAAAAGTTCCAACATAATCACTCCTTGGATCGTATTTTCCCAGACTGTCTTTGCCGTTGTTGTGGACATAGCATTTACATCCGAAAGTGCGCAGGTGGGCGACACTGGGCTTAACTCCTCTAAGAAGCTCATACGGAGTTTTTCCGAGAAGTGGACGAAGCATAGCATGATTCATCACATAACATGATGCATTAATGGCTTCACACCAGAAATTTCTCGGAAGACCACTTGAAATGAGCATAGTCCGTGACATGTTCTCCACAGCATGATTTTTCCTCTCAACAACGCCATTCTGTTGAGAGTTCTTGGCGCTAAGAAGTTGTGACTTATGCCATTTTTCTTGTAAAAAGACAGAAATTCAGAGTTGTCGAATTCTGTTCCATGATCTGATATGATTGATACAAGTGTAACTCCAAGTTTTTTCTCAACAACCTTCACCCATGCTTCAAACTCTTCAAAGACCCGATCTTTAGAAGACAGAAAAATAGTCCAAGAATACCGTGAAAAGTCATCAACAATGACAAAGATATAGCTATTTCCTCCACGACTTTGAACCCGCATGGGACCACATAAATCAATATGAATGAGTTCTAAGGGTCTAGTGGTACTTACCTCATTTTTGGATTTGAAGGAAGACTTTACTTGCTTACCTCTCACACACGTCTCACAAACTTCATGCTTGATTGGATCTAACCAGTTCTTGCTTATGAAGCTTGTCAAGAAGTTGAAAGCTCGCATGACCAAATCTCTTGTGCCAGAGGTCGGCGACATCTGTAACTGTTCTAAGACACAGTTTTTCTTCAGGCTCAAAACAGGGGTCCACCTTATACAGATTGTTCTCAGATACCCCTTTCAGAAGAATTTTGCCTGAACTAATCTCTTGCACCTGACAACCATTCTTATAAAAAACAATTTGATATCTTCCATTAGCACAGATTTGGGAAACACTTAATAACTTGAAACTCAGATTATCAACAAGATTCACATTGTCTATAGTTAACTTATCTGAAAATCTTACCGTACCTATACTAGAAATACCACCTTTGCTGTTGTTGCCGAAATTAATCTTACCTCCCTTGTATTTTTGAAGTGAGACGAAATCCCTGGGGTTTCCCGACATATGAGTTGAGCATGCACTATCAATGAACCAGGGCTCCTGGTCACCCACTTCAAGCTGTATTGAAACAATTAGTTCTTACGAACCCAGAGTTGTTTAACTCCTCTGGGTTTGACAACATAATAACTCCTAGAACAACATTTGTCACAATTAGCACACACAGATCCTGGAGGACAGTCAGTGACAGTGTATCTGTCATGACTATCACTCAGAGTCTGTGACCTTGGATTTTCATCATCTCTTGCCTTTTTGTGACAATCATGTTGATAGTGACTAGGCTTGCCACAATACCAACATGTCCTATGAGACTTTAGGGCAACATATTTGCTATAGCCCGGATAGATGGGTTTGTTGTTGATGCGAGATTGAAAGTCAATTTGTGACGGAGCCGAGTTTTGGACTTGTTTTTGCCATATATTGTGCACCTTTTCATCAGGATACCACTGTTGCTTCCCTTTGTCAGGCTTAGCCACCACATGTGTAGAACAACTTGCATTGTCACTACACATAGGGGTTTTACCTTTAGACACGAGGGGAGCAGCCTTGGTACCCTGAGTATTGGGTGCACGAACAAATCCAATTCCAGATCTGTCTACCTCCTTCACAAATTTCCTTTTATAGTCATTTCTGACCTCTTGAGCCTTTTCAGCAACAAACTCATCTAACCATTTCTTTCTTTTGGTCTCATCCTCGACTTTAAAATTTTCTATCTCACTGGATAGCTTAGCATTACCCAGTCTGAGCATGAGTCTTTCACCTTCTAGGTCAGTGACTTGTTTTTCCAGGTAATTGACTTGTTTCTGCAAGTCAGTGACTTGGATCTTTGAATCTGAGCACAACTCACAAGTTACTGACTTAGGAGATGAGGCTTTTTCAAGCTCGATTGCTTTAGAGGACCAGTGTTTGTTATCATCGAAGAGATTGGAGATTGTTTCTTCATTTTCTTCCAATTTTTCTTTTAACTCAGTGACCTGAGTTCCAAGCTTTTCGATGATAGCAACCAACTGTGCCCTAGACTTTTTGATTAAAAGAGAAGAAAGTTCAGAGTCATTTACCTCTTGAGAAGGATTGTCCTCAATGGCCATGCAACATCTTCCTCTTGCTGGTGCCACCTCATCATCATCATCAGACATGTCCCAAGTTGCCATCATGCCTTTGCCGGTTTCTCCACTTTTCCTTTTTGGACAATATTTGGCAAAGTGTCCCTTAACTTGACATTGATAGCAAATGACATCCTTCATATCTTTCCCTTCTTTGGATGATTCTGGAGCTTTTATGGGAGCTTTGTTACGATTCCACAACCTCTTCATAACTTTAGAGATGAGAGCAACATTCTCATCTATTCCATCAATGTCATCGTCTCCCTGAGCCAAATCAAACTCTCTTTCAACCTTGAGAGCAATGTTTTTTTACTTTCTCTGAATCGAGCCTTTCAACTCTTCTTTGTTGAATGCCTCCATACATAGTGAGTAGTCCAACAAGGTCTTCCAAGGTCAGCGACTTGGTTTCCTTTTGAGTAAGAAGAGACGAAGCAATGCTGTCCCAACTTTTGTTCAAGCCAGAGATCAACTTGTTGGTGAGTTTCCATTGAGGAATTTCTTCACCAAGAAACTCCAGTTGATTTACAATCGTCTGAAATCTGGAATGATAGTCACGAAGAGATTCTCTTTTTCCTTGAAAAATGTTGTCATACTCTGTTTCGAGACTAATGATCCTGTCCTTCTTTACATCATCATTTCCTTGATGAAGTCGTTTAAGAGCATCCCAGATTTCTTTAGCCGTTATGTAGCCGATCACCTTCTTGAGATCTCCTTCAGTAAGAGCATGATGTAAGACCTTCTTTGCTCTAGCATTCTTTTCCAGTTTTTTGAAGTCAACATCGTCGTACTCAGCTGTGGTCTTTTCTGTTTTTCCATCCTTTCCAAGAGCAAAAGTTTCTGGACCAATTTCTATCACCTTCCACAATTGACCATCAAGAGAACAGATATGAGTTTTCATCTGTTCAACCCACCCGTCATACTCTCTTACCCTTAAGATTGGAGGCTTCCAGAACGAGTCATTCACAGAGGTGTTGGTGGACGTCATTTTCCTGTATGAAAAGTACTAAAAGCACAATCTAGAGCCTTTGCTCTAATACCAATTGTAGGATCGTTAATACTAGGACGAGTCGACGACTCCTAAGAAGTCGTCGACTTTGAGTAATAAAGCAGCGGAATAAACACACAGTAAAGTAAACGTTACAACGGTCATTGACAAGCGATGTATAGTGGAAACTCTTCGTAAATCAACTAGTTTACTTAGAGAAAAACCACTCCCTTCCAAGTTTATCACTTGGTCGGATTTCAAGAGTCCTTAGACTCGCTCTATTGATTTCTTGAGTGATTACAAAGCTCTCCCGTGTACAAGAATGAATCCCACACCCTTGAACCACGCTCTACCTTTGCACTCACACTCTCAATCTCACGCTATGCCTAAGATCTCTTGACTCACCACTTGTACGAATCTCACGCACAAGTACACTTCTTTCTTTCTTACACACGGTATGAAAATTAAGCTCACGAGTCCTTACGATTAGCCTAAACACAAGAGTATTTAAACTAAGGTAAGAGAGATCTCATGTATATTATTTTCCATTCGATTAAGAAAACAATATACACTTAATCTTTTGCAAATCTTTCCAAATAAAACAATTGTACGCACACTCAAATATTCTAGGAGAATCACAATTATCTTCATCTTGATTTTAGCACTCTTTTGATGATCCTCTCCTAAAATAGAACACGCAGCTGTCTTCAATTAAACGCACAACATCTGTGCGTTCCTTCTGTAAATAGATCGCTTCGCCAACTGGTTATGTCAGTGACTTTGCCAAGTCGTCGACTCGACTTGCAAACATAAGGTCACTGACTCTGGAACCATCAAAACTCAAACTTCCATCTTCTAACAATATTCATCCACTTCTGGGGATTGATTCAATTATTTCATCCAATTCGGGGGATTATTTGTTTCATCCACTTCGGGAATGGAAATTATCACTCCAAAGTATAAAAATAGAAAAATGGTTTCATTCACTTCAGGGAATGCGAATTATCACTTCAGGGATAAAATGAAGTTTTCATTTACTTCAAGGAACGAGGATTATCACTTCAGGGATAATCTTGTTCTGTACATTCCTTTAACTCTTCAAGAGAAAATAATATAACATAATTAATTATATGAAAATAATAAATAAATAAACAATATAAGAACAATAAAATAAATAAAATAATTCAATCACTTCAGGGAATGAAATTTATCACTTCAGGGATAAAATTATAATATTGTTTTGTAAATTCAAATCTTCAGGAGGAAATAATTATCATTTCAAGGATAATAATACTTGTAAATTCAACTCTTCAAGAGGAAGTAATTATCACTTCAGAGATAATATTATTTGTAAATTCAACTCTTTAGGAGGAAATAATTATCACTTCAGTGATAATATTATTTGTAAATTCAACTCTTCAGGAGGAAATAATTATCGCTTCAGGATAATATAATGATGTTCCAATCACTTCAGGGAATGGAAAATAATCACTTCAGGGATTATATATTGAGGTTTCATTCACTTCAAGGAATGAAAATTGCCACTTCGAGGGTAATATGATCTTAATATATTCAACTCTTCAGAAGCTGAATGATCAAAAAATTATGGTTTCAAGGATAATTATTGTGCACCTCTTCAGGAGATGAATATATCCACTTCAGGGGATATATCATATACGATTTAATTTGTCGCTTCCAGGACAAATTTGTTAACAAATACATTCATTTCAGGGGATGTAATTTTACAATCATAAACAAAACTAGTTTTGTAATTCAGACATTAGAATATATTCGCAATTGAATTAAATTATAAGAACATAAATTAGGTGAGTAACATGATCATAAGAATAAACAATTGCTTAATATATACAGATCATCATGTATGTAATTCACGTAATTCGATTATGTATAATAAGTAAACAAGAAACATGAAACATGAATGTTACATGTATGTATGTATATATCATGAACGTAATATAGAATGATTAATATGTACGGCAAATGCAAAGCAAGGTTCCAACAAATCACAAAGCATGTAGTAAGAAAAAAAATCTAAAAATTAAACCAGATGTTGGAAACGATCTCACCGAACATCTCAGTCTCATCAAATTAATGTATATCAGTGAGATGTATATAAAATTAGAGATTTTCCATACAATAATACTAGTTAATCAATGTACAGATCATAATTAATTAAAAAAAGAAAAGAAAAAAAAACTAGTGCACATGCAAGATAACTTGACAAGACTATTAACATTAAAACGATTGATTCTCTTAATATTGAAAAGGATACGCATAGGGGCAATTCGTGAGAGTTCGGTGGAATTCATGAGATGCGTCGTGCTGATAACGTGTTATAAAATAGAGTGATTACAGAGAGAATAGAGAGAAAAGAGAAAGATTAGATCCGTCTTATTAGGTCACCCATAGGGTCCTTTATATAGAGAATACAAACTAGGGTTTCCAATTGATACTCACAGTATTCAAATAAAAATATTTCCATTAGAAATAAAAACAAGGGAGATTTTGGTAATCATCCTAAAATAGGGGTCTAATAACACGTTAGTATAATTGTAAGTCTTAATTGCGTGTGTTAACCCCGAGCTACAATTACTGTCTTCCATCCGAGCTTCTACAACAGCTTTCATGGCAACCTGGATAGATTTTGCGCGACAAATCTAACAGCCAACCACATTGCTTTCATCGCCACAATCTACAACACAAATTTCAATGATCAAATTCAAAACCACCTATACAAACTTGTTTTGTCATCAACCCAAATTCAAGTAAGATATGCTTTCAACACCAAATGTCGCCAAAGTTTTTGCAAGTTTTGATTCAAATCTATTGGCAAGCAACCTACTTTTACTTGATTTGTCATCACATCTTATGGTATGCACGAAAACGCTTAGAAACTAGTTTTTTTTACTTTATTTTTGAGTTTGATGACAATTGACAACATGAGTTGATGCTAGTTGATGACATAGGAATTTCCATCAATATTATCATCACAATTGTCATCAGTATTATTAAATATCATCAAATTCTCCAAATCCTAAGTAAATTCTCATCAATCATATCATTTGTCATCAATATCACAATTGTCATCATAAATGTCATATGAACCCTTTAAACCCTACATCAATTGTCATCAAGCATAGCAATGGTCATCAACATCACAATTGTCATCTTTTTTCATTTAAACCCTAAACCCTCTATACCCAAAAGGGCCTAAACCCTAAATCAATTGTCATCAATAATAGCAATCGTCATCAATATTATCAAATGTCATCAAAATTATCACAAACATAACAACTATCATCACAATTTCACATGTCATCACAAACCTCACACCAAAATTCAAATATCAGAGTCTTTTGGGGCTAGGTCGTTTTATGTGCTTTGTGGCTTTTGAAGATCCTTCATCTCGGTGGAGGGAACGTCAGTTGTCCTTTCCGCACATCCCGATATGGGTTGACCGTTTGCCGGGCACTAATCTTTAGTGCTTCACTCACCTCGAGCTTAAACTGTTTTGTGGTCTTTTTGGTTGGTTGTTTGTATTGTTGCTTACTCGTTTTGCTCTTTTGTATCTCACTTTGCATCACTTAGTCGGTCTCGGCTGTCGTCTTCTAATGACCTCTCGGTACGCCAAGCATGTCTTGTCTACCAAATTTTTACCTATTAAAAAAATCATCACAATCCTCACACCAAAAGTCAATTGCCATCAACTTTATCAAATATCATTACATTTATCATCTATAAAAGAAAATATCATCAATCATAACAACTATCATCATAATTTCACAATCGTCATCAAAATGATCAAATGTCATCAAGCATAGCAACTATCATCATAAATATGATGACAACAATATTTTCACAAATAAAACAATAGAAATGCTATAAAAACAATCAAAATGTCAACAAAAATCAATTATCATCCAATGTCAATACACACTATCATCCATCAAAAGAAAATGTCTAAAATCAAAGCAAAATTCACTAAAATTCAAAATTGCCATAAAAATCAACCCTAAAAATGTCAGCAATTAAATTCAAATCACATAAACTCTAACCAAAAACCGAATCAAACATATGCAACGAAAAATCGAACAAAAACAAAGACCAAAATGAGGACAATTGCATTCACAAACAACAAAAATAATGAAATAAACAAAAACAAAAAGAGAATAAAAAATTTACACTTATGCTGCAAGCTGATAAAATAAAAAATAAATAAATAAAAATAAAAGGAAAAAAAGAGGAAAAAAGGTAAAATAAAAAGGAATCAAAAAAGAAAAAAAGAAATATAGAAAGGATTACTTGCGGATTTGTTTTTATTTTATTTTATAGAATAGTTTTTTACCGGTATACTTGCAAGGCAAGTTTACTTGCGCAGCAAGTTCCGAGTCTACTTACGTTGCAAGTAAAATGTTTTATTTTACTTTTGAGGTAAGTTCGTCTTCTTTTCTTGCAGGTTAGCTCGAGGCTTATTTAATGTACTATTTTTCTGAGGAGTTAGAGTTGAGTTTGACATTGGATCGAGTTGTATTATACCCATTCGCTTGGTGCTTTGAGGCTTCTGAAAATCCTTCATCTCGGTGGAGGGAACGTCAGTAGTCCGTTTCGCACGCCCAGGAGGGGTCGACCTGTTGTCTGCGGCCCTAATATTATAGTGCTTTACTCACCCCGATATCAAACTCGTCTTAGTTCTTATTCTTCGGAGTATTGTACTTTTCATAACTTTTCCTACTTGTTTTTTTACTAGCTTAGCCGTTCTCGGCTGCCGTTTTATTACGGCATCTCGGATTACCAAGCTTGTTTGGTATTCCGAATTCTTACCTTATCAAAAAAACAAAACAAAACACAAAGAAATAAGCAACAAAACGCAACAAGCGAAACCAAATTGATGACAGAGATGAGTTTGAACGAAATGCTTTAGTGCCGAAGACGAAAACACTACGAGCACAAGCAAAATGAGAGGACAAAGACGAGAGGATAGAGAAGGAAAAGATTCAACATGACAAAATGTAGAGCAAGTGGGAAGGGGAAGAGTGGAGTAGAGAGGAACATGGAAGAGCGCGGAGAGAGTGGAGAAACTACTTCATGTGAATGGAGATTAAACAATCAATAAAAATATATACCCAAACTAACGTATAATATGAAAGCTTATTTAACACATATTGTGTAAATCCCTCTAAAACAATGACTGAAAAGATTGACAAATTTGATGATGCTCATTTTGCTGTTCATGAATAAAAATTATATATTTTTTCTTACCTTTTGTTTTAGTGCATATGCCAAAAAAAATGACAACAACAAAAAATTGACATAGTGTAATTTCCCTTCAACGGAATTCAGAGGCCATGATAGGGGCACCCTTGACCTAACGCAAGGGAGTGTGCTTGAAAGACCAGAAGAAAACCAACCAACCACCAAGCACCCGAAGAAAATCATCCAATGACCCCAAACACCACACAAAGCACAAAAACCACAAAATAGTAGGTAGAACAAACAAAAAACACAACAAAACAAAATGCCAAGACCCAATGAAACCGTCTATCGTGACGATTAGTTAGCTATCCACCACTCTGATCTTCCCTCCAACTATCTCTTGATTTTGCTAGATCTACTGAATTTTCCAACAGGTTGATATCTTATCTTATGCTATCCTTCCAGCATTTCTTTGATCGTCCCTTACCTCTGCGAAAGTCTCAAAAGACCAAGTTCTCACATCGATGAACTGGCTCCCCTAGACCCCGCCTCTATACATGTTCAAACCAATAAAGTCTCAATTCTCGCAGCCTGTCCCCTATATTGGCCACCCCCACCTTGCCCCTGATCACTTCATTTCCAAACTTATCCAATATCGTATACCCGCATATCCATTTTAACATCATCATTTCATCTACCATCAACTGTTGCTTTTGTGCCCTCGTGGTGGATCAACACTCTGCGCCATAAAAGATGGCAACTCTAATTATTTACGCATGGTTACGAAAAAATGAATTGTGATGATTTTGACATAATAAGATGCCAAAAAAATGAATTTGAAATAATAATATTAATGAGTGTGAAACGATCAAGACTTTGATGATTTAATTTTTTAGACAAAAATGACATCATGGTTTTTATAAAGGAGAGTTAATCATTATTTAGTTAGGCCTGGTTACGAAAAAGTGTGTTAAATTTGTTAGAGGATACAAACCCAATAACAATTAAAAAAATAGGCGATTTTTTTCGCACTCCTATTTTTGGGTTTCGCACTCAGTTATGGGCGGGTTCCAAACCAGCCCCAAAAAAGGATAAAAATTATGGACGGGTTTTAAACCCGCACAACAAAAATAGCATAAAACATGGACGGATTTCAAACCCGTACAAAAAAAACCCGTATATTTATGGACAGGTTTAGAATCCGCACAAAGTGGAGTGCGCATCCGACAAAACAGAGTGCGCAAAATCTACCCGAAAAAAAACAGCAGACGAGATTTGCTGAGTACTAAATACGCAAAATCAAACAAAATAGCTCAAGAGAAAATTTAAAGCAAATCACACATATTATAATAATACATACAGAGAAAAATTAAGAGGCCCTAATTGTCAAAGACGAAGGGCCCTGCATTGGACTAATGATCAAAGACGAAGGTCTTCAATGTCGGGTAAAACACCAGTAGTCCTCTTATTTGATGATAGATTTATCACCAACTGGCCACATGCACCACTTATATCTTGACCCATCTCCTTCCGGACTGTAGTCCGTATATTATAAGTTCCCCGCAGGATCTTCTGAAAATTTCCAACTTTGGTTTCAGTGCTTGTTCTGTATTCACTTGAACTACCGATTGGATTGAATGGTATTAGATTCACAACCTGTAATAACCATGAGATCAGATTAAAACCTAAAAAAGAGATTTGTTTTACCTAGAAACATGCTATAGTGTGCATGTATTTTCAGTCACAAAACTTTTAAGTTGATACAAAATAGAAAATCTAGAAAGCCAATCTTTTTCAAAATATAAGTATAACACATGAAACTAACTCACCACTTCCAATGTTTGCAGCAATTTACCGAGCTGGTGAACATGCTGTTCTTCATCGTTCACGCCATCAAGCATTATGTACTCGATGAAAATTTTCTGATGACTGCAAAAGTCAAAACAAGGGACAGAATTACTACCAAAAAAAAGACTTTTGTAAAACAGAATTGAGACTTTAGAAGGTAGAATTAGCAATTGCATCAGGATGACCTGTTCTTTTGGTACAAATGTAGGGCATCCATGAGTTTCCCCAAAGGAAAAGCCCGAGCTGCAGGCATTATTTGACAACGTATCTCCTGGATAGGTGCGTGCAAGGACACCGCCAAATTTAAATTTGGAAGGTCATTATGAAACTTGTTGATAGCGTGTATGATTCCTACCTAAATATACATCAACAATTCAATCAGAATCTATAAAATGGAAAAACCCACTATATATGATCTGGAGCATTCATATTTAATGTAATTTCTGCAACAGTAGCATCATACCGTTGATACAGTGATTCTCCTCGGCGACAGATGAAATGGAGATCCCATCATGATACGTACAGCCTCTACCAGAGAAGTGTAGTTATTTAAAGGTTCTCCCATTCCCTGCCACAAGCTAAATTCTCAGACATGGAATGCACATAAACAATTGCATGCACAAGAAAACTCAGTGGTTTGCTAATGCACTTGATGATAATGGCAATGTTTGAGTTTGTCTTACTTTCCTTGGTGAGAAAAGGAGGGGCTAGGAAATTGTTGGTTTCTATTAAGCTAAATACCTTTTGAGGGAGTGGTAAATAAAAATGTTTCAACAAAATAAGTTCCTTAGGTCTTCTGTAAGTACTGTCCTTAAACAACTACTTCAGCAACAAGTTTAAATGTTAAAGGTTTGAAGCTACCATTGAGCTAGCAAAGAATGTCAAAGCCTGAAGTTACACAACCCATGATCGGTCCACTATCACTCTTAACTTTATTGTACCCAACTACCCATACTATGTTAATTTTGTAAGTATTTACAAGTGCAAATGGACGAGCATTACATACAGGGAACAGATACACTTTAGTCAATACTATAGCTTGCTACCATAATATTGCGAGGTACATTCTTATTATCTTCATACTACAAATATTTTTTCTTTCTTAATGAAACTAGCAAAAATTAGGGGTTAGATTCCATAATAACCAGTTACAATAATATGTCAAAGCAACACTGCATAAGAATGTCACTAGCTAGAAAACCAAGTTCAACGCACTTTGGGAGTTTGGGGAATAGACAATTAAAAAAAAAGCACAGTGACCTTAATGCTGCAACAAACTAGTCACAATCATCACCTCTACTAAGGAACAAGAGAATACCATAAAAACTATGTTACGGATGCTTGATATGCGAGAGGCATGCACCAATTGCTCCACAATCTCTCCTGTAGACAAATTACTTTTGAATCCCATAGTTCCAGTGGCACAAAAAGTGCAACCCATTTTGCAACCAACCTAGGAAATAATGTAGCACAAAGTCAGAGCTGAAAATTTGAATGCTATATTTCAAACAATGGCACAACAGTTTAGACAGCCAAGCAAGATGAATCATAAAAATAATTTGCTTCAGTTATCAGTAGACATAAAATATCCGTGATCAATCTCAATTGATTAATGGTCCCGGTCAATGAGTCTCAACAGCAAATTGTAAGAGGATTTTTAGTTTGTAAAGGACCAACTGCTCTATACACCCAACCCAACTTGCTCTGGCCCCAAGTCCTCCCTTTCTATTCCTAGGTAAGTAGACCGTGAGAGCACAGGGGATAATTCAGAAATATAATGTGATGAGAATACAAAAAGTAATTAGACATTCCCTGTGATAAAATGTCTGTTAGATCATCAGTGTTTCAATGAAAACAGAAAAGTTCTTAATAGTTCCATTATCACCAAAGAAGCAACAATATCTTATCTTCAAACAAAATGTTGATACCTGAGAAGAAACACACAAGGTGAACCTTGGGCCACCAAGACGTGGTTTACCACCACAAGTTCCTAGTCGTGTATCATACCTCATTATCACAGCTTCCACAGAGGATCCATTCTGCAAAAGTTTTCAGTTAGAAATCAGCCAAAGCAGTTGGCAACTCTTGCATAGTTGCATGCCAAACTCTAGCAAACATTTCTGATTTCCCCTCCATTTGCCATGTTAAGAAACTAAGAAAGCAAAAACTATTAGATATAGTGAGCATATTGGTTAATGGTTATCCAGTTCACCTACCTTAAACACAAACATCATTGCAACAAACAGATCAAAACACAAATCTTAAGATCTTAAAGTCACTAAGTACACATACACTACTTGAGATCCACCTGACTTATTTTCTTTATTTGAGTTCATGTTATTACCTCCAACTTAAATTTAACCACTTCCACTACAAAACATCAAATGAGCCCACTAAAAAATTGAACTTTTTCCATACAAATGGGCAAATAAACCCACCAAAAAAATCAATTTTCCAAAACAAGAACTAAAAAGCAGCAAGAGTTTTCGGCGGGCACAGACCTTGAGCTTAATGAGGAGTTTCGAGGTGACCCCATCATTGGAATCAGCAACGGAGTCGATAGTTGAAGACAAGGGCACGAATTTGGAATCGAGGAGAGGGTATACAGCTGAAGGCAGGGACGGAATTTCTTTCCACTTGCAATTTGGATTCTGAAGCACATGCCTGCAAAATTGATTTAGGGTTTAACATTGAAACCCGCCGGCATAAAAACAATGAGAAGAATAAAAGAGAGAATGAGGTGAAGAAATTACTTCCAGATTACGGGTATGAAGGCATGGTTGATTCCGAAGTTGCTGAACTCGGATTTTAGCTCTGTGACATCGAAGATGGATCGATACGTAGCCATCGCTCGGATTTAGGTCAAGCTTGAGTTTTTTTTATTCTTTATATTATTTCTGGACTTCGGCTGGTGGAAATCGGAATGAAGGGTAGATTATTGGTTAAATAAATATAAATATAAATAATATATTTAGTGATTAATTAATATTAACTATATAAAACTAAATTCTAGCCATAAATAATATAAACAATAAAAATATATTATATAAATTTAATTGATTATCAGCAATATGTTGTGGAGATATGACCAAATGTAGGTGTGTTTTAATTCGTTTGGACTAGAAAATAGTGTGTCATTGGTGATCGGATGTTCAAGGTTCTAAAAGCAATAACTCGTTATCGTATAGTCGGTATAGATGCTGAAAATTAACACGATCATTTGATATGTTTCAATTTGCAAGTTCATACATCATGCTTGGTATGCTTTGATTGTTTACTCTTTCTATAAAGAGAAAAGGCTCATTCAGCCAAGCCAGAGTTAAGCTTACCATAGAAGCGACTCAATTTCATTGTTAAATTATGCTAAAGCTGGGCGATTGGCTTTAGCCCTTTTTTTTTTGGTATTTGTTTTTGGGTTGAGTTGGATATGGGTGGCTTACAAACTGAATTTGGATTAAAACCAATAAACCATTGCCCTGGTCTGTGTTCAAGTCACCTCAAAAGTTATCCAGACTCGTCTGTCTATATGAAAATTCATCATGTTGGGTATGAAGTTTGAAGTATACAAAGAAAATTAAGTTGATGAACTACAGATATTCTCTGTTTTTTTTCGCTGCAGCTTTATTATGGCCAGAAGTAAAGGTACTTTAATTCTGTTGAAGGCCAATGCTGTGTTTGAACAAGCTTGGTAACAAATCAAAGTATTATAATCCAACATTTTTACAAATGAGCATTGTAATTTTGTACACACGTAAATCAAATACAGTAGGTTCAAGCCGTATCAAACTTCACACTCAACCAAAACGGAAAGGAAAGCACACAAAGGAGAATCCGTGGAAACAATGGCATTGTATAGCACAATGGACACATCAATTAGGCCAACAATGACCCGTGAAGTGTTGCGACGTAGAGGAACTGGGTAGCCGAGAGGATGATGCTGAATGCCTCCATGGTTTTCTGCATTGAATCAATAAGCCCAATCAAGAAAGAATCATCATATCAAACTGTACGTGAAGTGTGCAATTTAGTTAATCGAAAGCCTTACCAGACGCGCATTCCTGTGCTCGAGCTCGATCTCCTTACAAGCGAACCCCATGGCAAGGACAGTAAGGGACCAGGCAATGGTGGCAGCAGTGGCGGTGGCGGGCATGCTGTCGGAGTGCCATGTCCGGATGTGGCTGAACCCGATGATGCACGAGGCGACTCCCACCACACCCGCTATCAGGGCGAACACCACGAAGAACCCTGTGGCCGCGTTCCCCATGGGGAAGTAGATGGGCGAGAAGTGTGCAGGCAGCTCGAAACCAGAGCCTGCACAACAGATCATATACATATAGTGAGATTACACCAGGTTGATAATTGTTAGAATGTCCATCCCACATCTGAAAGTTGAAACTTAACTGGACTAGTGTATAACTCAGTGGATTACTCGTTTCCCAATTAGTTTTAGGATGGAACCCACTAGGCTAATAATAAGTAACATATTGATGTTGTTGTGTTTTGGTTGAGTTACCTATAACGAAGCCTTGATCGATGGCAACATTCATCGCCCATCCTCCAATGCCAAGGATGATAACATACATGCAGAAATTGAGGAGCAAGATCGCGGAGGCAGCAGGCTTCATCGACTCGTTAGCCATGTCCTTTGGACTTTGGAATGTTTATTTTGTTTGATTGCCAAGATATTGTAAGAGGGTGAGGATTGGGGGAGGTTGATTGGGGTTATATATATACAAGAGATTATTAGGACAAGGAAGAGGTGAATCTCGGATGACTTCTTTTCTTGCAAGCCTTTGCCTCAGCTGGCATGGGGAATGGGTTGTAAAGGGAGATAGAGATACCTTCATTTCCTGCACAAGCAGAGAACATCCTGGCGAAGCAGAGAACATCAGATTCTGCTTTTCTATTTCCTCTCTCTTAATATTCAAACTAATATCGGTTTTGGGAATCTTAAGATCTATTACCCTCCCGCAAAGCTAAATAATTGGAAAAGGAATATGCTTCCCAATGTTTTTTTGAGCAATATGGTTTCCTACATGGATGGTGTTGGAAGTGCCCAATTTGCTAGGGAAACATCTAACAGTTTATGGATCATAGGATAATATTTTTGTAAGAATTAACCATGCATAATTGATTCGATTAATTGTGCTTGGTCTAAAATAAATTTATCTTTATCTCCTAAATGTATGGCTAGCATGACATTTTAGTTAACCTTAAGAGATAGAATTATTCTCTTAAAAATAAAATAATAGCATGTAACTCGTCTACAATACCTCACTTTCACTCGTCCGGACATCTCCTACGTTGTTCAGCAGATTTGCATGTTCATGCATGATCTCAGAGATGGTCATTTTTGTTGGATCGTTATGCGTTAGTAAGAGCTTGTGAACTGGTTGTTATGCTGTTCCCAAGGCAGCGGAAGTAATGTAAAAGCAAGTAAGACAGAATGTAAACGACACAGTTCCTTTATAGAGGAACCCCACAACGGTTGTGTGGGTAAACCTCTACCTCCACTTTGAGGATTTTGAACGATCTTCTTATTTTATTGATTGTTCCCTAGTTACGCAGACAAGACTTACACTTCTCTGTTCCTAGCAGTTCTTCCTAACTCTAGTAACACTAGTAAGCCTTCTCGACCTTGTTCCTAAGCGAACACTTTAACTAAACATAAGACAAATCGAACCTTACACCTTGTGCTCAATGTCGTAGTTCCCTATCTCTTGGGAACTTGGATTCGTCGTCGTCTAGATCGAACACTCGCCGCCGGGGACTTCTCTCCTCTTGTCTTTCTTTCTCTCTTTCTTTGTGAGTAAATGTGTGTTCTGGGAGAAGTTCTTATTCCAAGCACTATTCATTTGGCTTTATACTCATTCTTACTTGGGCTGCAATCTTGACTTTCATTGTGTCCGAAATGCCCTTTGTCTTGCACGCCAAGTCTTTATCATTCACATGTGACTTGATTTGAATTGAGTCAACTTTGAGAATCAATCAGGCCGTTGGATCACTCGCTTCAGTCTGTTTCTCAGACTGAGCCTTTGTTTTGTCTAAGACAGGATCTCGTGATTTACACTGAGTGGCCTTGTTTGCACATATGAGTTCTCATGCAATGGGAACTGTTCTCTCCAGAGTTCCTTTGGTTCCATGTATTCCTTTGTTCCTTTTGCGTTCTTGGAGATTCTTCGATAGACCTGGTGTTCCCTTGAAATACTTGAATGAAACACGTTAGTTCCCATATGGCGTTTGTCATTATCAAAACTGGAGACAAGTATCGTTGTTCGGATGTTTGGGACGAGAGTTCCCAACACTGTTCCAACAATTTCCCCCCTTTTTGATGATGACAAACCCATCACAAAATGACCAAGTATTTCAATGTGTGAAAGCATGATTTGCAACAGAGTTCCTATGTGATATCCTAGAGAGCCACTACTATGAAACAGTAAGTTCTTACTTAGCATTTTATGTGTTAGTTCCCCCTTAGCAAAAGCATATTCTATGACAACTCATAACATGACTCATCTCACACATTTTGTTCTTCCCCCTTTTGGCATCATCAAAAATAGAAGACATAAGTAAGGAAGAAAGGAACATGCAATCATACTAAAAGCCATTCATATATTACTTAAGCAAAAATGTACAAAGAGGAACTCATTACATATGTAAAGGAAAGTAGGGCTAAGGATAAGAAAAGGAAAAGATCATGGGGCCCGAGGAAGCGAATTATCACGCAGCTGAGTCATGACGGACAAGATGTTCTGAAGAGTTCCCGCCATGGTTTCGAGAGTGGTTGCGATGTGCATAAGCACTTGAGTGTTCCCTACACTTGGGGCGTCACCAGAGGGAAGTGTCCCTTGATCCTCGAATTGCTCTGAGTGACGCATCTTCTGGACCACAGAGAGGTCCAGTTCCCTTCCAATGGTCACTTCGTCCTTCGAGGCATCATAAAGGCCTTTCTTGACCAGGCCAGCGTAGGGCAGGGAGTGGGAAGTGGAGGCCATGCACTTTTCCATTTGCCCAAAGATGATGCAGGGAAGGTTGATGGGCATCTTATGGAGGAAGTGGTAGAGGAGAATGACGTCTTGAATGTTGAGTTGGTGACGCTTCTCCTGCCGTGGGATCACAACCGTGATGATGAACTAGTGAGCCAGTTTGCCGATGAGGGAGAGGTTGTGAGTGGGGGTTCCAGTCTCGGGAACACGACCTTCATAGATGTCGTTGAACATGGCATCTTTGTCGAATTCACCCTAGTTCTTGATAAGAACAACATCCAGGCCCTTGACAAGGACATTTAGCTGGCGGCGAATCGAGCAGGCGGTGAAGACATAGGCGTCGCCCTGGAGGGAGAGAGTTCCCTTGGTGGCCTCGTCATGAATGATGAAGTTGTTGTAGAAGAGGCGCACCTAGGCAGGGTCAACGGTCACATCAGCGTCGCACACTTGTTTCCACTCTTAGGCCTTGATGAGGTCCTAGAGTTGCCCAAGCCCTTGCTCTTGGAGTTGTGACTCAGTGAGGATGAGTAGAGGGATGAGCTTGCGATCCTCTGTGATGGGAACCTTCTTAGATTCTGTTCCCTTCCCCTTCTTCTTCTTGTTCATGTTCCCCTTGGAGGCGTCAGCCTTTCTTTTCTGCTGGGGGGAGACAACCGATTTGAGCAAGAGGGGAGGGTCCCTTTCCATGGGAACACCCCCTGAGACCACCAGCTGGCGTCCTTCGGGTTCGTCTTTAGCGAGGGTCTGAGCATATTCCTTTTCCAGGCCTTCTTCATCAAGGACCTCGGTGGGTGATCCACCATCCGAGTTCCCTTCGTCTTCAGAGGACATCCCCATGTCCTCGTTGTCATCTTCTTCTGGATGACCATGACTTGTCCCAGCACCATCAGCCGGTGTTGGGTTCCCTTTTTCTTGAGCTTCCCCCTCGACATCAGAGCGAGTACCCTCTTCCCTTGGGAGCTCAGAGGGGGGTTGGTTGATGAAATCTTTGAGCTCAGCCTCTAGAGCGTCGAGACGAGCGTTTTCCTCTGCGGTGCCCATAATGATGGGAGCCGTCTTTTTGGCCTTCCGGCGAGCAACCTCAGCAATGGATAACATATCCTCGTCGGAGTCGAGGTTAATGTGTTGCGTGGCCGGAGAGGGAGAGGAGGTTATATTTGTGGTGGTGGAGGAGGTGATGTTTGAGTTGAGGGAGAGGGGGATGTGACAATGGGGGAGGTGGGTGGGGTGGGAACTTTAGGGTTTGGAGAAGATGGGGGTGAATTAGAAGTTCCCTCAACGTTAGGAAGAGAAGAGGAAGTGGGAATGTGATCTCTGGAACTAGAGTTCCCAGAGATGGGAGTAGGGTTGGAGATAGTTGGTGGTGGAGGATTCTGGGATTGAGAGTTCCCAAAATCAGAGGGAGGTGGAAGAGAGGATAATTGAGTGGGGGTGGTGGAGGAGATGGTATTCTGTAGGAGTCTGGGCGAGAGAGGTGCAGAACTTCGTTCATGACCAAGATGGATTTCTTCTTCTTCGACTTGGGAAGGTCAGAAGAAGAAGAGGGATGTTTATCTTTGCATTTTTTGGATTTTGTGGGTTTGGATTTGGGGGGTTCAGAGCCAAAACTGTCGTAAATGACAGTTCTGGAGGATGAGACGGATAGAGGTTGAGGAGGAGAAGGAGGAGGGAGAGGAAGAGATTGAGTGGAGGTGGTGGTGGAAGGCAGCTCTAGGGTTTGCGCCGCCAGAAGAGAGGTGGGTGGTCCTAGAATCTCGAATTTGAGAAGCGAGGAGCCAGTCCGTTCGTTATGGATGAAGGGAAGAACGTAGTCATGAAGGGATTTGTACAACTTTTGGCGAAGAATTGGGTCGGGTTCACTGTCGGCTTCACGGAGCATGGTGATAAAGAGGGTTTTGGAGCTGGTTTCGATCCATTGACGGATCAGGTCGTTGGGGTGAGTTGGAGCCATGGGTGATTTTGGGAAGATAAGATTTTCGAAGGTTTGCTTATTTTGGGAAGGAAGGAAGTTGCAGAGAAAAGGAATTGCAGAGTGAGAAGGTTGAGGAAGGTCCCAAAAATGGAAAATAAGAGTTTTTATGTGGGACGAGGAGAGGGGTAGAAAAAGAAGGGCAAAGGTCCTCGATAACTGTCAACCAATAAACTCGGGGAGTCGTTTCAAAACCCTTAGCACGCTCGTGACACGCGTCACTTTCTCCATCAGAAGTCGCTTCAAACGTTTCAAATACTTGGCTCTTGTCGCTTTGAATTCTGACACATTTTCCCGTTTCCCAAGTGACGCTTCAACTTTCCAAAAGTACCAGTGTTCCGTTACTCGTGATTGATTTGCAAGCCAGTTCCCATGATCTTTGAAAGGTCAAGTTGAGTGGAGTGGACAGGGGAACTCACACTCAAGTTCTTTTGTGAGGCTAGGGAACTTAAAAGGGAACCGGACAATTACAACTCGATAATGGGACAAATAGTTGAGATCATGAGAAGCGTTTGTCTGGTTCTCAGCTAAGGGTTGGTTTTATGATCAACCGTCATAGTGGCTTGTAGTGAGGGTTAAGGGGAACTCTGGTTGATCATTTTGGGATGAAAGAAATAAAGTTCCAACTTGTACATCAAAAGCTCTAGACTAGTAACATGGCAAAATGAAAGCACTTATTCCTAGTGTTCCCTATCATGCATTTCAAGATAAACTAGCCAAGCATTGAGGGAATAACAAACAGGGACTTGTTCAGTTTAGAGTTATCATCCCTAGAAGCATTTGGAGACGCTGGTAGGGACGTCTGTCTAAAGCTTTAGTGAGAATGTCCGCAATTTGCTCTTCAGTTCTACAGTGTTCCATAGAGATGTTCCCATGTTCCACGTTATCACGTAGGAAGTGATGCCTAATGTCTATATGCTTAGTACGAGAATGATGCACATGATTTTTAGATATGTTAATGACACTTGTATTGTCACATCTTATGGGAATTGGTCTGAAAGACATACCGTAATCCTGAAGTTGGTACTTAAGCCATAGAACTTGGGAACAACATGAGGCGACAACCACGTATTCCACTTCTTCTGTGGAGAGTGCCACTGAGTTTTGTTTCTTTGATCCCCATGAGACTAGGCACGATCCTAGAAACTGGGCCATTCCAGAAATACTCTTTCGATCAACCAAGTGCCCAGCAAAATCTGCATCTGAGTATGCAACGAGCTCAAGGGAACTGTTCCTTGGATACCAAAGGCACAAGTTGTCGTTCCCTTTGAGGTACGTGAAAATTCTCTTCATCTCTTTCAGGTGTGATTCCTTAGGGTTAGCCTGAAAGCGCGCACATAGGCACACTGAAAACATGATGTTAGGTCTACTAGCAGTTAGATAGAGAAGAGACCCTCTCATACCTCGAAAGTTCCTTTGATCCACACTTATACCTGTCTCATTTGCGTTGAGCCTTGAGTTTGGTGAGATGGGAGTATCGATGAGCCTGGAGTGTTCCATCCCATACTTTACTAGCATCTCTCTGATGTACTTCTATTGATTGATCCTTATTCCCTCCTTGGTTTGAGATATTTGAAGTCCCAAGAAGAATGTGAGTTCCCCTATGAGACTCATCTCAAATTCGCTACTCATCAAATTCTTAAAGTTTTCAACGAGAAGTTCATTAGTAGCACCAAATACAATGTCATCGACATATACTTGGACAATTAAAATGTCTTTTGATTCTTTCTTAATAAAGAGGGTTTTGTCTATGGAACCACGAAGGTATCCATGAGACAAGAGAAATTGGGCAAACTTGTCGTACCATTCCCTGGGAGCTTGCTTGAGACCATATAGGGCCCTCTCCTAGAAGTATACTTGGTTTGGGAAGTGCTCATCTTCAAAACCAGGTCGTTGTGCCACATAGACTTCTTCCTTGAGGTGCCCATTTAGGAACGCTGTCTTGACGTCCATTTGATACAACTTGAAGCCTTTGTGGGCAACATAGGCTATGAGGAGCCGAATTGCTTCAATTCTTGCAACTGGTGCAAAGGTCTCATCGTAGTCGATTCCCTCTTCTTGCCTATATCCTTGGGCAACCAGACGGGCCTTGTTCCTAGCCACCCCTCCAGTGTCATCAAGCTTGTTTCTGAAGACCCATCGAGTTCCTATGATATTCTTGTTCTTGGGCCAAGGAACCAGTTTCCACACCTTGTTCCTGTCGAATCGGTGAAGTTTCTCTTGCATGGCTTGAATCTAGTCTGGGTCCTTTAAAGCTTCCTTGATGCTCTTGGGTTCCACCAGTGAGACAAAGGCATTGAAGGCACAAAAGTTGTTGAGAGATGAACGAGTTTGTACGCCTTTGTCATAGGGAGTGATAATGTTGTCGATGGGGTGGTCCCTCTTTTGGTGATAGTTCCTTGTATGAACGTGTGAGACATCAATCTATTCCCTTGTATCTTCTTCATCTGCAACTTCGGTTTTTTCTTCTTCATGGGAACAGTTGTTCTCAACTTCTTCACTAAGTGTCTCTTCAGTACTTTCTTCAGTGTTCCCTTGTTGTTCCCCCTGAACACTAGACTCTGGTATGGTTTCATCTTGGTGAACTAGAGAGTTGGATGCATCTTGAGGTTCCTTTGTTGTGGAGGGAACCTCAAAAGAGTCTTGATCAGTGAGCCGTTGGCCTGCTTCGTTGTTGCCTGATGGTGGGACATTGTTCCTACTTGGATAGTCTTCATCTTGCTTTATTGGCTCATCATCATCATCGTCTTCCTCTTGTCTGACCAGTTTGAACAGAGTTCCCTTTCCTTGGGACTCTGTTGTCAGATTCACAAATTGTTCGTCGAATATGACGTGAATGCTTTCCTCTATCTTCTTGGTTCTCTTGTTATAGACTCTACATGCCTTGCTTTGAGAGGAATATCCTAGGAAGATCCCTTCGTCACTCCTTGGATCGAACTTCCCAAGGTTGTCTTTGCCATTGTTGTGGACAAAGCATTTACACCCAAAGGTCCTGAGATGGGAGATGTTGGCCTTTCTTCCCTTGATTAACTCATATGATGCCTTCTTGATCATGGGTCGAATCATAGCTCGATTTAGAATGTATGTAGTTGTGGAGATTGCTTCGGCCCATAAGATTTTGAGAACTCCACTCTCAAGCATCATTGTACGAGCCATGTCTTCCAAGGTTCTATTCTTTCTTTCCACCACTCCATTTTGTTGAGGAGTGCGAGGAGCTGAGAAGTTGTGGGATACACCATTGTTGTCACAGAACTTTAGGAACTCTGAGTTCTTGAACTCAGTTCCATGATCAGATCTGAGAGATTTGAGCTTCAATCCCATGCTAACTTCCATTCTCTTGATAAAGGGCTCAAACTCCTTGAATGCATCTGATTTGGATCTCAAGAAAAATAACCCATGTAAATCTTGAAAAATCATCAATTAACACATACATGTACCTTTTACCACCATAGCTGGCTGTATGCATGGGACCACAGAGATCCATGTGGATTAGCTCCAAGGGTCTTGTTGTGCTTACCACCTTCTTTGGCTTAAAGGAACTCCTGGTTTGCTTGCCACGGACACATGCTTGACACATTTTGGCTCCCTCAATGTTGATTCGTGGGAGGCCAATGACTAGCTCCTGTAAGTAGAGCTTTAGGATTTGATTGGTGTCTGCGTGGCCTAGCCTTTTGTGCCAGAGTTCCGTATCATCATGGGAGCATGCGAGGCACAACTTCCTTGGTGGTTCAAAATCTGTGTCTGCCACGTAAACATTGTTGTACCTCCTTCCTCTTAGAATGACTTTGTTGGTTTTTTTTGTTGATGACCAAGCATTCTTCCGAGTCGAAGGTGACAACGTTGTTCCCTTGATCACATATCTGAGATACACTCAAGAGATTGTATCCTAGATCCTTCACCAAATTGGCATTGCTGATCTTGATTGACTTGTTGAGTAGTACTTCCCATGTTCCTATGATTTCTCCTTTATTTTTGTTGCCAAAGGACACATGACCTCCTTCGGCTTTTGTGTGGAGTGAGGTGAGATTGTCTTTGTTCCCAGTCATATGATTTGAACAACCACTATCAATGACCCATGTGATGTTCCCCCTCACTGCCACCTACAAGGAGAGTTAGTTTTTGGTGACCTAGGCAAGATGACTCTTGCCTGGTCCCTTACAAGGAAAGATAGTCTCAAACATAACATAATCTGCAATATTGATATCGCGAGAGTTCCTGGAATTATAAGTGAAGTTCCTATGATAGTTCCCATGAGTGAGACCTCTAGCTGGTTTGTTGGCCTTTTGGTTTTGCCTGTTCCAGTATTCGTGATTTCTCTGAGTTTGGGCTTTGGCTTTGGGACAGCTTTCCTTGTAGTGCCCATGAGCACCACAGTTCCAGCAAGTCTTATAGTATTCTCCTAGGTAGTACTTAGGATGAGGTCTTTGTATCTTGTTCCTATCCATGGTTTCCTTATTATAGACCCTTGACCCGTTTCCCTTGGCTATTTGGACATAGAGTTTATGCCCAGTGTTCCTAGTGTAATAGTCCCTCTCTCCATTTACCCCACTTTCCACTCTCCAAGACATGTATCTTTTCTTCTAGATGGGCATTCTTTTGTTTTTCACATTGGAGTTCTAGGGCCCTACACTCATTTATCTCTTGTTGACTTAAAGGAGACTTCCCATTCTTTGGGCACTCAAACTTATACCCAATCCCATGTTTGGCTGGGACAAACTTTGTTTGGGAACTCGAGGCTTTAGGATTCTCATTTCCCTTGCTCAGCTTTTGTAGGTCTTAATCTCATCCTCAAGGGCTACTATGTGGGACAGGTAAGACTGAATCTTATCAATCAGTTTCACACAATTGGAACAGGATTCAAGACCAACTAGCTCAGCGTTTGTGTGTTTCAATTCATCTAGCTTCTTTTGCAATTTTATGTTATCCTTAACAAGACTAGAGAGCAATTTCAATAACTCAGGTTTTTCATAGTTAGCTAAGGAAGCAAGAACAGTTTCAGTGGTTACCTCACTGGGTTGTTCCCCAGTGGTTTCTCCTATGGCCATTGCACACATGTCTGGGTTTGCCCAAGATTCGGGATCTTTGTCCTCATCATCGCTCCAGGTGGCGATGTAGGCCTTCTTCCCTTACCTTCGGTCGTCAGTTCCTTGTGGGCATTCTCTTGCGAAATGCCCTTTCTTATAGCATTTGTAGCATGTGACGTCCGAGAGGTCCTTCTCAGCTGGCTTTCTTTGGGAACTTTGACCCTTTTGTGAGTTCCCATAGCCCTTTTTGAACTTTCCCTTTTTGTAGAAGGATCGAAGGGCCTTTGTGACAAGGACGAGTTCCTCGTCTTCTTCTTCCTCGAAATCTTCATGTTGTTCTTGAACCGACTTGAGCATCTTTTCCAGTTTTAGGGCAATTCCCTTGTGTGCCCTTTATTGCTCCTCTCGTTGGCCCATTCACCAGTTAGGCCATTAAAGAGCTGTTGAACTTTCATCTTGTCAGTGATCTCCTCCTTTGTGATCCCAAGTCCAGCGAGCTTGGTGCATAGGCCTTCGAAGCGAGATTGGTAACTATTGACTGATTCTCCCACCTCCATTCGGAAGTTGAAGAACTCCCTCCTAGCGTTCATCTGGAGGTCCTCTCTGAGGTCAGAGTTCCCAATGTGCATTTGTTGGATGGCTTCCCACATCTCTTTTCCCATTTCAATATTTGCTACCCTGTCACAATCTTGCACTAACATGGCATTCTTGAGGCACTGTTTGGCTTTGAAATTTACTTCCATGCACTTCCATTCGTTTGGTCCCCATTTGGTGAAGTCGTTGCGAATGGTTGGGTCTACCTTGAAGTTTCCTACTTCAATGACGCACCAAGCTTGAAAGTCGTGGCTTCACATCCAGTCCTTCATGTTGCGTTGCCAATTTTTGAACCTTTATGTGATAAGCCTTGGAGACTTGTTGTTCCCATGTCCAACCTGAGTAATTTCTTCAGACATCATGTAACCTGTGATACTAACACAGAAAATCTAGAGTGTTCCTGCTCTGATACCAATTGTTGGATCGTTATTCGTTAGTAAGAGCTTGGGAACTGGCTGTTAAGCTGTTCCCAAGGCAACGGAAGTAATGTAAAAGCAAGTAAGACAGAATGTAAACGATACAGTTCCTTTATAGAGGAACTCCACAACAACCAACTAGTTGTGTGGGTAAACCTCTACCTCCACTTTGAGGATTTTGAACGATCTTCTTATTTTATTGATTGTTCCCTAGTTACACAGGCAAGACTTACACTTCTCTGTTCCAAGCAGTTCTTCCTAACTCTAGTAACACTAGTAAGCCTTCTCGACCTTGTTCCTAAGCGAACACTTCAACTAAACATAAGACAGATCAAACCTTACACCTTGTGCTCAATGTCGTAGTTCCCTATCTCTTGGGAACTTGGATTCGCCGTCGTCGAGATCGAACACTCGCCGCCGGGGACTTCTCTTCTCTTGTCTTTCTTTCTCTCTTTCTTTGTGAGTAAATGTGTGTTCTGGGAGAAGTTCTTATTCCAAGCATTATTCATTTGGCTTTATACTCATTTTTACTTGGGCTGCAATCTTGACTTTCATTGTGTCCGAAATGCCCTTTGTCTTGCACGCCAAATCTTTATCCTTCACATGTGACTTGATTTGAATTGAGTCAACTTTGAGAATCGATCGGGCCATTGGATCACTCGCTTCAGTCTGTTCCTCAGACTGAGCCTTTGTTTTGTCTAAAATAGGATCCCGTGATTTGCTCTTAGTGGTCTTGTTTGCACATGTGAGTTCCCATGCGATGGGAACTGTTCTCTCTAGAGTTCCTTGGATAGGAACTCACTATCATGTATTCCTTTTTTCCTTTTGTGTTCTTGGAGATTCTTCGATAGACCTGGTGTTCCCTTGAAATACTTGAATGAAACACGTTAGTTCCCATATGGCGTTTGTCATTATCAAAACTGGAGACAAGTATCGTTGTTCGGATGTTTGGAACGAGAGTTCCCAACACCGTTCCAACAATTTCATTACTGTATTAAAAAAAACGATGTCAATGTACATACACCTGTACATCTTATACACCTGTGACATACTGATACTGTACATACGTAACATGCACATGTCATTACTGTATTTTGAGATTATGGCGGATGGATATTTCTGGGTCCGTCAGAAAGGACTTTACTAATTTAGTTAGATAAAAATTCCGTATATATTTGTGTTGTTGACATGTTAGGAAACTGCTTTTTATAGTAGTATAGTTTTAAAACATGTTATGTACTTACATAAAAGAGTCTGCAACCTAAAATCACCCGTAAAATAGGCCATATTTCGCTAAACCACCCGGTTTATAATTATTTATTTTTAACCACCCTTAAAAGACATTCCGTTAGTCAAAAGTCACCCATGGCACCATTTCGTCAAAAAAATCCGTTAAAAGTGTGCATATACAAGTTTACCCTCAATTTTAAAATTTAAATGCCAAAATTACCCCCATCTTCCTTCTTTCCCCTCCATTCTCTTTTCTAGGGTTGTTTATGAGCGATGGGGAGAGAAACCACATGGCTACGCAAGTTGAGTGCCAGCTCTCCGCCGCCGGCGTCCTGGCCTTCGAGACTGTCCTCATCCTCCTCAACTCTCCCCTCTCCGACAAGTCCATCGTCCGCCTTAAGAATGAGGCGATTTCTCTCGACAACATCAGGAAGATCGTCTTCGACGACGACGATTTCCTCCTCCGCCTTGCCTGCGCCGAGCTCCTCCACCTTGTCGCCAGGGTCGTCGCCTTCAATCTCGCCAACAAGTGCGACGATCCAAGCCTCCGCTTCTTCCTTCAGGTTCCAATTCCTATTTTCAAACTCGTTTTTTTAATAGAATCTGTTTAGCTTTTTTTTTCAAAATCACATCATTTTAGCAGAAATTGGTACTTGAGTAGCTAACATGCCTGAATATGATCTCCAATTCGTACTGTAGAGCCTAATTTTGCTTGCATTGCATATATTGCACCGTAGGTGCTCGACGATTTTGCTGAGAGAGGGCTTGATCCGTACAACTGGGTACTCAGCGCCAAGGAACTGGACGCGCTCACCAAATCAACAAGAGTAGTAGGAAGAGCGAGTTCTTCAAGTGCAACACCAAGGTGTTGGATCTGACTATAATTCCCGTCATATCAGTACGATTGTCCAACTTACACAAAGCCAAGATCCAATTATCAAGAGCAATACTACTCTTGCAGCCCAATTTCTCCCTGGCTTGAGCCAATTTTGCAAGAACCTGACTATAATCTCCATCTAGGGATTTAATCAATCGCTTGGCAAGCTGAATACATGATTTTGGAGACGAAAGACGAGACAAGACGACTATGGCGAGACAGCTGGTATCAACATCCAAAGAAGCATGCCAGACTTTTTCAAGAAATGAGCAGAGCAGCTTGGGTTTGTCTCTCCGAGGTTGAAGACGGCGGTGGAAATCAAGGTGGGTGTGAGAAATCCCGCAATTGATAAACAACCCTAGGAAAGAGAATGGAGGGGAAAGAGAATGGATGGCAATTTTGGTATTTTAATTTTAAATTTGAGGGTAAACATGTAAATGAGCATATTTGACGGATTTTTTTGACGGAATAGTGTCATGGGTGGTGTTTAGCTAACGGAATGTCTTTTATGGGTGGTTAAAAATAAATAGTCATAAACCGGGTGATTTAGCGGAATATGGCCTATTTTACGGGTGGTTTTAGGTTGCGGACTCTACATAAAATAAAGCTTTTGCGATTCTGCTGGCATATTTACACCGAAAGCATCAAAGCACCCTAAAGGGAATTAAATAGTCCATTCCATGATTTGTAAGACAGATATAAAGAGAATATGTGAGATTGTGTGGAAGGACAACCAAGTCCAAATAAGCATATATTTATTTTCATAGAAAAGAGCTCTTCACTTGAGTACATAAAATAAGTTCATGTTCAAAGTGACAAGATGAACATTTGGCCTCATTTCTTTGCAATGTTCCTAGTAAAGCTTCCAATGCAATATGGTGGCCACATCTTTGACCTATCAAACCAAAACAAAACACAAGGAGACACAATTACAGGATTGAAACAACACAATAATAACCTCTCAAGCAAAGATTGAGCTCATTGATGGTTTATTTATTATAAGCTCATAGAAGATGAGTTTTACAAGACAAAGTTACATCTCATGGCGAGCTAAATCGCAAAAGAAGAAGGAAGGTGTTGGAGGTGAATTAGGAAAACAAGGAAAGTCTCATAGTAGGCGAATTGGTTCATACGGAGACGGAAGGTGAAAGGCCAAAGTCGAGTCCCCAGAGCTCGAACGATCCCTTGACAAAGTCATAGTAGCCTCCTTTGAGAGCCAATGTCTTCTTCACCAAACCTTCTCTCACAAATGGGTATGTCAGCAAATTTCCAAGGGACACATTCACCGCCTCCTGTATTGTTAAAACAATCCAACCAAACATGTTAATCAATTCAAATAACGGTCTTTCGGGCATAGGATAAGAAACCAGAACTAAAAACTAAAAGCCTATAGGCTATATATATAGCCTTTAATCTATGTTATCTGGCTTTGATGTAAGGTTAATTACCTTTTCACAATGGTAGCATTGCTCGGCGAAAGAAGCATTGCCATGCTCTGCTTGAACCTTGCCCTTAGCAGGCAAACAGATCTTGACCCAGTCTTCAATGAAGTCACTGTTGTAGTTTAAGTTGTAACACAACACAAATTTAAGATGGGTTTGGTTTTAAAATGTGATTGGTAAAATTGAAGAGGTTCTTGAATGAACCATAGATTAACAACAGATCTTACGTGGATTCCTTGAGATCTTCTGGGATAGACATGAGCCCTTTGATTCCACCACAAGCACTGTGTCCAATTACAACAATCTCCGAGACCTGTTGTAACACACACACAATTCACAAAATTGTTTCAGAATTAGCCTCTACATTTATTTATTTTCTCTCAAAAGATAGACAAAATCCAATTCTGATTAGCAAAATCCAACCTTGAGGTGCAAGACAGCGTACTCAACGGCAGCTCCAACACCAGAGTATCTAGTCTATAATCACAATGCCAAGTTAATTTTATCATATTGAATGAACTATATATTATATACATGTACACACTAAAATGTATTACAATTGAGATTAAAAATGAATGAACTGTGATGTAGACCTTGTCAAAGGAAGGAACCATGTTAGCAATGTTGCGGACCATGAAGGCCTCACCGGGCTCCATACCAAGAACATGGGATGGGCAAACACGCGAGTCTGAGCACGCAAACACCATGAACTGTTCCAATCAAGCAACCAAAAACAGAAACATTAATCTCTTATTTTTAGTGTATAATGTTATACCAAAACAAAATCCTCATAATTAAGAATGAGAAGTATTAATTAAGTACCTTGGGGCTTTGGCCTTTGGCAAGCTCACCAAACAAAGCAGGGTTCTTTCTGCAAGTTTAATTACAAATGCAATTTTCAATTGATCAAGAAGACCATGTAAGTGTAATTAAATTAATGTTTTGGGGATGACTAATTACTCGTATTTCTCTTTCTTGAAATGGATAAATCCTTGCTTAATCCTCTCAACTGGGTCGGATGCGAGGCCGCTGTTGCTTCCAGAAGTGGAGAGTGAAGCTGTGATCTGTGATACCTTTGATGCAGCTTCCTCTTCAAGATCACCCCTCTCTCTGCATACATAAATATGTAATTAGTTATATGTATTTTGTTCCATTATTAATGTTAACATTGCTTTAATTTGTGATATAATATATGCATTAGATTGTTACTTAATATTACAAGCTGTTCAAATTTGCATTTGGACCTGATTCAAGACCCAAGTGATCAAAAATTAACCGTAGATTGTTATCACAACAAATTAAATGGTGAACTAATTGCAACTTCTTAAGTACAAATTAAAATCAGAGCATTAAGAGAATAAGCAGAGGAAGTACGTACACAAGGAGCTTCTTGAGGGAGGCAATGGCTTCCTCGTATGCCATGTTGTCCTTCTGCAAGAGATCGACCAACATTAATTAATTCTGATTCAATCACAAGTAAGAACTATGGAAGGTTAAGTACTTAAGTTATAGATGAGAGAAACTAATAGAGAAGAATTATAAGTTGTTTGATCATAAATATATAATACTTGTACGTGATCATAATCATATCTTTCTTTCATGCATCCTACATATAACTATATTGTAGGATCCTACAAACGCTAGACGCGCATTAAGTGAAAGAGGGAGAAAAAATGATGGTACCAAAGTTGGAGTGATGATGGGAGAAGGAGCGGCGAAAACAGGCTCGTTCCTGATCAACGAAGGGAACGAAGCTGAGGAGGAGGATGAGGAGGAGGAAGACGACGACGAAGAAGCTCTGACAACGAAGGAAGAACGAAGAAACGAAGAAGATCTCTTTCTCAAGTGAGAAGAGAGTTGGAGGGAGGAGGAGAGGTAGCTTCCGTGCAATGAAGCTGTTGACATTTTCGTGAGAATGCCTTAGTGTATAAGCTTGGTTATATAGCTCGTAAATGTAGTTAACACTCTCCACTCCCTGGCCTCCTTTTGAATTGATTTGTAGGTGAAGGCTAGCTAGCTCGGTCTTAATTGGATCCCTTGGCCATCACATTCTTATGGTCCCTTCACAAAGGGCCACAAGGATAATGATAGTGAAAGACTAATGAACCACAACCTTCTATTATCCAAAATCCCATGCATCCATGCATGGGATTTCGAATATGAACCACACCCACATTGTTATGCAATAGATTAAAGCTAGCTAGAGTTGTTATAAAGTGTCCCACATTAGGGTCACCATGATAAATTATATGTCATTGCAAACTTATTGCTAGTCCATATGAATTGGATGTTATGCCTACGTTATATCCTTACACATTCATGGATTCATCGAAAGCAACCAGACTTTATTAAACTCTACGTTCCACTGGTTTACATAATAGAAACTAGAGGGATTCGTCTAGTATAATAAGACAAGTTCTTCCGGGTAAGCTTGATTGTTTGAAATGAGTTGAAATCAATACCGAATTCTGGAGTTGTATATGTCGGAGTTTGGTTTAAATGAAACAAACTTTTATTCTGAAATGTGAAACGAACGCACTTTTACTAGTTCGTGGTGCACTTTTCATACAAAAGTGCATTGCAAAATACAAAAAGTGCAATCCGAAAAAACGCACTAAAAAAATACGAAAAGTGCAAATCCAAAAAAGTGCATTCTGAAATAGGAAAAATACACTACGAACTAAGAAAAATGCATTAATTTTGGGATAAGAGTTCGTTTCACGATAAGAGTTTGTTTCATTAGAACCAAACTCGTACATGCCGTAGTTGTATTAAAATTATCCACAAAATTAGTGAATTAACCAACAATTACTCTAAAAATTCAATATTCTCTCTATGTTTTCTTTATTTATGTTCAACACAATTCGTCCTAACCTTCGGGTATTTGGTTCAACAGTTGCCCATTTGGGATAGTACCCCGAGACCAAGGTCACCTCTCTTGGGCGGCGGTTTGTCCTTTCCTCCTTAGAATTGGTTTTTAACTAATTCTCATTCTTAGTGGATACTCTATGCGAATCACAAGTAGTACTTGTGACGACCATAATCCTTACCTTATAAAAAAAACCACAATTCATCCTAATCTTTAATCTAAATTTAAAAATGTGGATTTTTATTTTCTTCTCAATTACCATCATTCTAGTTCACATCTTATGTGTAGCCCTATTACCTACATTTTGGGCCAAATTATATTATATATATGCAAATTCGCGCAAGCCACACAACAAATGAGAATTTTCTGATATATCATGAACAAGTTATTGTGGAAGAGCATCAATATTCACAAATCTGCAGATCGAATGGTGTTTTTTTTTGAGGCAGATATTACAAGAACGGAGGATATGTGGACGACACGTGTAGAAAATATAAGCACTGAATTTGGGAGTGGTTGTGGAGAGTGTAATGAGCAATGTAGTTGGATATGATTATTATCTCTATCTATCCCTAGGACATGGTTCTCCTTTGACTTCACCTCTTGAGTGGCTCTCAACACTTCCACATTTTATCCAATGCTTTTTCATGTGATTTTTCAAAATTTGCTTCCAATTTGCATTTTCGTGATCTTCTCGATCTCTGTCTTTTCACAAAAGCTAAAATAGTTTATATTTAGATTATTTTCCCCCCTTTAAAAAAATTTATCATGTAATTTCTATGACATATAAACGTACTTACATAGAGCCATAGGTATAAGAAAACAAAGTTAAGCATAGCAATTGGAGATATGGATAGGATATGCAAGCTTCTTAGATTTCCAGTTAAGAAACAACAATATATATATCTTGGTTTATATATAGACGGATAGAGTATTACTTATTCGGTTTTTCTAACCTATGTCCTAAGGTTATAGGATAAGAATACCGAATGTAGATTCTAAACCCTAAAAAGGAAAGCATGAACCCTTAGAAAATAATTTTTAAAATATGAAACAATCAAAATACACATAAAAATTTCCAAATAAAGATTATCGTTACTTATTTAATTAATTAATCAGAAACAACGTACGTACCATAACATAAAATCTTGCAAGCAAATATGCCTATAAGATGGTAAATTTGACAGAAAGCACAAACGTAGAAGCCGGAGATGCTCATTGGAGTGAAAGACTATCATTATAGTGGAAGTGAGATGCATGTTTTGAGAATAGAAAGAGAGTTTGGTATTTGAAATTAAGCCTGAACAAATGTTATGGGTTTATACATATAGTACGCATAAGTAGTCCATCACGACTCTTGAGTGTTGTAAGAATGAGCACATCCTTTTGCCTCCGTTTTTGGCTGCTGCTTACTTGCTTCTCATATGAATTTGTGCCAAGTAGTAGGTTTGAGGGCATTCTTGTCATACTATGTAAACTAGGACAAATATCGGGAGGACAATACACACATTTGATGCATGCCTTAACGGTCTAACTCAACGTGTTTGGCACAATGGTGTAAGGGCCTATTGCATTCATACGAAAGAGGGACAATCTATTTAACGAGAGATTTCGTGTTTGATTTTCCTAGTGTTTAGAATTACTTGGATCAACGGCAATTACGAACCGCAAATAAAAGTTACTTCTTAATTCATATGGATTAGAGACTGCACCCACCCCGGGTCTCTAATACCCACCAAGAATATAGTAATGACTCAAATTCCTCTTTTGTTGTTTTTTATTTGACCTCATGAATCCATTGGAATGGTTTATTGTTGTATAGATTTAGTTGTAGTAATATTTGGGTTATCCTAAGGTTCATGGTTTCTAGGAGTCGTTGTGTTTGGTAGCAGTTGATAAGTAGATGGCTAAGATCCTCTGTGGTATAGTTGCATTGGTCGCATTGTCGTGGAGCCGCTACATTATCCAACAGTCTTTGGTTTAAGGGTTTGGAGCATATCCAACCGTCATTCTAAAAATGGATAGTTTTTCCGTCCCTGGCTTGCCATATAAGACCTTTTTGAATGAGTCTCTTAAACTCGTTAGTTAGCTACATTGCCAAGATTTGTTGGCTTTCTTCTTGTAGTTAAGGAGGTTCTTTGATTTTAGGTATTTTCACTAATTACTTTTACTCATATGGTGTTTGCTTCTGTTAGGATTTTCCAAACCGGTTTCATCTAGAGTGCTTTATTCATATCCTCCGCCTTTGAAAGGCCCAAACCACCATACTTTGTAGGTTTGCATATTGTACTCTAGTTTACCATAAGCTTATAGTTTTGTTCTTTGTTCCAGAAGAATTTCTAGTTAGTTTTGTCGAGTTTCTTGTGGATTTCTGAGGGAAGGAGGAATGATTACATGAGATTATTCGGTTGGGCTGATAAGTTACTTTGGATAAGGATCTTCCTACCAACTTGTTTATTATATGATAACTTGGGAGATAGTTGATTTTGTGTTTTGTTTATTATATGATCAAAGGTTTGCTTTGTCACCCTTTCATTGATAATTGGGTATACCAAATATTTTTCTAGTGATATGGTGTTTGTGATACTCAGGATTGATCGGAATAGATTTTTGGTATTATTTGAGGTACTTTATTTAAATATTTGGAATATTGATTTATGGAAGTTAACTTTTTGTCCAGATACTTCGCAATAGTCATCTAGGATTCGTTTGATTTTGGTACATGTTTGCTCATTTGCTTTCATAAATATGATAATGTCATCAACGAAGGATAAGAATGGGATTTTTGTTCCACCGCGTGAAATTTGAATGCCAATGGGGTTTGTCCGATCTTTGTTATGGTTATGTAAGTGTCTAGTAAGGATCTCTACTCCTATGATGAATAGGAAGGGGGTAAAGGGATTGCCCTCTCTCTGTCCATTGTTGACATGGACAGAGAAGGAAACTATTGTTACACACTCTTTAGTCCAGCCAATGAATCTCTGGCCAAATCCAAATTTCTCAAGTACCTAGAGCGTGAAGTCCCAATTCACCCTATCTTATGCTTTTTCCATGTCTAGTTTGATCGCAGCCCACCCTCCTTTTCCTTTCTTGATCTTAAAAGAGTGGAAAATCTCAATTGCTATGAGGATATTATCGTGTATACTTATGTTGGCAATGAAAGAACACTAAACAGGGTGGATGATTTTGTTAATAATCTCTTTGAGTCTTTCTATAATGATTTTTAGTGATAGTTTTGTAGATGGTTGATTTTGGTTTAGGGTTTAGGATTTAGAGTCCTTGTTCGTGAAGTAGTTTTTCCATATTTTTGGATTTTCGCCAAGTAAATTTATTCCCAATGGTGGGTATGTCAATAAGGTCGCATTCATCTTTTATGTTTAGGAGTCTTCACTACAAAAAAAAGCGAATTTAGCGACCATATTTCTGGTCGCTAAATGCAAAATATGGTCGCTAAATGTGGTCGCTAAAAGGCCGGTCTCTAACCACTTTGCGACGATAGCGATCATATGGTCGTTGAATTTGGCGACCATATGGTCGCCCATGGTCGCCACATTGTTGGCGACCATCTTGCGACCACAACGACCAATTGGTCGCCCCAATTAGCGACCATATGGTTGCTAATAGAGGCCAAAACATGGCGATCATTCGCGACCATATGGTCGCTAAAAGCACAAAAAAACGCACGACCCTAGCCTTTCTCTGGTTTCAAAACGCACGATCGTGCGCCTAGGAGTGCACGATCGTGTTTTAAATTAGCGACCACTTGTTCGTCAATGTATTTGTTTTAAAAAAAATAATTACAATTTAATATAAATAATTCATATTTAATATTTAATAATTCATTAATTTACATAAATTTAAATAATTTACATACATAAATTCATTAATTTACATAAATTTAAATAATTTACAATATTTAATAATATAACAAAACTACACTAATCTAGCCGGCTTCGCCGGAGCCGTCCGCTTCGTCGGAGCCGTCGGGGTCGGGCGGGTGGGACCCACCCTCATGCGGGTCCTGTCGTCGCATCTGGTGCATCCACGCCTCGACCTTGCGCATCCTACTTTGTAGGTCCTCCATTTCTTGCCTAAGCCCGGCGTTTTATTGCGTCAATGCGGCCACCCGAGGAGCTGGACGACGCGATGCTGTCAATCGCTCGCAGTAAAACTCGGAGGTGACGTTGCTAAGTCCAAAGACGGCGCCTCCCGGACCAACCCCCCAGCGGCCGTCAGAAAGGCATCACACTCGTCTTGAAAGGACGGCGGGGTGCCCGATTCCGAGGACCTCTGAGAGAGGATCTTCTGGGTCCGAGCCTAACAAATAACGTAAATAATATAAATAAAAATAATAATATACGAGATTAAATAAGAGGTAAAATAATTAAAACTTACAACGATGAAGGCCGACCACTCGTCTATAAAATGCCGATAGGCGCCCTGCCGTGCGTCTCGATTAGAAGCTCGAGAGGCATGATGCGGCGTTGTCGTTGTTGTTCCTACGAAATTCATTAAGCGTGTTACGAACTATTAAGAATAATTAACTTAAGTTAAGTTTAAACAAATTAAGATAACATACGTACCATTCGACGCATGGTGTCGAGGTGGGACCTCGAACCGCTACTGTGGTTCGCCGGATTGACATTTCGGATTTGCTTCTGGCGCACACACTTGGTTTTGAACGCCTCCGTGGACCAATGTGTTGTCTTCCAGTTCTCCCAAGTGGAGGACTCGATGAAATTCGGCTTCGTCCCGGCCCGACAGTGCTTCCCGATCAAGTCGCCGTATCTCTTCTTGGCTCTCTTCTCCCACAGCAACCGGACGGACTCGACGTCCATACCCGGCTGGGAGGGATCCCATCGGAAGTGCGTCTAATTAAATCCGACAAAATAATTATTTAAAAATAGTAATTAATTAATGCGGAATTTGTAAAAAGAAATGCAATGAAATAAAATTTACCCTCCAAGACTCAAACCAACGAGTCTTCGAAGCGGCGGAAGCAAAGTCGAACTCTGACGCCTTATCGTCGGGTTGGCCTTGTATGATCTGTATCGACCACCGCGACACCATGTTCGACGGCTACAAGCTACGAGATTTCGAAAAACGTGTTATAACATATTTAAAGGTATCAGAAGAATCTAAAATAATATATGGTAAAAAGGATTTGTACGTACCACCCGCCGGCAATGGAAAGATCCGATTGGGATCGAGCCCTCGACTCGATCCCGATGAGGAAGCGGGCGTACCAGCCATGGACTCCTCCGCTTGGGTGCCCGACTCCTCTGTACTAGGATGACGGGCCCCGTCGTCCTCAGACAAGCGTGGTGTGTCCATGTGGGTCGCCTCGGACAAGTTCTCCTCGTTCGGTATCTCGGACGAGCTCGGCTCGTCTGGACGAGGAGCTCGTGCATGTCGACATGATCCGGCCATAATAACCCAACTAAAAACAACAACAAGTACATCATCATCAACAACAATAACAATAACAACAACAACAACAACAACAACAACAACAACAACAACAACAACAAATTCAACTAAATAATACCAATACCATTAAGAAAAACAACAAGAAATTCAATTTCTCAAATCAATTTCTCAAATTTCTCAGTCAATCAAATTTTCTCAATCAATTTCTCAAATTTCTCGAACAACAACAACTAAACAATACCAATTTCTCAAATTTTCTCAATCAATTTCTCAAATTTTCTCAATCAATTTCTCAAATTTTATCAAATTTCTCAAACAACAACAACTAAACAATACCAATTTTCTCAATCAATCAAATTCAACAAACAATTTCTCAATCAACAACAACAAAAATCAATACCAAAATCAACAACAACTACAAAAAACCACTTACATGCAAATGGCGGGGAGGAGGCGGCGCTCGGACGGAGAGAAGGAGGCGGAGAGGAGGCAGCGCTCGCTCGCGGAAGGCGCTGGGAGAGGCGGAGAGGAGGCGGCTTGCGGGTGGCACTAGGAGAGGCGGGCACTAGGGGAGGCGAGGCGGAGGGTATCGGCGACGGCGGGCCGAGAGATAGAAGTCGGAGAGGTGGCGGAGAACGTGTCGGGAGAGAGAGGAAGGCAAGGGATTGAGAGGGCGGAAATAACGAAGGAGAACACGTTCTCCTTCTTATTTAGGGTTAGCGACCATATGGTCGCTGAATATAGCGACCATATGGTCGCTATATGTAAGTGAATTACGAAGTGGGCCCTGCCAGCTAATTATCGACCATATGGTCACTAATTAGCGACCATATGGTCGCCAGTTAGGGTTAGCGATCATATGGTCGCAAACCCAAATATTTCGCTTAAGATCCGAAATTTCATATTTCCCCCAAGTATTTCAGAATGGCGCCATAAATTTCGTTTCGGCGACCATATGGTCGCTAAATCGCGACCATATGGTTGCTATAAACGAAATAAAATTGAACTATGCGCTAAAATTTCCAATTCCGAGCTAAAATTTTAAAGGTAGCGACCATATGGTCGTTAAAATCAATAAAAGAACACACGACCCTAACTTTTCTCTGAGTTGAAAACGCATGATCGTGCACTAAAAGTGTACGATCTGTCATTATTAGCGACCAGATGGTTGCCATTTAGCGACAATATGGTCGCTATAGTGGAGACATTATATGTAAACAAACACTTTCTACCAACAATATTTGGTTCGAGGACTCAAATGGGACAAAATGAACGAGTTTATTGAATCCACACAACCAAGTAACAAACAATTTCATTACAACTTACGTACGAATAACACTTGCTTCTTGTAAAGCTAATACATCAACAAACAACTTATTGAATTACAAATTAGATGACAAGCATCATTTCTTTTAAGAAGCAACAACCCTAATCTCAGCTCCTTCGATCACGTGAATCTGCGCAGCAGTTTCGTTGGCCTCTATGCGGTCTGTGATGTCTTCGCCGTTCAAGAAAAACGGCAAAGTCCCGGAGGTGCTCCCCCGCCAGATGACCTTCAACCAGCAATCGCAACTCTTAATGGGCGATAGGGTCGGTGCTCCATTCCATTCTGTTGATCTCCCTATCCCCACGCACATGCACGATTGAGAAATGGATTAGTTCTAGAGAAAAGGCGGTCGTGCACCTGGAACACGCTCTCCTTTGATGAGCCATTTATCGGATGAACTGAAGATGGAATCGAAGATTTAGGTGATGAGGATGATTTTGGAGTGGAGATGGACTAATGCATGTTGGAAATGAGGAGATGAAGTCTCCTTTTATAGATGGAAATGGAGATGAGGATGGAAGACTTGTGATGTGCATGCATGCCTCTTGTCATCAATCTAGCTAGTAAATGGTAATAGTGTCCGAATTGAATTGTATTATCAGCATTATAGTAATAGGAAATAGTGAATCCGAATAGTATTGTCCAATAGTATTATCAGCATAGTAATAGGAAATAGTGAATCTGAATAGTATTATCTAATAGTATTATGAGCATAGTGATAGAAAACAGTAAATTGGAATACTAAATGATAATAATGTTATCAGAAAATACAATAATAGTATCCTGATTACATATCTTCCTCATCTGTATCCGTCTTAGTCTCAAACTCCCCCTCGAACGTTTCACTAGACGTATCAGCTTGTTCCTCAACGACATGATCCTCTCCGTCTGGGTCATTTAGCGGACCAAGTGGATAATTATCTTGTGCGTCGTCGATAACTCGTGGAACGGAAGCATCATGTTGAAATGCCTCTTCAAAGGCAACGCCTCTGGAACCACTCTCATGAGGGTCTACGCACGTACCTTCATCGGGCCACAAATGTGACTTCACTTTACAAACCGCTCTCCATTCAACATCTGCACGCCTCATCTTTGGGTAATCGAGGAAATAAATTTGAGTGGCTTGATGTGCTAATATGTAACGATCTTTTGTTCTCAACGTTTTATGTCGATGAACATCGACAAGCTTTAGGTGAGGGTGAATGCGTGTTCCTCCATGACTTCTAGTGTCAAACCACGAACAAATAAAGTCAATAGGGCGCTTTACAGTTGGAGATATGTAATTCAGCTCAATGATTTCCTCTAGCACACCATAGAAGTCCTCCTCGTCGGTGCCGAAGCTTTGTCCTAGAACACAAACTCCACTACTATCAGTGGCCCTGGTTGATGCGTGTGCCCTCGTGTAGAATCGGTAACCATTCATAAAATAACTAGGATAGGTCCTCACTTTTTTAGAGGGTCCACGAGCAAGTGTTAATGTTAGGATCTGTAACTGTCGGATTGTCGGCAAGCAATTTTAAATCAACATATATATACAATTTGGGAATCAACATATATACAATTTGAAATTAAATTGAAATTAATATAAGAAATCCTTACATGGGAGTAGAACGAGAGGCGAAAGTGTCTTTCCAAAATGTTTTGCTCTTCATCATCGGTTATTGTTGGATTTGACGGCCGCACGAAGTTTGTCAAATAGTACCTACGACAGAGTAATTGAATGAAATACGTACTAATATAGATATTGAACCCCTACTTTATTCAAATCAACATATATATAATATTAATTAAGTAGTTTAGATTATAGAAACGTACTCAATATAGGATTCCACTTCGACGAAGTTCATCAGAATTTAAGTTTGGATCACATGGAATTCATCATCTGTGAGGACACGACCAGTTGATCTGCTACCCAAGGTTCGACCAGTTGTTGTGAAAATAGACAAATCGCCCGGATCAACCCCAACCGGAAGTGTGCAACTCACGTTGCGGGCGATATCCATATGATTACTCGTGACATGTGAGCTAAAATAATATGAGCAGAATGTGGACGTCTCCTTAACGAGATAGGCACTACAAATTGACCACTCAACGTGGGCTTTGTTGCCAACTGAGGCCTTCAACCTTTTTAGGAGCCTACATGATATACATTGAAGACCATTATTTCTTATCAAAGTTAATTATATAAATCCAAAATCGTACAACTGCATATAACAGTACGTATCTTTGTTCTGTATACATCTATCTATAATTGTCAGGGCCACAAAGTGAAGCTTCTCGTGGCAGATGAATAGGCAAGTGCTCCTTTGAATCAAATAACGCATGGGGAAAGATGCACTCCATCTTGCACAAAATTATTGGTATTTCCTTGTGCAATTGCATAACCACCTCAGGCTTCAGCTCGTAACACGTCAGGTCCCTGAAGAACACACTTAGTTGAGCAATGGGCTCCCAGACTTTGTCATCAAGAAATGGACGAAAAGCAACAGGCATCAACCTTTGCATGAACACATGACAATCATGGCTCTTCATCCCAAAGAGTCTAAGCTTGTGCAAGTCAATGCAGCAGCTCAAGTAGAACACGTAGCCATCCGAGAATTTTACGGATCTCAACCAATCTAGAAGCACTTGTATTTCATGACGATCTAGTGCATAGCAAGCCTTTGGGTACCTATTGTCCTTCTCATCAGGTTCCAACTCCGAACGCTTGCACAATTCCTTTATATCCTTTCTGGCCGACCACTTGTCTTTCGACTTCCCCGGAACATCGAGAATGGTGAAGAAAACATAATCGAAGACATTTTTTTAATGTGCATGACATCTAAATTATGACTTACCAGTAGACTAGGCCAGTAACATAGGTCCTAGAAAATGCTTTTCTTCTTCCAACCCGAACTTCTAATGACCGCGGCATTGTGCTCCTAGACCTGGGTCCGGTTCCGGAACCGGCGGTTCCAGTTCCTCGGAACCATGGAACCGGAACCGGCCTTGGCCTGGTTCCCCGGTTCCGGTCCGGTTCCGGTTCTGGGCGGTTCCGAGGCCGGTTCCTCCCGGTTCCGGTTCCGGTTTGGAACCGGAAATAATAATAAAAAAAATTAAAAAAAAATAAATTTTGACCTCTGGAAGAAAACCGCGGTCGCGGTCCAATGGGCCGCGATCGCGGTTAACCAAACCGCGGTCGCGGTCACCCAAATTGTGGTCGCGGTTTGGTTATTTTTTATTTTTTTTGGGGCGGAATAGGCGGTTCCACCCGGTTTGGAACCTCCGGTTCCTCGGTTCCGGGGGTGGACGAACCGGAACCGGAACCGTCCCGGGAATCGGACCCGGCGGTTCCGGTTCCGGCCAGTTTCCCACCGGTTCCGGGACCGCCGGTTCCCCCGGAACCGGACCCAGGTCTATGTGCTCCTCAACTCCCACTTCAGTTATCTTCATCAACCCCATATTGTTTATCTGGTCTAATATCTCGTATCCGTCACGAAGTATCGGGGGACCACGACGCTCTCGTCGACGTTTCTTGAAATCGGTCTTATTGTTTCGGAAGCGATGATCATGTTCTGTAAAACTTCTGTGACAATCGAACCAACACATTTTGTGTCCATGTGTTAGATAAAATGCATCGGTGTCCTCCATGCAATAAGGACACGCGTATTTTCCAGAAGTGCTCCAGCCTACACAAACATATATTTTGTATCCCACATTAAATTTCACAAATCATATATATGCATTATTATTATATATAATAGTTTCAAATTCATTAGCATATGTAAAATTAACAACATACCTGACAACATCGAATATGTCGGGAAGTCACTAATAGTCCATATTACAACTGCACGCAACACAAAATTTTGCTTCCTCCAAGAATCATATGTGTACACCCCATTAAGCCACAGATCCTTCAGCTCGGCAATCAACGACTGCAAGTAGACATCCAACTTTTGCTTTGGACTCTTCGGTATAGGTACAATAACCGTCAAAAACATAACCTATTCTCGCATACACATCGACGGTGGGAGGTTGTAGGGTGTCAAAATCACAGGCCAACATGAGTATTGGCGCCCGAACGCCCCGAACGGATTGGAACCGTCCGTGCACAAGCGTAGTCTCACATTTCGTGTTTCTGATGCAAAATCTGGCCACACAGCATTGAAGTGCCTCCATGCCTCTGCATCTGACGGATGTCTCATCACCCCATCTTGTACGTGCTCTGCACGCCATCTCATGTGTTCGACAGTCACCACAGATGCGTACAACCTCTATAACCGTGGAGTTATTGGCAAGTAAAACATACGAGAATAGGGAATGAGCTTTGTCTTTCCTTGCTTCCATCTAGGATAGTCACATATCTTGCATGTCGCGTATTCTGCATCTGCACCCCAATATATCATGCAAGAGTTCGGACAACAATCAATGGCCTCGTACGGAAGACCGAGACCCTCAACCAGTTTTTTCGTGTCGTAAAACGTGGCTGGTAATGTCGTCTCCGGGTGAGAAACACGTCCGCAAAAATCCGAGATCATATCATATCCGCACTCCGTCATCCTTAGCTTAGACTTTAGGCTCAATAGCTCAGTCGCAGCCTCCAACTGGGTCATATCACATCCAGGCTACAAAGGCCTATATGCGGCCGACAGCATGTCGTACATACGTTGTGCATCGGGATTGGGCGCTTCATTATAATATTGCTCCCCTTGGTCATGCCTTATATCCTCATTCTGCACGGGATCCTCAACAGTGTAATCACTTCGGGCATTAAAACCATCATACACCATTTGTTCCATTCGATTATCATTCCCACCATTTACTGGTGGTGTTGGATCAGTACTGCTACAGCCTTCATGTTGTCTAGACTCGGCCAAAAATGCAGCGAACCTTTCATCTGTCTCCCCGTGCGAAACCCAATGGTAATAGTTAGGAACAAAACCTTCCTTAACAAGGTGATAATGCACATCATCTACATGCTTCAGTTTCTTATTCTTGCACCTCCGACATGGACACCTTAATTCGGATGGGTTATAGGATGGCATAGATTTGCAAAATTCGAGAAATTGCTCTACGCCAGCTAAAAACTCGTTGTTCAAAAAACCATCTATATTACGCACATACATCCACTCACGCATTTTTTCCTTCCTGCATTTCAATATAAGAGTATAATTAAATTAAAACACGCATTTATAACATAACCAATTGCTATATGCTATATGCGGTTAAATTCTGTAACACAATCTCTTATAATTATATAAACGAAAACTTTCTACCGATAATATTTGTCTAAAACAATATAATGACAGAATGAAATATTAGGAATAAGATTTAAATACATACCTTTAGTGAGGTTGTCGGTAAAAATTGACGGAATTTCTTCCTAGAATCAATTCAGAGTTGTGGTTGATTGTTTCTTTCTTTTGTGAATATTTTGGAAGAGAGCTATGTATGTATGAGGTTGTGTTGAAGCGGAATGAGAGTGAAGTTTTTACAACCTATGTATATATGCTGAAATGGCGACAATTTTACCAATTACTGTTTTTAGCGACCAAGTGGTTACAAAAAACGCGGGAAATTACTCGCCAAAATTGATGTCGCGCGCCAAAACATTTGATTCATGTCAGCGACCAACTAGTCGCTATATGTTGCGACCATGTGGTCGCTAGCCTTATGGAGACCATATGGTCGCTGAATGTAGCGACCATATGGTCGCGAATATGTGTTCCGAATGTAGCGACCATATGGTCGCTACGTGTTGGCGGGAAATTTCCCCGCGCACTTATTGCGACTATAAAGCCCGGCGACCACGTGGACGCCCTCTGTAGCGACCACGTGGTTGCTAATTTCGTTTTACTTTTTTTCCCCGTTTTGGCGTCAGGATTAGCGACCATTGACGTCTATATGGTTGCTAATTAGCGACCCTATTTTGTGGTCGCTAAATTATAGTCGCTAAATCTTCAGAATGGTGTACTGCTTTGAAAGCGATTATTGCTCGGCTGTGGACCCCCTTTTTCTCATCACGGGACTGGATCTCATTAAGGTCCCAATTAGGATACAAGGACGCTAGCATAGTTAATGAAGCTTTTAATTTTGTTCCAGAATTCTTCCTCAACTTTTTCATGAAGTGACGCGTATGCGAAGATGATTATTAATGTTTGTAAGCTCTCTAGGTTAGTGTATTTGACACATATGAATTGTTTGTCAATGTGGTTGATTTTGATTGTTTCGTGGGTGAGTTGGTAGGCCTTCCATAGGAGACAAAGATCGCCTGCAAGCCCTTCTGATAGGATGCAGGCTATAGAATTGAATCTCGCTTTTTTCTAGTGTTTGTCGTATAATTAGTTACTAGAGCAATTAAATTGATTTGTTCCATTTTACATATGCTTTTGATTTAATGCCATAATGCCTTACGAAGTATCTCCCTACAATTCCATAGGCTGAATTTCATGGGAAAGCTTCAATTTTCGTCCTTTTAGAGGAGATATGTATTGTTTGGGAATTTTCCTTATGGGTTTCAATCTATTTAGGCAAGGGAATCTTTTTATTCCTTTTTTCTATTTTTTTAACACTAGGAGAATATGTGAATGAGCTGGCTATATTACTAAACATCCCAAATATAGTACTTATGTTTGACACAATTAGTATTGTACATACTTAGGATTTATCTTGTGTTACACATGGGTTCTACATCCTATAGTATGAGTACAAAGTTTTTCTTATTGCTCCTTTTTATCAAATTACTTGCTTTGGACTGTTTGAGTTATAATCTGATTGTTCGCCTTAATATGTGTACACCAACAACAAATTCAGCAGGTCACAGAAGAAAGATAAGGAACGAAGAACGTGAGGAAAAAAGAAAAAGAGAATGATGTACAACAAACATGAAAACTACATATCAGAAAAGGGAAAACTTCACCACAGGGGCAAAGTAAGGATGGAGCCTAACAGACTACAATGACTAGTCAAGGAAAACAGGACAAATTTGAATAAATGACTAAGCACGTAGGCTACAAAGATAGCATACAACACACAGGACAATAAAAAAACAAAGTACAAAAACAACAAAAGTCAAATAGTAGGGTTTAGGTTGGAACTGGCTTGGTTGACAATGGGGTTATTTTATAAGGATTTTCTTCGAGTTGTGGGTTGGTTGTTGGGGGTCTTTACTACATCCAAACATAGTTCCAACATAAAATCCATGGAGCTTCATTAGTTCTTCTTTTTGATCCCTTTGAGGACTGAGGAGGTTATGTCTTCTTCGCCTCCGATGCACCTTTTCTTTCTCGACTCCAAAGTCGACATAACATCTTCTTTGTCTTCCCTTTGTTGTGCGTGATTTGCTAGTTCACTTTCTGTATGGTATGAGTGAAAGGATTTCTCTGAGAGGTGAGTTTCGATATCCTCGTAGGTATCATTGATGGTGTTGCTCATCACATCTTGGAAGTCGGATTCTGAGACGTTAAGGTCTTCCATTTCTTCTTTAAGGAGGTCGTCTTCCTCATTCAAAAATTCTTCTAGCTGTTTTAGTTTTGGCATTTCTTCATCATATGGGGGTTGCATTACTATTTTTTTCCTTGCCCTTATCATCTCTTTGGGGGGGTAGCGAGCGTCGATGGAGCGTTTGGTGGGGTTGTGTGCAACAAGGGGTGCGTCTCAGCTTGCTTCTGGGAGTGGTTAATATGGACAGCTTTCGGTGCCTCTCACTTGAATGTGCAACAGTTAAAGAGGTGGTCTCTCTCCCCACGCGCACCACATCCAAAAGGTCGGTCTTCAAACTAGATGTTCATCTTTATTAATACCCCAGTCTCATCTGGGGTAATGACCGTTTCATAATCAAGGACATCGAGCTCAGTGTTGGAACATACCCGATTATATCTTGTGTCGATTTTGATGAGTGTACCCATGCCATGCCATTTCCCTCCAAGATTGTGGGTAAGGCCTCTTTGGTGAGAAACACTTGAGTTAGTTTCGTAAGACGGAATCAAAGATCAACATTCATTTTTGGTTCTTTTGTTGGGTTGAAATGGGGTTTACACTCTTTGAGGATGAGTTGGCCAAACACGTGTGATAAGGGCCCATATTTTTTATTCTTAGTCTTTGGGATCATTGAACATTATTTCAATCCAGAAATGTTGATGGTTGAGGACATAGAACCTCCCCATTTGTATAAAGTTTTTAAATAATCGCCCATTATTCATAACTTTAAATATCCGCCTAGCGAACCACGCTAGTCTAATAATTAACTTGGGCTTTCCCGGAACAGGCCCATTTATATGGGAGACAACTTGCAAGAGTAGCCCAAACCTCTGTAGCTCTTGTACCAGTTTGAGGTCCGATTGTGTCACACACTTGTGCCTGCCATAAGGTTCATTCACGAAAGATTATCAATTTAACTCAACTAGTTGTATCCGCCGTACCAGGTACGACTACGATTCGATATTTTATAGATACTAGTTGTACTCGTCGTATCATATACGACCATGATCTATTATTTTATAGACATTATAAATAGAATATTAATAAATAAAAATTTAATATAATTAATTTATTGTTTGTAGAATGTATAATTTTTTTAATCAATAAAAATGATTAAAATTTAATGTTAAGAATGAAGACATATTATTAAGATAAAATAATTAAATTTCTCTTTTTCGTTGATGATATTTCATAGATATTTAATTAAAAAAGAAGATAACATATGAATAAAAAAAATTACATATTTAAATATGGAAGAGAATAGAATTTAAAAAATAATAGTAAACTTAATAAATAAGATATAATAAAGTATGAAAGATAAAGATAATTTAATTATATAAAATATTTAAAATTTAATTAATTTAATTTAAGATGGGACCAAACTCATTTTGTGGCTTGATAAAGTAAAAATTAGATAAGATTAAATATTATATTATTCCTATTTTATTACAGGTATTTACATGTATGTGAATTTAGATATAATCAAATATTTCAATATATCTATTAAATATGTTATTATCTATTTTTATTAATTTTAAACATTATAAATATATATCATTAACTTTTATTATAAAAGCAAATCAATATCTATTACTAATAACTAAAGTCGAAGCAATTTCTTCCACCTCGTTGCGCCACATCACCCCTTTATTAAAATAATAATTTTAAATAGTTAATTATACAAAAAATATCTCCAAGTAAATATAAAGATAAAATAATATTTGTAAAAATTTATCCCCAAATAAACATAAAGATAAAATAATATTAGTAGATTTGACCAATATAGATAAAAAAGGACATTATATTTATTATATTTGTAAGAAGATAAATTTAAAGAAAAGGAAAAAATATGTTCACGTGATCACATATATATCTTGGAAATAAAAATAGCCATATCTATCTATAACTATATATTAAAGTTGTAACTTTTCTAGCCACCACATTAATTCTGGCCCACCTTATATTTAAAAAAAAATATTTATATTATTTTTCCTAATTAAATTCCTCTCTATTTATTTATGTAGAAAAAAATTAATTCGAATTTTAACTAAAAATAAAGAAAATTATTTTATCTTTATCTTTTTATCTATTTATAAAAAATATTTATCTTAAATCAAATTTTGATTAAAAAAAGTAAAAATTTTAAATATCTATATATCTTTGAAATAAAAATAGCCATATCTATCTATAACTATATGTTAAAGTGTTAACTTTTCTTGCCGCCGGCTCCACTTTCTATTTAAGAAAAAATTATTTTTTTTCCAATTAAATTCCTGTATATTTATTTATGTGGAAAAAATTAATTCAAATTTCAACTAAAAATAACGAAAATGATTTTATCTTTATCTTTTTTATCTATTTATAAAAAAAATTTATCTTAAATCAAATTTTGATATAAAAAAAAAGTAAAAAGTATCTATATATTTACTTGCCTAAATTAATTTTTTATAAAAAAATGTATTATGTTTTCCTTAATTTCGTTTTTCGATTGTTTATGTAAATGTAGAAGATTTTTTATCTTTAAAAAAATTTATATTTTTTATCTTTTCTTATTAATTATCTTTTTAACTTTTTTATTGAAAAGATTTTTAAAGAATTGAATTTCATTAAATTTTTATAAGAATTTACATTATTTTTGGCTTTTAATTTGTTTTTGTATATTTACTTTATTAATATCATATTTATAATATATCTAAAAATTGTTGAGTCGTAGTGTGCTATGCACGATGGGTACAACTAGTATATATCTATAGATAAATTCGTCAAAAGAGATAAGCTAAAAGATATATGTATAAGGAAGTTTTCAAAATATATCGTTATACTAAATAGATATTTTTTTGATGTTAGAGATAAATTTAAATAGTTAAAAAAGATTTAATAGAAAGAAGTTATAATAACAGAAATTGATATTATTCTTTTTAAATATGAGGTGGGACCAGAATCGTTTTGGTGGCTCGAAAAGGTATAACTTTAATATATAGTTATAGATTATAAATAGGATATTATTAAATAAAAATATAATATTAGTAATTTATTGCTCATAGAATGTATTATTTTTTTAATCAATATAAATGATTAAATTTAATGTTGAGAATGAAGATATATTATTAAGGTAAAATAATTAAATTTCTCTCTTTCCTTGATGATATATTTAATTGAAAAAATAGATAAAATATGAATAAAAAAATTTATATATTTAAATATGGAAGAGATAAGAATTTAAAAAATAATAGTTAACTTAATAAATAAGATATAATAAAGATAATTTAATTATATAAAATATTTAAAATTTTTGGTCGCTCCCCCGTCGCTTTAAGCTAGGGGTGCCTCCATCTTGACCCCCAGATTTCCCGTAAGGGAAATTCCACTGGGTAAATGTTGTTGTTGTAAAATATTTAAAATTTAATCAATTTAATTTAAGATGGAACCAACCTCATTTTGTGGTATGATAAAGTAAATATTAGACAATATTAAATATTATAGTATTCACATTTTATTACTTTCCATGTACATAAATTTAGAGATTATCAAATATTTCAATATATCTATTAAATATTTCATCATCTATTTTTATTAATTTTAAACATTATAAATATTTATCATTATTATTTTATTACAAAAGAAAATCTATATATATATAAATTCGTCAAAAGATATATGCTAAAAGATTTATATTTATTTTAAAGTTATTTAAATATTTTATCTTTAATTTTAAATATTTGTATAAGGAAGCTTTCAAAAGATATTGTTATACTAAATAGATATTTGTTTGATGTTAGAGATAAATTTAAATAGTTAAAAAAGAATTTAATAGAAAGAAGTTATAATACTAAAAATTGATATTATTTTTTTAAATATGAGGTGGAGTCAAAATCGTTCTGGTGGCTCTAAAAGGTATAGCTTTAATATATAGTTATAGATATTTATCATTTTAGAAATTTTAAGTAATGATTTATTAATGACTATTAGTTATAAAAAATACAAACATTGACTTTTGATGTATATTATCTGTATTCATTAGTTAGAAATGAGTTAGGTAGTTAAAAATTGATAAAAAAAAAATTTAAATTGTAATGTTTTAAAATTTCTTAATTATTGTGTCAAAGTTTAAAATGATAATCTTTAGTGAAAAATAAAGTATAATTTAAACAACAAATATCGATATTTATTGTTCTTTTTTTATTTCCTTGTATTTAATAAAGTTTTACTTTTACAAGTCTGTAGATCAATGTGCAAATCGGTGAGTAAGTATTGCAAAAAGGGAAAAAGCATAGGTACTGTTTACTATGTAGTTTTAGTTTTATATTGCTTTTGGCCTAAGGAATGCTGTTCTTTCTTTCTTTCTTTCTTCTTTCTTCCTTCCTTCCTTCCTTTCTTCCTTATTCTATGTTAATTTACACAAATATAATTGTGACAACAACAACAACAATAACAACAATAACAACCCAGTTAAATTTCATCAAGGGGTCAAAATATATACATCTTTGTCCCTAAAAATTCGAGATGGTATTTCTAAAAGGCCCAACAATAAAGAAACAAGTAAAATAGAACATAAACAAATGTACGAAGGAGAAATATGAATGAAAAAAAGAAAAGAAATATTAATCGCTCTCCCTTGCCGCCTAGTCTACTATTGTACTACATATCGTTCCATTAAAAAAACATTTTTTAAATATAAAAAGGGAATTATCATTTTCCTTTCTTATTATCAATTACATGCGTATACATGTATGTTTGAAAATTCGTGAGAGTGATTGTAATTGCATCGAACTTGGATGCTTCTTTCTCAAGAATTAATACTACAAATTAAAGGTGATGAATGACCTTCCAAGCTTCCCACTATGCTTTTGAGGGCGTTTCTTGCAAGCTGCGATTCATAGACTACTCATCCATGCTTTTCATAAAAACTTGAACTACATTCACATAATCCTACTCCGTATTAATTAAAGTCCAAGTTGAAAACTGACGTGACACTCAAATTAAAGTAGACATTACAAACGCAGTGGATCATTTATCATGTGTCAACACTACATGTATGTATTATTCAATTCTTGATCATTTTTGAGTTTAGATCATTCATAAATTACTACAGTACTAGTTTATACCTGGAGAAGTTTAATTTGAGTTGTTGGGTCAGTCCAAATTAGGTTATGGTTCAACTTCAACTAGTTTTAAATTTAATGATTGTCAAACGTGTTCAATTGAAGTACGACTTCCTACTAGAATTAATTCTTTGTTAGTCTGTTATCAATTAAAAAAGTTTGCATGCAAATTATTCTTTAAGGTAAAAACTGAGTATGAGTGATCATTAGATTAAACATAAAAAATAAGATAGGGTGAAAAACTATAAATAAAGTATTTTACATTTTATTAAAAGTATACTTAAATATGAACCTTAACTCACTATATATAAGAAGAACATTGACACAATATATAACTATTGATATGTAATATATGAATCATTAGGTTTATTTATGTGATGCACAAATTATAGAAAACAAACATTGTTTCTAGAATTCTAAAAATGAACCTTAGATGACTAATATATGAATATTGACGTATAACATATGAATTGTTAATTTTATTTATATGGTACATAAAATATGGAAAAACATCTAAAGAATAAAAACGAATCTTAGATGCCTAAATATGAACATTAACTAACATGGGATCATAATACACAAACTATTAGTATAGGAACAAAGAAGTACGGACCCATTTCTGTCTTACAAGTGGAAACGTTAGCACTTCAGGACAGCATTAGAGAAGCAAGGAGAAGCGGGATAACTAATCTTGAAATTGAAGGGGACAACTTAACAGTAATTAATGCAATCAAAGGAATAAAAGATGTCCATGGAAAATATATAGAGATACTGATTTCGGATATCATGGTATCACTCAAACAATTCAACAACATTTCAATGTGTCATGTTGTTAGGGATTGCAATGTTGTGGTCGATAAAATCGATAAGCTGGGCCACAACATCCCTAACAACCTTTTGATGAATGATGCAGAACTTCGAATTCTCATCCGCAAGGATGTTCTAGGAATGTCTCCTTAGTGGCTTCCTTTTTTTTTTTGGTAGAATCCTTAGTGGCTTCCTAATTCTTACCTATATAAAAAAAAAAAAAAAAAACTAACATGTAACACATAAACTCTTAGCGTTTCTATGATTCTTAGAATATGAAAAACAAAAATTTTTTTTAGAAGTATACTTAAATATGAATCTTAGATGACTAAAAACAACCTTCTAGGTTTTTATTCCTTTTCTTTGCTTTTGCGATTTCTTTTTTGATCGGTTCTTGCGATTAATTTGTTGTTCATTGGTTGCTTCTTTCAATCGTGTTTTCTTTGTTCTTTCTCTTTGATTATTTTGCGCCTTCATTTTTTTCAATGGCAATTCAAGAGATTCCATTTTATGATTCAAGAGATTTTTTTGGCCAATCCATGACTTTAGACTAATGATTCGTTGTACGTATGTTTATCCAAGAGCTTCCATTGGCATGACATGACTCTTGCTTCCAAATTATTCGATGGCACTGATTTCTTTGTTTGGAAGCGTTCCACGGCAATTGCTTTATTATATCCAAGAACAAGATTGGTTTTGTCCACGGGAGAATCGTACTCTTGCTCTTTATACAACTTCAATTTGTTGTTGGGAGCAGTGTAATGACTTGGTGGTCTCTTGGTTGCTGAATGCTATGACCAAGGACATTGTTGGTAGTTTTATCATCTTTAGTAATGTTTAAATCTACTGCTAGGATTTAGGTTTTCTAGTTGAAAAGAATAATCTTTGTAGCAAACTCATTGTTTTAGGACTCGTTGGATTAAAACAATTGAGAACAAGCATTGGTTGCAAGCTAATATTTAACTCGTTGTGAATTATATGCATGTATATCCTGATTATCATCGTTCTTACTGCTAATGTCAAAATAATTCATGATCGTTTCATGTTTGTTTGATATTAAGTATTTACATGACCTGTTGGCTTGTTAATTGCATAACATCAGGATAAAAAATAATCTTAGGAAAGGAAATACTTGATAAGAATCAAAGATAAACAGACTTGATGATAAAAGTGGATACTTGTGAATGAAATTGTCTTTCCACTTGATAAAACCAATTTGTTTGTTTACTTGTTACTTATTCTGTTTAATTGAATTGGAAAACCAATCACAAATCCCCTTGTTTACTTCTTAAGTTGATAAAAGTATTGACTTGGGAATACAAGATTCTCCTGGGTTCGACCCTGACTTACTGGCTATACTATAGTTAGGTAATAGGGATTTATCTTTGATTAGGCACGACGACTTTAAGTTTGTCACACTCTATACGAGTTTTACGTTTTTATGTTTAGCAAACATTTTAGGCTTAGATGAAAGCATGGACGTACATGAATGTGAGCGCATGAAGCCATATACGAGTACGTGATCGAACGGCGGATATAAACGAAAACGGGCAAATGGACCCTATACGAGTATGTGAATAAGCGGTCTGTGTGGATGTAGATGAATTGCAAGAAAGCATATGAACTTAAAGGCGACGAACACTTGCCAAATTCGGTCCCATGATGATTCGAATGCTATAGGTTTTCGCGGAAAATCGTGACATTCAAGAGGAAATTTGTGATAAAAATTTATAACCTTAATTAGATTAATTAATGAGCTTAAATGAAAAAATGAGTAAATAATTGATATGGCTAAAAGATACTGTTAATAAGAAAAATATAACCCAAGATAATATAGAATCTATACTTCAGTTTTTTCTCTTCTCTTGTGTTTTCAAACTCTAATTTTCTTATTACATTTGTTATTATAACAATTACCTTTACTAGTAATATTTTATATTTACCTTCTGTTAGTGCACAAAAATTCCGTCTTTAATGCACTAATTGTATGTTCCTTCCTCTTCTGTTCCCAACTGATTCTTCAAACATGTAACCTGCAAAACAATGGCCACAGGGGGCGTGGACCCCCTAATCCACATCTGATGCCTAAGTCAAAAGAACAGTTGTTGAATTAAACATCGAGGTACAACAAGAAAGCTAAAGATCCAGCGAGTATGAATCCACTTGAACAGTCGAGCTAAGCGAATATTAGCCTGTTCAATCTCTCAATAGGTGTGTTCAATAGCCTGAGCGAGTATCAGCCTATGAATCAATATGATTTTCCTACACGGCGAAGATGTGTATTTATAATGGAAGAAGGAGTGGCTGGGGGCCGAAAATTATATCTATATGGCCGAAAATTTTGTCTTCCAAGGCCTGGCCAACTGCCTTAAGGCCCAAGCAAGGAATATTTTACCCCTTCTCCAACTTTAATTCTATCTTTAATGAAAGATAAAATCTCCCATTAAGTTGCATAACCACCATATTTAATATAATAGGAAAATAGATAAAAGATAATAAATAAGCAATAATTAAAAATACATTTATGAAGATAACGAAAATAAAAATATGATAGCTTTTTTTACCCGCTCACAATTGCCTCACCTACGTCGTTGTATACGTTTTCTCATATACAATGATGTAGGGTACAGAGGCTTCTTAGTCGAAGTGGCCATGCGGATTAGTCGATCGGGTTCCCCTAACGTGCATGCGTGCGTGTATGTATATCCATGAGCGAATATCATGAGATTTAATATTTATGAGCCAATATCATAAATCTTCATTTATTTATGAGCGAATATCATAAATCTTCATTTATTTATGACCGAATACCATAAATCTTATTAACCTATGAGCGAATATCGTAGAATTCATAACTATAAGCGAATATCATAGATTCTATTCCACATACACGCATATGTAAAATCCAATAGTGCGAGTAACTAATGTTGCGCTTATATTTTTTTATGCAAGACTCAAACTAATGCAAAAACTAACTTTTATTAATAAATAAATGTGAATGTCATGAACCTATAAGACTAAACAAATGAATGCAAAACCAAAAAACATAAGGGCCTCATCAAAACCACATGGGAAAAAGAGTGCCCTATTTACATGCATTTCCTAATTCTAGGATCCCTGCGCGGGGGAAAACGGGTAACTGCGATCATGGTCACACTCTCGCGAAATCAAACTCTCAGATGCAGTTCCGCGGTTGCGACGTGGCGACCCGCGGTCGCGGTTTCTGTAACACCCCTATTTTACAACATTGGGTATTACCGCCAGTGACCTCGGACTTTACCGTCCAAAGTCACCCAAGGCTTTTAGAATGATATAGAACATTATTAATACGGAAATAACGTAATTCATAAAATAGAAAAGGTGCTCCCGAAGGAGACTTGGTTCTTACAAAACATCTTACATTGTCTTCAAGCTTAAAGTTCCTTGAAATCGAAGAGTAAAACCATCTTGTTCATGAAACAAAGCGATACTAAAACCAAAATGAAATGATAAATGCATCTTGACAATTCTTGACCTTCCTTCACTTCACTTCACCTTACGCCTTGCTAGGATTCCTGGGTTCTGACATAATTCGCGAGGGGCGATAAAATGCCAGGCAAACATGCGAAAAAGAAGAATTAGTCTAAGAGACTAAGCAAGCGGGAATGGAACTTCCCGAGGGTATTTTGGTAATTTCAAGTATTATCGAAAGAGATATTAGGGTTGTGTTTACGATGAGGTTTATTTATGTTGGGCTTTAACGATACGAAAGAGAGCGTATCTCAAGCGGAGATAGCGCGATAATTGAGAGAAGAGCTACTAGATTGTAGACTTCTTTAGGAATCGAAAGTATGTTGGGAACATTATTAATTCATACAAGTTAAAAACCTCTCGCACCCTGAGCGGGCCGAGAGCCGGATCGATCATTTGAGACCGGTCCGGTTTTGATAGATTAAATGTGCATTGGGCACTTATCTTGTATAGTGACGAAAGGTATTCGATTTCGTTAATGATTTTTAATAGAAAGTGGTGGGACTCGGATGACCCGAGCCACCAAGGGAAAAACTCAGTTTCCCGGCACTTAGCTAGAGTGCGCTCATCCCTCCTTGCAATCGGAGCGGATCAGATCATGATCCCGAAAGTCGTACTTCAAACAAGTAGGCACTTACGACTTAGTAGGATTATATAGAGGTGTCGGCTATTCCGCGCCCCTTACTAGTTCGTTCGACGTTGATCTCTAAGCGAGACCATAAACAACCAAGGCCACAATCACACTAGCATAAATAATCCTATCAAATATTAATAGTGAACTATACTAACAATGGTCGTTATATCTAACAATCGATATTTCCTAGGTTCATTCGTTTACTTAGCACACAAGTTGTTCCCAACATCGAGAATTTCACGAAGATGAGTATAAAAGGTCACAAGGGGAAATTCCACTTGCCTTAGCTTTTGCGAGTTCTAACAAACGAGCTTTGACGGAACTATGCGATTCACGACTTCGAGCGAGAATTCCGACCTATCGACACGGAATTTACGAGCGAGCTTAAATCATGATTTTCCTCCTAAAGTTTGGATTACCTCTTATAATATTTTATAAGAGAGTTGGAATTCTAAATTATTACGATAATAATTTAGAAAGTTGTTTTTCTTAAAATAATAATATTTCTTTATTATTATTTTGGCTTTGTAATATCCTTTTTATTCCATAAAAATTCTATTTAATAATATTAAAATAATCCTTTTTAATTTCCCTTGTTAATTCATTTTAATATAATTTAAGCAAGTATAATTTTACAAAAATATCATACTTTATCTAAAGAGGTATTTTTCCTTTAGAATGTACAATTCTTATTAAGCTTTAAAGAATTTATTTTAACCTTTTGACATATTTATCTTAATTAAAATCTTATTTTTAAATTTCCAATTATTCCTTAGTAAACTTTATAATATTATTTCCCTTATCAAAATAATTTATTAATAATATCCCCTTAATTGAATTTTATTTAATCATATAATTCTCCTTAAATGAAGCTAGTAGACTTATAATCTATTTTCTTGGAAGTTTCCATAATTAGGACTTTCTATTTTCTTTATAAGGTAACTTCCTAAAATTAACATATATTAAATTAATCTTATTTATTTTATTCCTAATGTTCTTTTCACATTATATGGCTCATAAATTATCTATGATCATAGCTTATAATATATGATCATGGCTTATAAAATATAATCATGGCTTATAAATATAATCATGGCTTATAAATATAATATTTCATACTTATAGTCCATTATTATAATATTTTAAGGTATAAAATAATATCTTTTTACCCATTTAATCCTATAATATCTTTTTAAATGCTAGAATATATCTTTATTATTTTATCCTCTTATCATGCTTACTTTAAGACGACATGTAATATTTATATTATATTAAGTCCTTTTTCTAGTACTTTTCTTATGTGGAAAAAATCCAATTACTTAATATAGCATACGTTCCATGTATGAGAGATAATAATAAATTCTATTATTTATGTAAATGATTTTCCCATGTCCTAGAATATTATTTCACAAAACTAGGAGTATGCAACTTATTTATTTATATCTAAATTAGTAATAATAATATCTTTTCTATATCTTACAATATCTTTTTATGCAAGACATCTTCATAAATAAACAATATATTATATCTCCATTTAAAATCACAACTATTATATTCATAATAATTCTTATGTCTTGTAGGAAAAATCTCTACACATTAGAGATAGATAAAACTAATATTTTATTATCCGTAATATTTGTAATATATCTGTCATCATTATTAAAGTCATATATCTTAAATTCCTCTATACTTAAAGCTATGCCACATTATGACTTGTAAAAGATTATTTCTTTTAAATAGACATTTTATAAAAATGCTTTTTCATAAGGGTCCTTTAATATTATCCATATAAACATGTCTTGTACCATATATTATAATATCATATGATAAGATTTTCAATACGTTATTTAATTTATTTAACTTCTCCTTTCAACTAAACAAAATCTTCAAATAATATTTTCATTAAGTGATAACTTTATTAATATAACTATCATTAATATCATTCTATTCATAAACTTGTTATTCTCTATACTTAGAGATAAGTAACATAATTTTAGTATAAATAATATTATTCCTTTATAAAAATAACATTCTATATAAAACTATAATCCATATACTACAAATTTCATAACAATATTTTTATAACCGCTTCTTAAAATCTATTTATAATAATCATGCCTTACAATATTAAAATATGATATAAGTTAAATATTCTAGTAGGATCAAAATTAACTAAAGTAATTATAACTTTTTTCCTAATTGATTTACTTCTTCTCTACAACTAACAAGATTTCTATTAATATTTCTTATAAAAATATTCTCATATGCTAATAATTATTAAGGGACTTATTTATTTTATTAAGGTAATCTAAATCAAATATTTTATATTATAAGATAGAGTTTGGACCTTTCTTCTACAAAACAAAGTTCTGTACACAGAGGAGGAGGCTAAGGGGGCGGCGGCACAACCAGGCAGGGACGGTGGCGGCTCGGCGGTGCTTTGGCCGGACGTCGGACGGCGCGCGGTGGCAGGCGGGAGCAGGGGTGGCGCCGGCGGTCTCCAAAGGGGAAAAAGAGGAGTGTTTGGTGGTGTTTTTAATGGAGGAAAAGACTTTGAATGAGCTGATTTTTCTTTGACAATTGAAAATAATCTAGCAAGAAGGAGAAGGATGGTTTGAAGTGTGAGTGAAATGGTGAAGGGGAGCCCCTTTTTATAGCCAAAGTGGAGGAGCTTGGCAATCCATGTCCATGGCTATGGACCAATGGAGGAGGAGGAGGAGGAGCTTCACAATTGGGCAATGGTGTGCTAGTTGGTGGTGATGGAAGAATGATGCAATAGAAGGTGTCTTGTAAGCCAAAGGAGACGGTGGAGAACATGCATTGCTCCCATGTCAAATCACTTTGACTTGTTTGGAAAAGAAGACTCAAAAATTGATATAAAATTAAAAGAGTGGGGTAAATGGCAAGAAAGTCACATTGGTCTAGCGGAAGAGGGGAGGGGCGTGTGAGACGGAATTGCAAAAGGTCTCGGGTTCAAGTCCCCGCTCTTGCATTCATTTTATTGAATTTTCATTGTATTTTTACTAGCTTGTTGTACCTCTTTTTGTTTATTTAAAAACCGAAATTATGATGCATTTTTAAATGCTTTTATTTATTCATAACCCTTATAATGCCTTCTTGCAATTTATTTAATTTTAATTTACGTACGAATCTCTTTTAAAAGGGCAAAAGGGTTATATATAAAATATATTTAAAGATTCTCCTTTATAAGAGAAAGAATTATAAAATTATATTATATTGGATTTAACGTCTTGGAATATTGCGGATATTACATTTATAACGCTTTTATATTTTTATTGAGACAATTATACAAATAATTAAACTCTCTATTTAGGAGAAAATATTTAGATAGGTATCAGACTTGCATAATATACTTAATTAAATTCTTAATTGTCATTTTAGTAAACTTTTGTATCCTTTCATAACATAGTATGAAATTATAAAGTTTATTAAGTTCTCTATTTTAGAAAAAAAAATTGGGATATTTACCCATTTTATTTTTATTTAGAATTTAGCAGATATTACAGTTTCTCCCCAGACACGATATCTGGCTCTCTGAACCAGCGAGGGCCGCGACCGCGGTTACACGGCTAGTCTTCGCTTTTAGGCTCGTCTTCATTCTCATACGCCATTGAGATTGTTTGGACGACCTCAATGTGCCTCTTTCTCGACTCTTCAAGATCTTCTGGTTTATTTTTTTCAATGTACTCATGCAAGTACCCTTCTTGAACCAGACCTTCAAGGCACTCCTTATAAGGCTTGCAATCTTCAGTCATGTGCCCCCGTACTCTATGGTATATGCAATATTTTCGGCTTAGGACATCGTCTCTGGGGCATTCATCCTAAGAGGGATAACGGAAATAGTTCTCATGTTTGATGCGTGGTAAAATCTTATAGATCGGAATGTTGAAAGTTGTGTAAACCGCTCTATCTTGCCCCTCCAACGAATGTCCATTCTGCCTAGAGCTCCTGATTGAAGGGTGGTGCGTTTGTAATTAGCCTCCTCTAAACGCACATACTAGTGAATACGCTCTTGGAGCTCAGCTATTATAGAAGGAAGACGAAGTGTCAACTCTTCTCTTAGCTTGCTCTCAACGGGAATTGCCCTTTTAAGGCAGTAATGGTAGTCTTATCATCACAGACTTCAACCTCTGTATAGCACTCCATGAAACGATTCAAAAAGCGTCGCAAGCTCTCGTTTCTTTCTTGTCTGAGTCCAAAGAGTGTATCAAGAGATGCAACATCCCAACTATTGGCTAAGTAGCGCCTCACAAACTTACTGACCAATTGATCCCAAGACCGCATTGATCCTGGTTTCAAGCTTTGGAACCACTTCAATGGCTCTTTAGAGAGACTACTCGGGAACATCTTGCACATAACAGCTTCCTCTGACACCCACAATGCCATCTTATGAGAGTAAGAGACTATATGGTTTACGGGATCTGAGTGTCCATCATAAATAGTGAAAGATGGGGGAGAGAACTTTGACGGAGGTCGGGCTTGTTGAATGTCTATGTGGAATGGTATCGATGTCACCATAGCCAACTTATACTCTGCTTGTTCTTGAGCCGATTGCAAGGTCCCACCTTGCGCTCTTAAAAGATCAAGCAATCTCCTTTGAGTGCGCTTATGAGCCCGTGCCTTTCCTTCAAGCCTCTCTCTACTCACGTTCCGGCGTTGACTCCGTTGTCTCTTCTTCTTTCTGCCCCGGTCATGTTTGGGATCGGGATTTTCATAAGGATCGTAGTGATCGTCACGCTCACGTGAAAAATCGCGCCGTTCGCCAGACTCGCGGCCGCGGTTCAACCGGTTGCGATCGCGGTTACTGTCACCGCGGTCGCGTCTTTGTCTGCGACGATCTTCTCGGTTTTCGGGATTGCTCGAGTCATCCGAGGATGGGTCGCTGGACTGAGGGGATCCGCGGCCCGAGTCCTTTTACGCGAGGGCGACTCGTAATGGTGGTCTCTTCGTCGGCTCCTTGGCGCTCTACGGTCGCTATCGTAATCAACCTGCATATCGTCTGATTCGCCGAAACGGATTGATTGAGGACTATGACGGTTATCGGCAAATTCAATAACACTAGCAAGCTATCGAGTAGTCTTCTCAATTTCTGACTCTTCAATGGGGCGCTTGCCTTAAACTTTGTCCAAGGAGCGTTTCAGCCTGGCAATTTCGTCTAGGACATGCTCCAAACATGATTCAGCCTCTGCACACCTAGTTTGATACTTTCCATCCTCTCTTAGAGTATTAGCCAAGGCATGGGTGATCTCGTCTTCTTCTTCATCTCCGGCGGTTGTAGATGCCCCATTCCCGCCGTTTGGAGCGGATGGCCAAGTAATGCGATTGTCACCTCTAACGGGATTAGACCTGACACGACTAGATTGGCCTTGCTCTAAGCGAGAGCTAACCAAATTAGGTTTTAATTGGCTCGCAAATAGAAAGAGAAGGCTCGGAAATACGCAGCCCGCAATCGCGGTTCTGTTCGGTGCTCACGATTGCTTAGACCGATTCGCCATGCTCTTCAACCCTTCGATTATTCTCGTTTTCAGCAACACGCATTGCCGATCCACAAGCTTGATTAAATTCAGTAGATTCAGGTCGTGAAGTACCACGACTGACGATTCCGTCGCTCGACTCGGACCCCGAACGGTCCGTGCGATGAACAACCGTATCAGCGAGAGGGGCCGGGTCACGGTTCAAGTCGTTTCCGGGCACAAAGATCTGACCTTCCGAGCGATTATCAGAATTATCATGATCAACTTGCATTAGGGTTTGATTTTCCGAACGATTTTCGGAAATTTCGGCTTCTTTCGCCGAACCGCGGTCGCGGTTCACTGTGTCGTGGTCGTGACCCTCGGTACCTCATTCGCGACATTCTTCGCTGGGTGTACCTCACGCGATTATCGCTTCGCGACAGTGCCCCAGGGTTTCCAAAGACGACTTCTTGATTTTCAGGGATCGATTCCAACACCATATATAATTGCGTGGATCGAGTACTCTTTCCCCACGGACGACGTCAATTGTTAGTGCACAAAAATTCCGCCTTTAATGCACTAATTGTATGCTCTTTCCTCTTCCATTCCCAACTAATTCTTCAAACATGTAACCTGCAAAACAATGGACACATGAGGTGGAGACCCCCTAATCCACCTCCGATGCCTAAGTCAAAAGAACAGTTGTCGACTCGAACGTCGAGGTACAACAAGAAAGCTAAAGATCCAGCGAGTATGAATCCCCTTGAACAGTCGAGCTAAACGAATATTAGCATGTTCAAGCTCTCAATACGTGTGTTCAATAGCCTGAGTGAGTATCAGTCTATCAATCAATATGTTTTCCCTACACGACGAAGATGTGTATTTATAATGGAAGAAGGAGAGGCTGTGGGCCTAAAATTATATCTATATGGCTGAAAATTCTATCTTTCAAGGGCTGGCCAATTGCCTTAAGGCCCAAGCAAGGAATATTCTACCCATTCTCCAACTTTAATTCTATCTTTATTGAAAGATAAAATCTCCCATTAAGTTGGATAACCACCATATTTAATATAATAGGAAAATAGATAAAAGATAATAAATAAACAATAATTAAAAATACATTTATAAAGATAACAAAAATAATAATATGATAGCTATTTTTTTACCCGCTCACACCTTCCTAGTGATTTTTATGATGTAATCCTGACTCATTTGGTTTCTAGCTAATGAATTGAGTTTTTCGATTAAAAAAAACAATTACCTTTACTCAGCTTTCACCTAATTAAGGGACTCATATGGTAGATTGGAGATGGAAACTCAATAAAATTCTGGGAAGATAACTGGGCAATGGAACAACCACTAAAAAACTTTGCAAAATATCCATCAACCATTATAAGCGGAATGAAAGTGCCAGAATTTATCACAGAAACCAAACAATGGAAAATTAATGAACTAGAACAAATTCTGCCACCATAACAAGTTGACATTATAAAAGCAATCCCAATTCCGGATCATGAGGTCACAGATCGGCTCTACTGGGCGTCTAGTAAAAACGGATGGTTCTCAACTCATTCGTCAATAGCTTTAATATCACAAACAGCGAATCAAGAACCTAGCGAGATAAATTGGATATGGAAATTAAACACTCTCCCGAAAGTTAAAAACTTTCTATGGAAGACTAGTAGCAATGGCCTACCAACCAAAGAAAGATTAAGAGAAAAAGGAGTTGCAACTCCTGGTGGATGCATTATGTGTTTCAGCACAATAGAGGATACATCCCATTTGCTCACCACATGCCCTCACACACTTAAAACAATTAAAATGGTTAACCCAAGATTAGAACAAACAATAAGGAACTATGATCCACAAAATAAAACACCGAAGACAATACTAACGGAACTTTTCAGTATAGTAGGAAAAAAGGAGTTTTCAGACCTGGCAATCTCGTGGTGGTGTATTTGGCATCAAAGGCACAATTTAGTTTTCCAACAAGTACCAAATGATTTCATCCAAGACCTACCTCAGTACATTAGGAATCAAAGAGAACAATGGGAAAGATCAAAACATTGGAATGAAGATGAAGAAACCATGAGCATAAATGGCAATAGACGACAAAACAAAAAGAAAGTGAATCAGAAATGGAAAAAGCCACCTCGTCAGGTAGTAAAATGCAACTTCGATGGCTCAAAACTAGGAAATGGACAAGCCACAGGAGCATCCATCTTAAGAGACTGTGATGGAAATATTATAAATTTGACAACGAAAAATTATAGAAGAATATCAGTAGTCAAAGCTGAAGCCGCAATGAGAGATGGAATCAGACTAGCAAAGCAGGGAAGACACAAAAACATAGAGATCGAAGGTGACAATATACAAGTAATCAAAGCAGCTCAAGGTGAAAAGAATTGCCCGTGGGAAATAGAAATCATCATGATTGATATCCGTATGGCCCTCCTTGAATTCCAATCAGTACGAATATCCCATGTGCCTAGGGACTGCAATGTTGTGGCTGATAAACTTGTTAGACTGAGCCACATGCAGTCTCCTTACATACGTCATTAGGAATCACCCAAAACTTAATGTTCTCATCCGCCAGGATGTTCTAGGATGTCGAGCGCCTCCTAATCTTTACCTAATAAAAAAAATGTAGTTTACAAATTCTCCATGAAATTTTCTCATACTAGTTTTTAGGCCGCGCGTTGCGCGACGATTATAAGACGGAGACTCCATTAGTGTAGAGATATGAAAATGACATTTTCGTAAATTTATTTAAAGGGTTATGGATTTTTTGGAAAAGGAATATGGAAATGGCATTTCCATAAATTTATTTAAAGGAACATTGTTTTTTTGGAAAAGGAATATGAAAATGGCATTTTCGTAAATTTATTTAAAGGGGCATGGTTTTTTTGGTATTAATTTACTTGGTTCACGCCATCCAATGTCCTAAAACTTGTTTTATTACGTATACGCGCTTTCTTCACAACTAAGAAACAAACTTATCCGAGCTTGCTTACAAGCGAAGTTACGTCGACACGTTTTTCGAGACATGTCTAAATTACCCGTTCACATCCAAATATCACATAAGTCTATCACGCATTTCCAAGAATATATATCCCGAGATTACTTAAGAGCTAAGCAATACGACACGCATTTCAAGGAACATTAAAATATCGTATAAGACGGATGAGAATGATAAACCAAAAATAAATTAACGGTTAGATAGCGTCCGAATTAAATTGACGGTTGAATAGTTTCGGAAAAGGAATATGGAAATAACATTTTCGTAAATTTATTTAAAGGGACATGGTTTTTTTGGTATTAATTTACTTGGCTTCACGCCATCCAATGTCCTAAAACTTGTTTTATTACGTATACGAGCTTTCTTCACAACTAAGAAACAAACTTATCCGAGCTTGCTTACAAGCGAAGTTACGTCGACACGTTTTTCGAGACATGTCTAAATTACCCGTTCACATCCAAATATCACATAAGTCGATCACGCTTTTCCAAGAATATATATCCCGAGATTACTTAAGAGCTAAGCAATACGACACGAATTTCAAGGAACATTAAAATATCGTATAAGAAGGATGAGAAATTATGTATACGAGCTTTCTTCACAACTAAGAAACAAACTTATCCGAGCTTGCTTACAAGCGAAGTTACGTCGAAACGTTTTTCGAGACGTCTAAATTACCCGTTCACATCCAAATATCACATAAGTCGATCACGCTTTTCCAAGAATAGATATCCCGTGATTACTTAAGAGCTAAGCAATACGACACGCATTTCAAGGAACATTAAAATATCGTATAAGACGGATGAGAATGATAAAAAGGGGCATGGTTTTTTTGGTATTAATTTACTTGGCTTCACGCCATCCAATGTCCTAAAACTTGTTTTATTACGTATACGAGCTTTCTTTACAACTAAGAAACAAACTTATCCGAGCTTGCTTACAAGCGAAGTTACGTCGACACGTTTTTCGAGACATGTCTAAATTACCCGTTCACATCCAAATATCACATAAGTGGATCACGCTTTTCCAAGAATATATATCCCGAGATTACTTAAGAGCTAAGCAATACGACACGAATTTCAAGGAACATTAAAATATCGTATAAGACGGATGAGAATGATAAACCAAAAATAAATTAACGGTTAGATAGTGTCCGAATTAAATTGACGGTTGGATAGTTTTGGAAAAGGAATATGGAAATGACATTTTCGTAAATTTATTTAAAGGGGCATGGTTTTTTTGGTATTAATTTACTTGGCTTCACACCATCCAATGTCTTAAAACTTGTTTTATTACGTATACGAGCTTTCTTCACAACTAAGAAACAAACTTATCCGAGCTTGCTTACAAGCGAAGTTACGTCGACACGTTTTTCGAGACATGTCTAAATTACCCGTTCACATCCAAATATCACATAAGTCGATCACGCTTTTCCAAGAATATATATCCCGAGATTACTTAAGAGCTAAGCAATAGACACGAATTTCAAGGAACATTAAAATATCGTATAAGAAGGATGAGAATAATAAAACAAAAATAAATTAACGGTTAGATAGTATCCTAATTAAATTGACGGTTGGATAGTGTCCTAATTAAATTGACGGTTGGATAGTGCCTGTTCTTATTTTTTTATCCAAACAGAGGCAAACAAAAGCGGTTAAAATGAACGGCTAGATAATAACTATTAATTGTATTTAATTAGACGGTCGGATAGTCACTACACTAACGCTCTTAGCAAAATTCTATAGTAGTATGGATATGGATATATGTAGCTAGTCTTCGAAGGAATGTTCTTTTTTTTTTGTGGTCGCTAAGTAGAGGGTGTCCCACACAACTCGGCCAATTTGTTTAGTGGATCGATAGATACAGTTGTAATGTGTACCAGTAATGCCTTTATAATGGCCATGGGCTAGTGGATATATTTATACAGGTCAGTTAGTTGTGGGCAGACTCCAACTGTAACGTTAAGCACGTAGTGCGTACTGTACATGTCATTTGCATTTATTGCTTAACTGCCCCCTAATTAAAGCACATGCTTCCATCTACTACACATCTCCATGATGTATTATTCCTTTTATTAAGCCATAATGCAACATGTATGATCAACTAACTCCGATTATTTTGATCTACAAAAATAATTAATATTTTATACTCGTACTACTTTTTTGAAGCTAATATTATGCAACTCTTGCGACATAACTACAAGTAATTTCAATTAAAAAGAGTGACAATTGAAATGGACATGATACTTTGTGAAAGCTGTGGATGTATATATCATATATGCAATTTTATTTTATTTTTTTGGTTGAAAGCAATTCTATGTTTATGATATTGGTTATATTCTATTCAGGCGATTTTATATAGGGGTGTTCATAATTGAATATCCGATCTGATTTGGATAATCGGATCGGATATCTAGGAATTTTTTTACTCAAATCATATCCGTATCCAACTCTTATATCTCGGATCAGATACCCAACATAGATATTCGGATATTCATATTCGTATTTTTTATGTATTTAAGTTCCAAATAATTCATTCAACTAGTAAATTTCACCTAAAAATAATCTGAATATTTATCCACATAAAACAAATAATTAATAATTAAACAATAAAAAGGTGTAAGATACATATTTAAGGTTTATTTATCTTTAATTTTATTTGTGGGGTTAAATATATTAAAAAAAAAGGTGTACTAGAGAGTCACGTAAAATCACTTGGACTATTAATTTTTTTTGTTATTGCACGAAATATACATATATTATTATAATACGAATATCCGAGGGATACAAATGTTATCCGTATCCGATTTGATGATTCGTGTAATGTTCTCGGATCAAATCGAATTTGGATAATATACCACTGGATTCGGATTTTTGCAAATTGGATTACCGGATCGAATTAACCGAATGGGATAATATTCCCATAACGTAGATATTGTAATCAATTTTTGTTGTGCAATAATTAATGAATTGAAAATGATTGGTACAATTTATAGCAAACCCACTAAGCTAGCAATTAGATGATGCTGAAGTTGTATTGAGTCAAATGTTTGCAAAATCTGCTTGACCTTCGAAGCAAAATCACAGGACTACAACCATAAATAATGGTAATATACTATTATACATTACATTGGGTAGCTAGCGGCAGCTACAAATGACTACTCTCGTATAGCTTATGTACATATCCAAATCCAATAACAAAAGAAAAAAGAAAGCTGGTATCCACTATCTTTCAGTAAACCCTTTTTTTCCCTTTTTTGAAAAATTTGATTAGAAAGGAGGAAGGTGCATTTTACGAAATGCCTGGGGACTCGCGAAGAGCCCAACCAGATCCTGCCTATACGGGAGATACGACTTCCGCTTGTTTTCCCCGCCTTGTTTACTCCTCGCACCGCCGTAGTATCCCTCACGCGCCGCCGCCGTCCTCGCCGCCCTTACTCTCACCGGTTTTCCGGCGGAGGACGCGGCTGCGCTGACATTATTACTAGTCCCTCTCACAACGGATGCTTCCGCCTTCTTCTTAGGCGTCAACAGCATCAGACCTTCTTTCCCATCGCTCTTGCTCCTCTTCAGAAAATCCGTCAGCTTCCACGCCTTCGCCTTCCCCGTCACCGTCACAGACGACCCGGTGGAGTTGCTCTTTGTACACCTCCCCGGCGACGGCGAGGCCGCCGGAGACTCGCTCGGCGCCCAAACGCAGTACGTTCCCGGAAGGATCTCCTCCAGATCGCCGGCCTCTGATGACGACGATGACGACGGAGGATCGAGATCGGCGCCGCTGCGGTCACGATCTTCGAGGAAGAGGCTCTTGAGCTGAATCTGCGCCCTGGAGGAGTCATCCTCCCCAGGATCCGAAGGCCGGGACTCGATCTCGCCTTCCAGGTCGAGATCCCTAAGCAAATCGCGGTTAAAGACGGGATACACAGGTCGGATCTCGCCATCCTCTGGCCTCAAATTCGAGAGATCAAACTCAAAATCGTCGGCGTCATCCTCGCAATCGACTTCTGCGTGTCCGGCGCCATTATCGCTCTTGAATTCGTCTTCAGCCCCGTCAGTGACGGCGAACTCGTCGGCGTCGGGGAACTCGGTGGTAACTCGGGCGGCGATTTCGGCAAGGTCGGTGTTGAAATAGCTGTTGAAGCTGGGAGAGTAAGAAGAATTGGTGTCTTTTCCGCTCGTTGGATGCATTTTCCCTCAGTCGCTGAAATTGGAAGAAGAAGAAGGTGAGAAAGAGGAGAAAGGAAAGTGAGGTTTGAACTTTGAAGTGAGTTTGGAATTAAGGGGGGAGGGTTTAAATATAGGAGGAGAAGTGCTTTGGCCGAAGATGTGGAAGAGGAAAGTCATAAGAAAGGCAATAAAATGGGACCCCCACCCGAGTCCATTTACTTAAGGTGCAAGGCCTTTTCCACGTTAAATATCTATAACTATATATTAGTTGTCCTTTTCGAGTTATCAGAACGATTCTGACCCCATCTCATATTAATAAAATTAATTTTTATTTTTAATTTTTTAACATTTTTCTATTAAATTCTTCGAAAAACTATTTAAATCTATCTTTAACATCAAACAAATATCTATTTAGTATAACAATATCTTTTGAAAACTTCCTTATACAAACATTTAAAATTAAAGATAACAAATTTAAAATATTTTAAAATAAGTATAAATATCTTTTATCTTATAACGTAATATCTTTTCACGAATATGTATATATATATATATTCTTTTATAATAATAAAAATAATGATAAATAATTATAATGTTTAAAAAAAATAAAAATAGGTGATATAATATTTGATAGATATATTGAAATATTTGATAATCTCTAAATTTATTTACATAGAAAGTAATAAAATATGAATAGTATAATATTTGATCATAAAAATTATACATTTTACAAAGAATAAATTACTTATATTAAAATTTATATTATATTTTTAATTATTAATTTACTATTTATAACGTGTATAAAATATCGAATCGTAGTCGTACATGGTACGACGGGTACAACTAGTCTTCGTAATTCACATCCAGTTTTGTTATTAACATACTGTAACGAATTAAATTAAAATCTGTGTTCATGGGACGCGCTTATAATGTCTCCCCCATGACTCGGACGAGTATAATTTTGTGGCATTGCCTTTTACCAACAAAAAGAAGCAAACTAATTACCTTATCTTTCCCATGTCTCCCCATAATTTTGTGTCTCTCCATTACTTACATATGTATGTATATAATTGGGCTGAAATCTTTCCGAGAAATTTCCATCCTTTTAAGTTTCAATTATATGAAGATAAATTTTATAAATCAAAATTTCCATCCCTTTAAGTTTCAATTATAAGATTAATTTTAATGGATCTAGGATAACATAACTACTCGTCATTTTTCCATTTGGGTTCATCTTACTAATCCTATTATTTTTTTTGTTAACGAGGGACCCACTTTGGTGATAAACCTCGGATCCGTAAACTAGTCGGCAAAGCGCACGAGCCAGGTAAACCAACCGGCTTCACCTAGTGGTAGGAAGAATGGTGAGACTTGATTTTTCACCCAAGTGTAGGGGTGTAGGCAAGGATCGAACCTAGGACCTCCCAACATCTCCTCACGCCTCTTACCACTAGGGTACTCCATGTGGGGAAACTAATCCTATCATTGTGGACGCTAAAAAAATGTGATTCACTAACGGTTCTCAAAGCTCAAGTCTGACCTCTTTGAAATAGTATTATCAGAGTAAAAAGACTTAGACTTAGAAAAATTGAATTAGAGAGCGACAACATCCTTGTCTTAAATTTTTATTAAAAAAATATCTATAATTGCCATTGAAAAATCGAAATAATCATCTTTAATATTTTTATTCATTGAAAAACAAATATGATCATTCGGATCTCATGTATTTTAAGAGTTGTGAATGTGGTAATGGATAAAATAGATTCTCTTAGGCACGTACTTCCTTTGAATCTAATCCATAACCATCCTTCTAATTTTCATTTGTAAGATTACGGAACAAGAATCGAAAGCGGAGACACTCAAATGGAGGTTCTCAAGGTGAGCTAGTAAGAGGAAGAAAATCCCCAAGGAAGAGCCCATCGCTTTCAGTGAAGCGGACATGAAAATTGAAAAGAGTGGTTTTTCCGGGGCAGAAGACGTGGACGAGCGATGAGCATTGGTGGATTCAAGAAGCTCGGTGGAAATCATGTACGACGACTTGTTTAAGAAATTGGGAAAATGCAAGTTGACCTTTTCCAGCATCAATGCAACTAACCAGATTAGGGGTGTATCCGGTGTGGTCTTTAGGAGCTGTGCGGTTGTTAGCTAGTGATGCTTGGAGGAAAGACAGTCGTGATAGATTTTCTGGTAATAGATACTCCAACTCCGTACAATTTGATTTTAGGGCATCCATGGTCGCACTCTATAGGATCAATGCACTCGATATTGCATCAAAAGGTCAAATTCCGTCACAAGAGGAAAGTCATCATAGTTTGTGGAGACCAAGCAGCTGCACACAGCTGTCTGTACTCATTCAAGTTGTGGATCAGGGCATGAGGATGTCGGACTAGCTTGCTAATTCCTCAATGAGATTTTTCAATCAGGCCTGATTTTTGTTCATGAATTTTTTTCTTATGACATTTTACTTCTTAATAAAGTATTTCATAAGGTGTTTTATATTGTCTATTTTTTGTGTGGTGTTTGTCTCTCCTTTATTTGTTTATGTCACGATCTATACTAGGACTGAGCACCGGTTTAAAACCAAAACGAACCAACAAAAACCGAACCAAAAAACGAAATTTCATTTAAGGTGAATCGAAAACCGAACCGAATTGGTTCGGTTTTGATTTTTGTCGGTTTTAGATTAATAGAGGTTATTATTTGAAAAATTCAAACCGAACCGAATTTTAGAAAATTGTTAAACCGAACTGAATAAGATCGGTTTCGGTTCGGTTGGTTCGGCTTAAAATTTCGGTTTGAACCGACCCATGCTCAACCCTAGTCTATACATAATAGCCACAAAGAGGATAAGAGCACCAAACTATACAGAAGCGTCCTTAATAAGTAGAATGAAGGGTTACGAATGACCTAAAAGATTCTTAATGATTAGAATTCGAGTTGAATATGAAAAGACTACAAAAAATTCTTCATAAGTAGAAGGAAGGGTCACAAATGACCTAAAAGATTCTTACTAAGTAGAATCTGAATTGACTACGAAAAGTCTACAAACACATTAATTCTTAAAGAGTAGAACAAAGGGTAAGGAATGACCCGAAAGATTCTTAATGAGTAGATTCCAAATTGACTACGAAAAGTCTACAAAAATGTTCTTAATGAGTAGAACGAAGGGTTAGGAATGCCCTATAAAGTTCTTAATGAGTAGAATCGAAATTGAAAAAGGGAAAGAAAAACTTTTGTATTATATTTCCTCGGTCCGAAAAGTTTAATGCAAAGGGAGAATGATAGGAAAAATCTATCATATGAATTTATTATCCAAAAATATGGATAATTAATTGTTAAAAAGATTTTGCTAAAGATAATTAGGATGACCTAGCATGCTAGCTTGGAGAGTAAGAAAGCCAAGGTTATATAATAAGGTACATGTCCTGTTTAATAACTAAGCTAAGTTAATTTGACCTATTTATGACGAGGTTTGAGTTGAGTGTCGGAGGTGAAATCGGAGTACGAACGCTACATTTTCCATTGATTGTAGGTTTACTTGGAGAAGAAGATTTGAGGCGAATTGAAGGGGGCTCGAGATTTTTGCGCTAACCGAAATTCACACCAGCATGGATTATTAGAATTTGTGGATCGTTAATGTGGGGGTGCACACCACAATCCATGCACATATGCGTGTTGGGCCAAACACATAAACCCATCCAATGAGGTTCCATCCTAAAAGCAAATTTCATGTGTTGGGCCCAACATGCATATGTGCACATATGGTTGTGTGTACGCCCACGTTAGTGACCCATGAACTCTAATATGGTATTGGAGCGGCTTTGGTCTTCGACTTGTTTTCCAAGTGTGAACTCGGACATGCCAATTGCATTTGCGAGGGTGTGTCAAGAATGTATGCATTCTCACATCTTAAAGTTGAGACTAAACAAAAACGTACCACTATATAATTAAGTTAATGGGCTACTCCACCTATTACTATTATTTATAGAATGAAACCCCCCTAGGTTTGTGTGTTGGGCCCAACACGCATATGCACATGGACGTTCATGTGCATGACCCACGTACTCTAATATGGTATTAGAGCAAGCTCTAGTTGTTGGTCCATTTTCTAAGATAATAGATATCCCACATTGAAACACAAGGGAGAAATACCACTAGCATATAGGGGGGTTGAAACTCCTATCCATCGGCTTAAGCTTTTGGGTTAGAAAGTGGATTCCGATCTTGTATGCGAAATGGTAAATCCTGACATGTCATCCATTTATATCGGCCCACCAGAATTCTATTGAGAGACCTAAAATGAAAAGGATTTAATAATTTTGTAGACCTAAAAATACAGGTGGGTTCAGTTAAGTGGAACCGAACCGCGTCGGAACCATCGGTTCCAATTCCGAAATCGGTATACCCTCGGTTCCGGTCCCATAACTCCCTGGGAGGTACCAGAGAATTGGCGGTTCCTCTGGTTCCGAAGCGCTAGTTCTCGACAAATAATCATTAGAACTGCGACCGAGATTCCCGACGCCGCGATCGCGATTCCCAAAACGCGACCGCTGTTTCCAAAACCAACGGTTGTGATTTTACAACGGAATGTCTTAAGAAATTTTGTTTTAGCTACACGCGGCCACGGTTTGCAAAACCGTGATCGCGATAACTAGCCATTGTGGTCGCGATCACGGTTTTAACAAGCCGTTGGAACAACGATCGCAGTTGTTAAAACCGCGATCGCGATTGATTTTCCAACGACTATTTTCCAACGATTAATTGGATTCGTTCAATTTACCCATATAAATACCATATTTCACCTTCAGTTTTATTCAAACTGATCTCATACTCTCCTACCTCTCTCTACTACTCTCATAATTCTACAAGCTTCCAAGTTGCAAATCCATTCTTAAATTTCTTATCTAGTCTCTTACTACTCTCCTTTCTAATCTCCTTCCTAATATTTTTGAAACATGGAAAACCAAGGTCAAGGATTTGTTGATTTGTTGGCCGAGTAATTCTATGGTGGTGTTGGTGGTTCACAAGAAAGTTAAATGAATCCTAATCCTTATTAATTAATTACAACCACCTTATCCTTCTATTCCTATTCTGCCATAATTTTCCCCTTCCGCTCCTATTCATAACCAAGGTTCAAAAGGCAATGAGGAGGACAATGAAGATGATAATGAGGAGGAGGAGGAGAGAGCATCTACAACCAACCAAAGAAAAAATGAGTTAAAATCCGACACTTTCACAAAGCACTTGATGAAAGGAAATGTATTGGATGCACTTGACCGATATATTGTCAAGTGCAACTATTTAACTCGAAGTACAATTGGAGGCGCAATGGAGGGTATCGCAACTTGAACAATAATTTGAAGGCAAAACACAAGGACGAGTTGGGCATGATGCGAGCACAAACACAAATTTCAACTTTGGGGTTAGCAAGTTCTTCTTCTCAATCTCACTTGTTTAGTACTATAATCATGATCGTAATGGAGGTTTTTATTATTTGTCAAAAGCTATTTGTGTTGACCATTTGTCATTTCAATTTGCGGAAAGTGTGGGTATAAATGATTGGGTTTCCAACCATTTGCAACCCGCTTATAAACGAACTAAAAGAAAAACAATCTGGAAAAATTTGTTTAAAGCATATAAGATCTGTAAAAACGATTTGTATCAGTTTTTTGCTCATAATGATATTCATGTTTCTATTTTTAATGATATTTGGAGTGATAACTATCAATCATTCATACATGGGCATTACATGTCATTATGTTGATGATCATTTTCACATGCAAAAACGAGTTTTGGCTTTTCGTGTAATTGATGGGGCATATACCGCTTCAAATATTTGTAACATTATACACACTATTTTAGAAGAGTATAGACTAATTCATTGAGTTTTCACTATTTCATTTGATAATGCATCTAACAACACTGCTTCTATTATTGAATTGGTTCAAGTTTGTCAACTAGTTTTTGGAAACAAATACTTTCATGTAAGATGCTCTTGTCATATTATAAACTTATGTGTTCAAGATGGTTTGACACTTTTAATGCCATATCTTGAACCTAGTAAGTATGTTGTTAGCTATATTTGATTAAAAAAGAAGACCAAAATGGATTGGAAGAAGTTTTGTGAATTGAATGGTGGTAAACCCATATTGTTTTTTCAAAAGATATCAGTCATCGTTGGAAGTCTACTTATAAATTACTTCATCAATGTTTATGTTACAAAGAAATTTTAGCTTCCTTTGCCACTTAACATGTTCTGGGTTCACAAACAACTGAGTCTTCTTGGGACCAATGCTATGAGATCGTGGAAATTTTAAAGGTTTTTAGTGATGCAACTTATACGTTTACTCAAATCTATACACCAAGTACTCATTTGTTTGTTGTTGAAGCTTTGAATATGGTGGATGCCTTTAAGGAAGGGCTTTCAATGCTTGACCGGCCCGACCTTGTTGATGGCATTATACAAATGAAGAGGAAGTAGTTGATCTATTACAAATATATTCCTGATATTTATCTTGTTGCTTGTGTTTTTGATCTTGGATTTAAGATACAAGGTTTGCAAGATAAACTTTGTATCAATATTATGAGCTATTCAATTTAGAAGAAGAACATTATCATAGAAATTGCAATGTTGATGTTATTATAGAACGTGTTAGATCCCTTGTTGATGATTTATATAAGGCTTATAGAACAAGTGGTAAGGCGCCTCCTCATCTCATCATTCTTTTTTATCTGATGTGCCTCGTTTATTGTAAAATCTTATAAAAACCCGAGATTCACGAGCTCACATATGGAGCTCGATACTTATCTAACCACTACCTTTGAGTTTGTAGATGATCTTCATATTTTAGTTTGGTGGAAGAAACACAAGAAGACATATCCAAAATTAAGAAGAATCGCCGCTCAAGTACTAGCCGTTCCCGCTTCAACGGTAGCGGTGGAGAAAACGTTTAGCCAAGGTGGTCACATCTTAGGCGATACGAGATCGAGATTGGCACCCGATGCATTGGAAGCTCAAGTTTGTATCGACGAATGGAAGAGGGCGGAACTTAGATCACAACCAATGAACTATAATGTACTAGACAACGGCACAAGCCAAACTTCTTCCATCGGTTCCGCCGAGTCGTCTTAGGTAACTAGCCAAGCGGAGTTTCGTATCGAAAGTAAGAGAACTATTTGGGCTTTGATTCCTCTATGACCCCGAGAAGATATGTATAGGCAACTTAATATCAAGTTCAAGCCCTTCTTTTCCCAACACTTCTCTTCCCAAACCAGGCAAAATCGGAAAAAATAGTGGTATCGATGTCGCTTCTTTGCAAACTACGATCGCTTATTTGAAAACCGTGATCACGGTACCACAAACCGCGATCACGGTTTGTGTATCCGTTGATCCGCGATCGCGATTTATACTACCGCGGTCGCTTCCAACGGTAATATTTCTAACGGTCAAATTTCTTCCAACGACTATTTCTATCCTAATTCTTATCCATTTACCCATATAAATATCATATCTCACCTTCAATTTCATTTAAACCAATCTCTTACTCTATTATCTCTCTCTAATAGATCAATACTTCCCTTCCTAATCTTTATCAAAAATGAAAAACCAAGGTCGAGGATTGAAATAAGAAATTTTCACAAATCACTTCACCAAAGACAATGTATTGGATGAACAAGGCCGATGTGATGTTAATTGCAACTATTGTAGCGTGAGGTACAAATGGAAGCCGAGTGGAGGTTATGTCACATTGACTCAACATTTAAAGACAAAGAACTTCATTCGTCTTAGGTAAGTAGCCAAGTGGGGTTCCATATCAAAGGTAAGAGAACTACGTGGGTTTTGATTCCTCTATTACCCCGAGAGGATACATAGGCAACTTAATCAAGTGCAAGCCCTTCTTCTCCCAACTCCTCTCTTCCCAAATCGGGTGGAATCGGCAAAAAATACTTGTTAGAACCATCAAACGTGATCGCTTTTATTGAACCGCGATCGCGGTAAACGAAACCACAATTGGAAAAACCGTGGTCGCTATTTTCACTTATAACAACTATTTTTTTTTAAAATTCGGTCGGAACCGAACCAAGAACCGCCTGGAGCTGAAAAAAACCCGAAACCAATAAACCGTTGGGTTCCCGGTTTCGGAGTCCGGTGAAACCGGAACCAGACACACCTCTACCTAAAAACAATTATTTGGAAGCATGTGGAATAATGCTTTTTTGTACACTGATTTCGGTTTAGAATCATATTAAAATTCAGGTGTAATTATTGTACGTATATACGCCCTTCTTTTCTAGCTAACATATACTCCATAGTTATTCATTTCTCAAGATATATATGTGTAAGTTTCAAAATACTTGTTATTTCAGGGTGGTTCCGTTACATATACTTACATATATATGTTATATGTAATTTGTTTAGATATCTGATTGCACATGTTTGATCCCTCTCCCACACATTGTAACATATAGGTGTTCTATAGACCAAAAATATAAAAATGTATTGCTCCACCAATCACCAACAGGTAATTAAAATTTATCATCAACTCCTCACTACTCGCAGGTAGACATTTTGGTATTGTTGAAAATAAATATAATACAGAATTGAGTTCTTAATAAGGTAAACATACAAATCTTAATTTTAATTTTAACTTCCCTATCTAAAAGCAGCTATATATACTAATATTCCCAATCAACTATATAAAAGAGAGAGAGTACGTATTAATATAAGTGGTCGTAGATATATACTCCATTATAAGATTAAAAAAATTAATCCAAAGTTTTAATTTTGAAGGTATGTCCTCCCCCTCCCTGGCAATTGCATTTATTCGATTTCCCTAAAATGTAACGCTCTCGAACCCAATTGCATAATGTAAATATATATATACGGTGCATGTGATCGATGCTTCGGTTAGGTTTTGAATCCATCTCTTAGCTAGCTACCACGTAGGCCCATCTATATATTTTAGTTGGATTTAATGCACACCCCAAGTATATTTAGAGGATTGCCGGTGAAACATTTGGAATGTGATGGTAATTAAATAAAAGGTATTTTGATACAATGATACTTTTTGTTTTCCTTCTATTTGACCGTCATATTCATATATCAAACAATGTTGACACTAGTTTTTTTTAATACTCAAATTCTGTTTTTTTAAGGAGAGGCGACACTCTTCGGGATTTTGGCCCATTTTATTAATAAAGGGAGTGACTAAGTAGTAATTAAATGAGGAATAGTCCGACCCCTAACATCGTCAGGCAATAAAGAAATAGCACCGCCCTCAGCAATACATGAAATCATACGCTAAAAGAAAAATCATGCGAAACTAGAAAATCAGCAACATAATTTACTTCCCGGAAAATATGACGGAACCGGTTTAAAATCTTAACAAGTGTTATTACAAATGTGAGAATGTTAAAAAAAACAATAATTAAAATACGTAGTTTATTAATTAACATTGTATTGGCTATGTCAACAGATAAAAGAAGAACTGCCTTTATTAGAAGTAAAAAAATCCAGATTTCACAGTTATAATTATAAGATATTTCAAGAATATATATATATATACACTTTAGGAATCGTAATTCACGTCTAAATAGATACAGATTAAAGACAGATTCAAAACATACTAGCAACAAGATTTTTTTTTTTGAAAAATGAGCAACCAGCTCATTACAAAGCAAACATTAGATCGTCCCAATATTACAAGGCCAACCTAAATCATCACTGCGGATGATCTTGAAAAAATTAAAAACTAAAGGTTGAAGACGATACAAGTGTCTTAACCTTACTAACGAGGTATCATCAAAGCAAAAATCCAAGCAAGATGAAGAGATTGCATGACGAATCTGCGGAATGCGGACATGCCTCCTTGCTAAGAAGTCATCGACTGAATTTGCCTCCCGAAAACAATGAAAAAACACCACCTCTGCAAAACCCAAAACCAAATTTCGGATATCCTGAATAATAGAATATATTTCCCAAGGAACTTTCCAAATATTTTTTAAAGAATTTATAAGAATTAGATTATCCCATTCGATAATTAGATTCTGAATATGTAATTCTCTACCTACTTTCAACCCCTCCAGGAGAGCAGAAGCTTCAGCTTTTAAAACCGACATCGGATAAAGAGGCAATCTATTACAAGCTAAAATTTTACTGTTACGATCCCTAAAAATAAAGCTAGCAAAAGTAGCATCATTCTTTTGTTTTGATGCATCAAAATTCAGTTTACACCAAAACTGTCGTGGTTTGATCCAAGAAGTTCCATTTTTTCTTTTAGGTCTATTGCAATTTGATCTTTCCATTTTCTTCTCAGTAGATTCCCAAAGAATTAACTGGGAAAGCGCCAAATCACAAAGCAGAAGATGTGGAATTATCCTAGCAGGATTAAAGATATAAGAATTTCTATGGTTCCAAATAAACCACCATAAAAAACACTAGATTTTTTTTTATTTAAGTTAAGAGTCGAAATGAGGTTATCATTAAAACATCCAGATGTACTTAAAACTAGCAAGAAGAAATTAATCTTAGACTTACGCTTTGAAATATCCAACCGATGGCCCCAATTGTAGAAAAATTTCATATATGCACTTCTTTTTTTTTTATAAGGAAAGAGATTAGGGTGACCACTAACAAATTAGTGGTTTCCCTAGAGCATCCTGTCGGATGAGGGTAAGTAGTCACGAGTCAAATGCAAGCAGGATAGAGGAGACACGTGTGAAGGATCCAACGATGAAGTCCGCCACAGAATTGCACTCACGAAAGACATGAGAAATACACCAATCCTTGAACCAGGCAAGCAAGCAGTGAATGTTCGAACACAACAACTCAATCTCCCACGGGCAACACCGGTCACCAAGAACAGCCTTAACCAGCTACAAATTATCGCCTTCAATTTGGATCCGATCAATGCCACATCTAATGGCCTCGAGAAGTCCATGGCGCAAGGCGATGGTCTCAGAGATCAGAACAAACTGTCGACCAATTAGTCCTCCGTCAAAATGGATGGGGGAGCCACCAGAGTCCATGAGGATGAAACCGAAAGAAGCCACGCCATCCGCACATACTACACCATCAGAATTCAACTTAATGTCATCCCTCTTGGGTTTTGCCCGCTTTCAGTGCGAGAGCTGTGGGAATCAAAGGCTCCTACAAGTTTCCATTCTTTAATTTGGTTTCGAGTAGACTTGCTAAGGTTATTAGCATTATTCAAGTTTGTTATGTTGTTATTGTCAAAGACTCTCTTATTTATAGAGAACCATAGGCTCCATCGTACCAGGTGTTAGTGAGGATTACATTTCCTCTTTTATTGTCATTGTCCTAATCTCCTCCAGGACCCGATGTGGTCTTTTGTCGTCCGAAGATACTTGGTCAACAATCTAAGGTACTTTTGGGCTTATGGAATTAAGGGTCGCCCTAATAAGGTGGCATGAGAGTAAGATGTGGTTTGTGTTTTCAACTTGGTTGTTACACGCTTCACAGCCTCTTGGTACCAGAATATGTTGCAAGCCTCGTTTTGGTTTGTAGGTCATTTCATGCCACTTTCCATAGGAAATTCTTCATTTGGGGGGGGGGGTGTTGAGCTTGTTAATCCATTCTAGGTTAATTTTGGGTTCACCTTTGGATTGGGGGAGCCACTGCATGGTCGAATGGGTAGAGTACCGACCATTTTTCGAGGTCATCATGATTAATGACCTTACTCAATTTTTCTATATTCCATGAATTTTCCTCGCGGAGGTACATGCCAATATGTTCCTCCCAATTAATGAGGGTTTCGACCTCAATTTTTGGGTTAATAGGGTCATTGCTGATCCAGTTATCTTTCCAAAATCGAACGGTTTTCCCTTCCCCCACTTTCCAAATGGGCTCCTTCACGAACTGGTCTCGTAGGCCTAATAGTTTGAACTACTGCCATGGTGTGTTATGTTTTTTCTTGTAGGTCAAGATACTTTCCGTTATGAGGTATTTTTCTGTCACAATTTTGACCCAGGGATTGTCTGGCTCTGCTAAGATTTTCCATAGCTGTTTCATTTGGAGTGCTTGGTTTATTTCTTTCGCCTTGGCGATTCACACCCCTCCATGAGCGGGTGGACGACAAATGGAATTCCAATTTATGAGTGGTTTGTAGTTATTTTCCTTATTCCAAAAGAAATTCTTGTTCATTTGGTCTAATTCTTTCAAAATTATACGAGATAGCAAAAACGATTGCATAATCTATAACTATATATTAAAGTTGTCCCTTTTCGAGCCACCAGAATGATTCTGGCCTCACCTCATATTTTAAAAAAAAATATCAATTTCTATTATTATAACTTCTTTTTATTAAATTCTTTTTTAACTATTTAAATTTCTCTCTAAGATCAAATAAATATCTATTTAATATAACAATATCTTTTCAATGCTTCCTTATACAAGTATTTAAAATTAAAGATAAAATATTTTAAATATTTTAAAATAAATATAAATCTTTTAGCATAGATATTTGACGAATTTATTTATAGATATATATTGATTTTTTTTTATAATAAAAAATTAATGATAAATATTTATAATGTTTAAAATTAATAATAAAATATTTAATAGATATATTAAAATATTTGATAATCTCTAAATTTATGTACATGGAAAGTAATAAAATATGAATAATATAATATTTAATCTTATCTAATATGTACTTTATCGAACCATAAAATGAGTTTGGTCCCATCTTAAATTAAATTATCTTTATCTTTCACACTTTATTATATCTTATTTATTAAGTTAACTATTATTTTTTAAATTCTTATCTCTTCCATATTTGAATTTATAAAAAAAATTTAATTAAAGAAGAAGTAATTATTTTATCTTAATAATATATCCTCATTCTCAACATTAAATTTAATCATTTGTATTGATTAAAAAATTATACATTCTACTAGCAATAAATTACTTTTTACTTATATTAAATAATGTTATATTATATTTTAATTTATTAATATCGAATCGTAGTCGTACATGATACAACTAGTATAATTTATTTGTTTTGAGAGGTTTGCTTTGATAGGTTTTTTTGTCTGTCTTCAAAAAAGGGTACATAATTAATAAGTACTACATATACGTATGGCCATACTTTTTCCTTTTTTCTTCGATTTTGAAAATATAGGTTGTCATTACACACGTTACTTATTACCCAAGAAACTACATAATTAATAAGTACTACATATACGTATGGGCAGTATTACATATTTGCTTACGACAGTGCACCCATATTATACTGTTAATCAAGATTATAATACTACCAATAAGACTGCGATCCAAAAAATTAAAAAAATTGCAATCTTTTCTCCAAACGTGGAGCAGCAAAGTCAACGAAGAACCAGTTTCTTGATGCCCAAACAAATTAAAATTGAACACTTGATCGAGTATGTTTTAAAAAATGAATGTAGTGACAAACTGACAATTATTTATAATTGCAATCTTTAAGTGTAGGAACTGAAAAGAGTAAATAACAACAATAACAATAACTTAGTGTACTCCGTTCAACAGAATTTGAGGTCTAAAATAGAAACACTCCTAACTTAAAACTAAGGGGGAGTGAAAAGAGTAAAACATAATTATTTATATTTACGATTTTGTTCATTTTTCTTTTTGGCACGGGTAAGAAAAAGTTTAGACTGTATGCATTGTAATGTTTGGATAGGCTTCTTGTAACAATTAAAAGATCGAGTCAAAATGGTGGGTAAAATATGAATAGATTCGCGTTAAGTCTAGAACATAAATTTTTGGGATTTCATTCTAAAACCAATTGTCAGGTAATATGAGGAATATATACTATGCAATTCATTTATCAATATCCCGATGTGGGAAAAATATCTTCACATGCCTAGCTAGACGTACCCCGTTAGCACTTGACAACATAATAACCTTAGAACTAGCCCAATATAATGGACGGAGAGCATACCGGCCCGACCCAAATAATCAACACTCAGTTGGCACTTGACAACATAATGTCCTTAGAACTAGCCCAATATAATAGGCTGAGAGCATCCCGACCTGACCTAAATAACTAGTAATTCAAGATCAAACCGTTCTGATATCAAGTCAAAATTGGGAGGGCTAAATAGACGGAGAAGGAAGATCATGTATGCTCGACAACCCTAGCACACAAGTCATTGAGGTTCTATCAAAAATCAATTAGCAATATAAAAAATAATCCAAAAATATATATACAAGCCATTCATTTTTAATATCCCGACGTGGGATATATATCTTCATAGGTTTCGAAAGGAATTGGTTGCTAGAAGATGAAAGCATTGACTTTTGGATGGGGAGCTTCCAGAAGCAAAATCTAGCAAATTAATTAATGGCAGAAAAGCTCAAACAAAAGACTGCTTGTGATCATCAAGCATGTCACGCCACCACTTCCCTACAACAAACACCGTCAAAGCATATATACTAATTACATATGTTCCCCCTGTTTTCAAAAATAACGCGTAGAACAAAAAATAAAAAGACATTAAATTTCAAAAGAAAATTGTTGATTTATTTAGTAAGCTCACAAAATGATGATATAATATAAAGTCATCTGAAATTGTTTAAGGCGCTCCTCCAATTTGCTGTTTGATGACCTTTACAGTAGTACTTATGTTTTATTTTTTTGATAATCGGACACATCATTCATTTATTTATGGTCAAATATATGTGGAATTTTTATACTCCGTATATATGAGAGCTGTTTGCCAAAATAAAATTTCAAATTTAACAAGTCCAAAATAATGCATATAGATGAATTTGGACCCAACAAATTAAGATCGAGAGAATCATTCATATCATTAGCTGCAGGCATTTGATATTAAGTCGTTTGTTCAAGTTGTCCAATTAATATGAGTGCTTTGCTGGGCTGGGTCGTCACTTCAGGCTCCATTAATGAATCCTTGTTTATTGAATTGAAAAAGCATAAAAACATTAATATAATTACTGTCTACCTAACCACTGGCAACCTTCCATGGATCAGGTAATTAAAATGCAGTTGTCCATTTTTCCAATTAAATTTCATACTAGTAGTAGTAAAGTGCAGATAATTAAATTGCAATTGATCAATCTAATTAAGGGACACCTGAATCATCTCAATCAATAAATCATCCACAAAATTAAAGTGTGTCTAACATGCCTGGATTATAAGTAAACCGAGTCAGGTTATAAGTTTTATTTCATGCTGGTAATTAAAGTCAATTGAATCACTATACGTTTTTTTGGTCAAAAACAGTGTTTATGGTACTCGAAATAGATTTTTGACCGCTTGACTAAATATCCGAAAGTTCATGGAGCATAGTTTATTACTCAATCTCACATCGGATTATATGTACATTTTTTGGGTCATGATTTTATGTACATATATATATCATCGCATGTTATAGTATAAGGCATGCATATATATTATATAGAGACTATTAATGCTTTAGAATTATAAGGATGTATGATTAACTTGAACAACAGTGTTTTGTAAGGGCAAATTGATAACGACAGCTGGCTTTCTTGTTTGGATGTTCTTTGATAAACTCGAAGAACGACAGCATAGTAAAGAAGCTCCACCAACTGCAAGGTAGAAGAGTATAAATACGGCCCCTACAATCCAAATGCAAATCCAGAGCAAATGTGACAGATTTTCAATTAGTTTTGTAGGAGCAATAATTATCATAGTGATTATTAACTATATATAATATTTATGCAGATAACAAGGCCGTCCAATCATTTCTAGGGGCCATGTGTAAAAATTGATGGATATCCAAAATCGATTAAAAATAAATTTGATCACTAATTTTGACTAATAAAGTTTCGGTTTTTCTATCCTATGCCCTAAGAGTATAGGTTAAGAGTACTAATTTAAGGAACTAAAACTCTAATAGGAAACTAATAAACCCTATTGAAAGAATAATTAAATCTAAATAAATACAAATTTCAAATATATTACCATTTTTAGTCCCTTAACCTATGCCCTTGGGGCATAGGTTAGAAAAATCGATAAAGTTTTATGATTAATAAATTTGTCGAACTATTAATTTGTAATTGTTTAATTAAAATAATTTAGCTTTATTGGTAACGAGTAACGACTATAATTTTAGAAATAAAAATTAAAAATTAAAATAGATTAAAATTATATATGCATTTTATTCAGTAAAAAGAAGAGACCCTAAAAATATCAAAATCATACTATTAAGTCACTGCTAATTAGAAAATAATTTGAACAATCAATTCACAAATAACATTCTAAATTTCTAATTATATTTATTATTATCAAACATAAAAAAATCCATTTTTAATAAGCTTAGAGGGTCAAATAAATTAAACCTTTGATCCTAAATAATTAATTTATTAAAAAGGTTGTAAAATGAAAAATAAACATTAAATATTGAGAGGGCTCATGAGTTGCATTTTTTTGGATGGAAAGACAATGCATTAACTTAGAGAATAGAAATCAAGCCAATTAGCAGCTTTATTCGTTTCTCTCCGGCAATGACATCAATGGCAGACACATCCATCTGAGCTGCTACTTCCAAAGCTAATACGTGGACATCTCCAAAAGAATTCGAAGGAATTGAACTCGCCTTAGCCCTGCGAATCACTTTTAAGTAATCCAGTTCTAACACAACACGCTTGAAGCCCAAGGATAAGCCTATACTCAAACCCCACCGTGCCGCTTCCGCTTCATCCACTGCAACATCAGTTCCTCGCTGAATACGTTTCGCCCTTGCAAAGACAACTGAACCATCACCCGTACTTCCGATGATCCCAATACGACAATCTCTGTCCTTTACTGATGCATCGACGTTGATCTTAATCCAATCCATCATATCGCCGGTTTCTGCCAAGTTCTTGTTTTTGAAATTTGATGGCTCGTTCACTCTTTGATCAAACCCCGCGCTTGCATGAATTCCTCTTGCATGGTCAAGCAAGCAACATCAACAGTAGTACCTTCAAATTAAAAGCAGTTTGTTTCTCGCCCTCCACAAACCCCAGCATAACCACGCCTACAATAGAATCTCATTTGTTGAACCATAAAAAATCAATAACCTTCTTATCATAGACCTGCCAAGACGGAAAATTCTCCCAAACCAAAAAGAATTCGAAAACATATACATTTTTTTGATAGAAGCCCATGAGTTACACTAAAAAGGAAAATGAATATCAAAATGGGAAATCACTAAATAAATACGTGGTAAATATCAAAAATGGGAAATCACTAAATAAATAAGTTTTAAGTAAGCATCATTAGGTTTAAGATAACTAGGTATAGAAAGAAAAGCATAAAAAGAACTAGGGATATTCCAAGTCCGCGATAAAATGAGAGAACAGGTGAAAGTAGAAGGTGTAGCGTGAAATGGAGAAAGAAGGGGGTGCCAACTCGTTTATAAGGTGCGTTGTTGGGTCGGCCAACCACATTTCCACTTGGCCCAAAATAAACAAGGTCCAAGGTAAAGATTTACCAAAAAACGTAAAGCTCTCCAAACAATACTAAGGCATGAGAGGCTAAAGGCAAACCACATGATAAACTTTCACATTGAACGAGAAAAAGAAGTCGCACACCACCAAGGAAGGACATCGCATATTTGCCTTGAGGTTCCTACAAGCAGAAATACCAAGTCAAGAAGAATGACGGAGAAGGCATCTAAGGCGCGTGACACCAAGGAAGTTTCGTCTCCCCCATAAAAACGCATCATCAGAGAAGATCAAAACCACATGTGTACAAATAGCGCACACATCCTGCTCAAAGATAAGATTCTAGAGAAACTTTAAAGTTCAAACATAGACAACGCACATTATCAACTAAGCGATCGGGACCTTAAACTTTCAGTGCGCTAAGTCAACATAACGTAAAGTTGCGTATTGCCTTACAAGGGTACAAATAGAAGTAGTGCTAATATCTCGCATGCTCAATTAGCCGACTTAGCACAAGATATATCCAACCACATACTCAACCAATCAACACACACACTGCACTTTCCACCAGTCAACACCAATTACATACTCAACCAATCAAAACATGCCATGCTCTCCACCAATCAACACCAACCACATTCTCAACCAACCAAATGGCGACCTCCTGCTTGTACCACATCAGAAAAATCCAACAAGGGATCCTCTCAGATGCCTATAAATAGGTGGAGAAGGAGAAAGCTATAAGGGTCGAAAAACATCTATAACTTGAGACTTTTTCTTATTAATAGAAATTCGACCTGTTGAAACTTTTGAGATAACTTCATTATTTACGAGGGAGAATCCTAAAAGGCTATGAGTTGCATATTGTAAAAGAGAAAACCAACTCATAGAAATTTCTAGAATAGAGAAAAGCGCGCATACCCCAAGGGTGGATAATCAAAACTGTAAAAACTCTTTTCAAAAGTGTGCGTGAATTGTTCTCACACACATAATAAAGAGTGAAGTTTCGAGATTCCTATTTTATATTAATTTAAGTCTTCGAACTCAACACTCGTTTATTTCGGGTTTCAACACCTATAAGAGTCCAAAACACTTTTAGTTTATAATGTAGTTGGAAGCTTGCAATAGTTGGCCCTGATCACGAGACCTGAAGTTTATAATGTAGTATTGTGGGCTTTTAAAAGCCCACAATTGACCACTATATTGCTTTAAAACTTGTATTTTTAGGTATTTGGCCGACACTTCCCGTCATTGTTAATTTTGCAGTTCAAGGATGATAATATATGAAGAACAAGGTACTCGTTATACTATGGTAAACCTATCTTGGAGCTCTTGAAAACAACAATCAACTGCTCTCTCTTTACAAAAACGTTTAGGCCATCCGTATCAATGAAACCAATGAAACTCATGAAACTCATAAAAAAACACTCACTTTTACCATTTCTCTCTCTTCCACATCATTCTATACTCTCTCAATTTTATTTCATGAAACCCACTTAAATATCAACGAAACCCATAAAACTCACTTTTTTACTTTTCCCACTTCTCAACAACCATTTTTTCTCTATATACAATTATAACTATACCTTTAACCATAACTAAAACAACCTAAAATTGGTATACAAAATTGGTATTTATATGTAGATAAAAAAATCTATTACTTTTGATATAATTATTTATTTATTTTTATAATTAAAACCACATAAAAATAACTGTAGGATCGTAGATCTGTGTTAGTAAGACAAATCGGGAACTGTTCCCGAGACAGTTCCCTTACGCAGTGGAATAAAACAACACAGAAAAGCAAATTGTAACACAAATGCAAGGACACGATTCCTTATAGAGGAACCTCTACAACCAACTAGCTGGAGAGTTAACCTCTACCTCCCTTGGAGGATTTTGAACACGTACTATATTTAGATTGATAGATCTCAGGATACACAATACAAAGACGAACTTTTCTATTGTTCGTAATCATTCTTACAAACAATACTAACGGCTAAGTCATCATGAATCCTAGATCCAAACGCAATCAATATAATATGTGAACCTGACTCGTTCCGTGTGCAGTTCCCTTTAGCACCGAAACCAACTCTCCAAGTCGATGGCGATCTTCACGCAGTCTCCATCACTTGGTTCTGGATCTTCCTTCTTGGAAATTGGATCGTCGTCTTCACTTCAATCAGCTCGAGCTCTCCATTTCACTTTCTCTGTTTGGATCTGGCGCTTTTCGTCTGAGAGCTTAATTAACCTAGCTGCGTCGCTTTCCTTTTATAGAGATTGCCACTTTTATCTTGACGTCTTTACCCTTTTTGTCTTGGGGAGTACGACACTATTCAAAAGGACTAGCGTACCCTTTTGGATCTTTTTCTTCTCTGGCCTCAGCTTGCCGCCTAAGACAACAATGAAATGTCATTTATATACTTCAAGATATTTTCCACGTACTCAGATGGCCTCACGGGGAATGTTTCCCTTGTTTTTCCTATTAACCTGTATTTTTTCCTGTGATCACTTGTATAGGGAATTAGTTCCAATTGTTTGTCATTATCAAAACTTCGATTTCTCGAATAAAGAAACCATTGTTCTAGTGTTAGTTCGCTAACACTGATCCAACAATTCCCCCCTTTTTGATGATGAAAAACCCTTATAAAATGCAAGTCAGGGAGACAGGAAAGATAAGAGAGATTAAACACCATTGTAAGATAGTCGATGCTTTGTAGATAGTTAGTTCCTCCTGAAATGGACAAACAGTTCAATTTTCCAAGATTTTTAAGCAAGATAGTTCCCCCTCAGCTTATGGCTAATTTATTTCTATATTCTCTTAAACACAACGCATCTCTGCATTTTTCCACTTTTCTCCCTTTTGACATCATCGAAAAGAATAAGGCACAAACAAACAAGGAAAAGCAAGCAAAGCACAATCATTACTAGAGAATAAAAGCAAAATGCATTCATAGAAACATTTTTAGACAAGCATGGGAACAAACAAACTTAAAAAAACATTGAAGGAGTAGTTAAAAGAGCTAGGAAAAAATTTGTAGAGGGCTTGTTCATGGATTGGAGGAGGAGGAGGAAGGCAACTTCTGTTGGATGTCTAGAAGAACATCAAGGATTCGCTCATTGACCCCACACAGACGATTGAGAGCTTGGAGGACAGTATTGCAATCTCCCTATTCAATAAACATTGGTTGAGGAACTTCATCAGTTTGTTCCTGGGAGTGCTTCATCCTTTGGATGTTGGACATGTCCATCTCTTGTCCAAGCTCTTCTTCCTCCTTTGGACGATAAACATCCATTCTTCAGCATTATCTCCTTCACCACTGCAACATAGGGAAGTCCATGTGATTCCTTGGTGACACACTTGCACATGTGCATGATCATGATCCTGGGCAGGTTGATCTTTTCCTTTCGTAGGAACAGATCCAGGAGAATAGCATCATTGGAGTTCAGAGTTGTTCACTTCTCCTGCATGGGGATCACTACCCTAGTGATGTATTGGTGCGCCATCTTTCCCAGTTGACTCAGGCCATGAGTCAAGACCTCTTTTCCTTGAGCAGGCACATGACCCAGAAGTCTTTTGAAGATAACCTCTCTTCCATCTATATCTTGCCATGGTCGTTGAGGAAGAGTGTGGAATCCTTCACTGGGAACTTGCAGAATTCTCTTAATTGCAGCATATGTGAAGGTGAATTCATCATCTTCAGATGACCATCTAACCACTGGATCGAGCTCAGTTCCCTTTGTTAGGGTGAAATTTGAATAGAAGAACTTAGTTTGAGCAGGATCTACCTTAGCTGATGATGAAACCCGAAATAAACCAGTGCTAGAAGACAAGAAATGACATTACTTTTATTCGATTGTGCAAACACTTTCTCTTTATTTATTGTTTTTTTGATGTGGTTACAGGTTACGAGATTATAAGCAAACGAGATTACACTTCAGACCTTCTAAGAGTATTCGAGATCTTGATCTAACAAGGTTCGAGATCTCCTAATTGCTACGAGATTCTATCACCCACAGACTGGTTGACGACCTCTGGTGGCGAGGTTGAGGATTTTGAGTTAGAGCGGTGTGATTGTGGCCTGCGAGATGATGCTGCGAGGTCTCTGATGTGGACGAGGACTCTTTGTGCGACTTGAAGTCTTTTTGTGGACTTCACTTGTCTGTAGCGAGGTCGTTGACGATGTTTCAACACGTCGATCTTCAACAAGCAAGATAGTTCTTGAGTTCAAGATGTTTTTCGACCCCTTGCTCCCTACGAGGTTCTTCCCTATTTATAGTGTTTTGAGAGGATGGGTTTCGGTGTTTGTTCGATGTGGGATGCCCGAGATCAAGCCTTTTGATTGGTCGAGCGTGAGGCAGTGGTCTATTGGGTGGTGAAGCGGTGATCGCTGAATGGTCTAGACAGGATGGGGGTGTCAGCTTTTGAGCAACGAGGTCTAAACCTTGTTGCCGAGGTCTCGGGACCTCGCGGAGGTCGGGATTTGTTTAATTTAGAGATGGGTATGGTAATGGGTCCCATAATCCACCTTGGGAGTCCCGTCGGAGTCGTTTATTCCTTGTACCCCGGGCCCACTTCCTGTTCTACTATTTTGAGCACCATCACAACCTCATGACTTGGGGACCTCGTCCCGAGGACCGCGGGTCATACATGAATATCATCTGGTTCGCCAGACCAGGGGTGCGAGGTTTTCGCTAGAAGCGAGGTGTATACCTGCGAGGCTTGACACTTAGATATTTTCTTTCGTTATGCATGTGGCGACTTCTGGGCCGGTCCCCCCGTGTCTCATTATTGGGCCTCTAAAGATGTATTAGGCCCAATAAGCTTTTCGGGAATGGGGGAGGCCTAGGTTCGCCTTCTTTAAAGGCGTCTCTTCCACGCCCCCTCAACGTTTCATCTTCATCTTCTTCCTCACGTACTCTCTCTCTCTCTCTCGTTCTTATAATCTTTTAGCAAGCAGTCGACAGTTTTCTCGACGGTTGCCACCGACCTCTTCGCGCAAAATCTCCGAACAAGTAAGTACCCGACTCTCTCTTCGTGCTTTTTGGCGTTTTTGCTTCTTTTGCCGTTTTCGTGCCCTAGCGGGAGGCGGCTGTCCTCCAGTGTTTCGCGCCGACGTTACGGCAGCGAAACAGAGGGGGCGAGGGCGGTTTTGGTGTTTCGGCATCACACTTGGCTCTTTTTCGGCATTTTGTTTCTTACCTTTTTTATCGCCCCGTGCCCTAGTGGGGGGATGGTTGTTTCCCGGCGTTTTGCGCCGGTGTCACGGCGGCGAAACGGGGGTGGTGAGGGTGGCGCTGGTGGTGCTCTCGCTTCTCGGTGCGTCAGCCGATGGTTGGGTTCCTTCGCTGCTCTTCTTTTTGAATTTTGAATTTCTCGGGAGACGAAACGTCAAGACGTTTGATTGACGGGACGTTTGGCCTTCCAACCGCTGTCTTCCATTCTTCGTTTTCGTCCTTTCGGTGCTTCATATACTTCCTAAGCCGTCCCATCTGTCAGAGTAGCCTTAGGGTGCCACGTGCTTTCCTCCCGCTGTTACCTCGCGTTTTCTTTTTTGGTGACCTTGTTCGATGTCTCAAAACTTCTTCTTTTCCAAGTGTTCGCCTTTCGTGGCTTGGACGTCGTTCTTTCATGCCTAGAGGGACATCCTTGAGCCCTCCACCCGGCTTCGCGTTCAAGGTTCAAGAGAGGTTTTACGAGGAGCTTTCTGAGGCCAAAGAGAGTGTCGAGACCAGTGATTCTCAGAACCTGAGGTCTACCTTGCTTGTCTTCAGTGATCCCTCTTCTAGCGACTCTGTTGTCTTGGTCAGCTCGCTCTTTCCTCGACTGCGCACATCTTCCGGAGTTGAGATGGCCTCGTCTTCAATTTCCGATGAGGAGTTGGCCGGTTCTCTTGCGAGGTCATCTGATTCCAACAACCAAGCGAGCTTTTTTGCGGAGTATATCACCGACTCCGTGTCGAGCATCCCTCCAGTCCTCGAGGAGAGGATACCCATGTATCTGAACCCCTCGAAAGGGATTTTTCTACCCGAGGGGGTGTCTACGGTTCTGAAGCAGGAAGACCTCGCGACGATCGCCAAGGACTTCCCCTGGCCGGAAGGGGTTGAGCTAGCGCTCCCCGAAGGGGGGGGGGGGCTGCTCTTTGGCCCATTACGAGAGGTGCGTCGTCGTTTACCTGCACAACCTCCAGGCCGGCTTCCGGTTGCCGCTAGCCCAACACCTGGTCAACTTTTTATGGGCCATGCACGTCTGCCCAACGCAACTGTTCCCCAACGCGTGGCCCAACACCATTCGAAGTTACGAGCTGTGGGATGGACCTGATTTGGACACCATGTCGAGCTTATTTTTGGTGAGGAGGGAACACGAGTCTTGTCTCGTCAATCTTAGCTTGCCTGGTTTTAAGATTACCACGACCCCATCGAAGGACGTGGAAGAATAAATCGTTCTTGGTCCGGGACCCTACTGGGAGGTATCTCAACTTCCCCACGGCCCCGAACAACTTCGTTCAGCCCAAGGGTACACAGAAAGTCGCCGAACTCAAGGCCTGATACGCCCCGGTGCGTCAGGAGCCGTTCCAAGAGTACCTGGCACAGGACCGACTTTAGCGGGCCGGTCTAAGTCTTACACCTCCACCTCGCAAGGGCGAAGAGAGTACTTATTGTTCCTTGTTTTTGGTATTTGTTTTTTGTTTTGAGCCACGCATGGCCTCGGGGGAATACCTCGCTTATTTAGTGATGATCGCGAACCTCGCTCGGGTCATACTACTTTGATAGTTTGTGATATTCCGTTTTTTGCTTTTTATCTAACTTGTTTTTTCTTATATTCTTGACAGTGGACCTTTTCAACGCTCTTACCTCGAGGGCGCAAGGAAAGAAACCTGCGAGATTGACCTTGCAAAGCTCTCGGGCCCCTAAGGGCCCTGTGGTAAAGGAGCCGACTTCCTCGTTTAGGCCGCCAGCCCCGCCGACAAAGGTGACACCCCCGCCGCCGAAGGCGCCAGGGGTGAAAATTTCTGAGGGGGCTTCGTCCAGGGGGAACGTCGTCAGGACGTCCTCCCAATTCCCCCGAGGATCCGGCGATGGAGTCGGATCCAAAAGGAAAGAAGCTGAGGTGCCCGCGGGCAGACTGGAAGGAGGAGGTTGCGTGGGCAAACAACCTCTCGGAGGCCGCCCTTAATGAATAGGCCCTCCGTTACTCGGCGATGGTATGCCTTACTTCTGGGAGGTTGTTCTTTTTGCTGGTTTCATGCTTATTCTTTTTTTTTTTAACGCGTATCTTTTTGGTTTTTCCAGCATCACTTCTTCGACAACTACAACTGTAGTCGCATCGCCCTCCTCCACAAGAGTATGGACAAGATGGAGGCAAAGCTCAAAGCTCGCTCAGAGGAGTGTGCGAAGAGGGAGAAGGAGCTCGCGGAGGCCGAGAGGAGGACTCGGGCCGTGGAGATTGCGGCGGCGGACGAGGCCAAAGCCGCCGCCAGGGCCAAGGAGGAGGCGAAGAAGGCCAAGGGGGAGGCGGAGATTGCCAAGGAGGAGGCGGAGAAGGCAAAGGGAGAGGTTGGAGATCTGAAGGCTGAGATCGAGGAGCTCCGGACCAAATTGTCTACGGAGCATAACTTCTTCAGGGAGAAGGAGTCGGAGCTCCGGAAGGTTGAAGAGGAGAACGGTAGCCTCCACGAGCACATCAAAGAGCTAAACGAGGAGGTGGAGGCTGCGGGTCCCAAGTATGTGGCGTCTACCGAGTACAAGGAAGAGCTGCTGAGTAGCATCAACAAAATGTTTCGACAGGCCGTTTGCATGGGGGTGAGGCAGGCGGTTGCGAAGTATGGACACATCGATCCTCACATCGCCTTTTTTAACCCCAACTACGGGCTAACCATGGGGGAAGAAACTGGGGAAGAGCCCGAGGAAGAATGCGAGTTCTTCCTTAAAGAGGATGGGACCGTGCAAGGTTATTAAAATCGGGATTCTAGGATCGGATCACGGAAGGTCTCATGGATCGGATCGTAAAATCGGAGCGTAGGATCGTAAGATCCTATAATATCAATAAAACTAATATAATATAAACATGATACAAAAATATAGGCTCTAAAATGAAAAAATATATAATTTTATTAAAATTTAATGATCATAATTGACATTCCAAACTTATATATACACAAGAAGTTCATTTTTAAAAAAAATATATACTTTCATAAGCGCTCCAAAGAAGCCAAGAATATTTTGTAAAGTCGAGGAAAGATTACGGGTCTTAATTAGGGAAAGAATGTTGTAAATTCAAATAATTGGGAGTCAAAAGAAGGAAATTGGGAGGTAAATAAGGTTAAAAGAGACAAATTGAGCACTTAAGCAATGCAATTTCACTAATAGTTGAATCAATTGGTGCTAAATTACATTTTATAAGCTCAAAGTAAAAAAAGCATAGGATCTTACGATTTTACACAGGATCTCATGAGATCCTATACGATCCTATACGATTCTATACGATCCTGATACGATTCTACACGATTCTATTCCGATTTTAACACATTTCGATTTTAATGCACGATCCGGATCAAAATCCAATATTGGATCGTAGGATCTTACGATTTTAAGATCCGGATCTCGATTTTAATAACAATGGGACCGTGGCCACCGAAGGTACCGAGGCGCCCACCGCAGAGGACCTCGGCCAGGAAGGCTCAAACCTCGCCGCTGCAGATCCCCATCTGGCAACGGACGTGCCAACTTTCAATCCTGATGTGATCCTCGCCTTGCCCATCCGCCAAGTCCCCATGGAACCCGCTGCCAAGACCCCGAAGGAGTGAGGGATGCTTGTTTGTGTAGTTTGTGTTTTGTTTATATTTTTGCTATTTTGGTGGCCCCGTCGGGGTATGTAATTATGACACTTCGGCCCTCGTGGCATTATTTTATATAATTTTCTTTGTTTATGGTTGTGTTACATGTTTCTCATTTTAGTTTACTGTATATATATCCCGATCCAACCCCATGGCCCGAGTGCCACAACATTTGTGGGCCGCTCGGGCTACATCGGGCGCTTGTTGTATGCTCCGACCCCGAGCCTTGCTCGGATCGCGCGTGATAGATTGTATGCCATGATCACGAGCCTCGCTCGGATCACGCGTAATAGATTTTATTCCACGATCCCGAGCCTCGCTCGGATCGCGCATGATTGTTTTGGTTGTCTCCAACCCCATGCGGGAAGCGAGGGGTGGATTTAAGCCTTGCTGACATTCTTCATTTTCCTGCCTTTTGTTACTTTGTGTGGGCAATCATCAACATCGCTATCTTACTCCTTGACTTGGATGAGTTCTTTTTGAAAGTGACGACTGGTTCTAGGAGGATAGTCAATCTCCCAAGTGCTCAAATAAAAAATGAGAACATTGAAAAGGGATCGTCGTCGGCCTTCAGATCTGAAGACCAAGAAATATCCGCATTTGATTGAGTATTTCTCAACGAATTCCGGCCAAACCTGGCACAACCATGCCCGACCATCGTGCATCTTCAACTCCATTCTGTACTCTGCACCAATGGGCACTTTGAGAATAGCATACTTGAACAAACGTTTACCGTATTCCTTGACATAGCTTCTTGGCATTTCCAGGTTTCCATTCTTCAAGATGAATTTGAGGATGATATTGAAGAAATTTGGAGAGTTTTCCATTTTGCTCAAGATGTCTAGAGCCTTGCTTGGATCGTAGAGGCAAAATTATATGCCGCGACCACGAGCCTCGCTTGGGTCGAGCATATGAAATTATATGCCGCGATCACGAGCCTCGCTCGGATCGCGCATGATAGATTTTATGCCACGATCACGAGCCTCGCTCGGATCGCGCATGATAGATTTTATGCCACGATCATGAGCCTCGCTCGGATCGCGCATGATAGATTTTATGCCACGATCATGAGCCTCGCTCGGATCGCGCATGATAGATTTTATGCCCCGATCCCGCGCCTCGCTCGGATCGCTCATGATAGATTTTATGCCACGATCACGAGCCTCGCTCGGATCCCGCATGATAGATTTTATGCCACGATCACGAGCCTCGCTCGGATCGCGCATGATAGATTTTATGCCACGATCACGAGCCTTGCTAGGATCGCGCATGAAAGATTTTATGCCACGATCACGAGCCTCGCTCGGATCGCACATGATAGATTTTATGCCACGATCCCGAGCCTCGCTCGGATCGCGCATGATAGATTTTATGCCACGATCATGAGCCTTGCTCGGATCGCGCATGATAGATTTTATGCCACGGCCACGAGCCTCGCTCGGATCGCGCATGATTGTTTTGATTGTCTCCAGCCCCAAGCGGGAAGAGAGGGGTGGAATTTGATCTTTGTAAAATCGAGAATCGCCAACACCAAGCGGGAAGCGAGGGGTGGAATTTGAACTTCGTAAAACCGATAATCTCCAACCCAAGGCGGGAAGCGAGGGGTGGAATTTGAACTTCGTAAAACCGAGAATCTCCAACCCCAAGCGGGAAGCGAGGGGTGGGATTTGAACTTCGTAAACCCGAGAATTCGATTTTTGAGAGATTTGAAAATACCGTGTAACCCTTTATTCACAAAACTTTCGGGAAATGGTAGAGTTCGGAGAGTTTACATATAATATCTTTTGAGCTGATCGATGTTCCATGTCTTGCTCAGAGTTCGCCCTTCGCTATCTTTGAGCTTGAAAGCTCCCGGCGTGACCTCCTCCCCGAGGAGGTACGGACCTTCCCAGTTAGGATCCAGTTTGGCACCCTCGGTGCGCCTCAAAACGAGGCTAACTGTGGTAAAAAATCGGGGCTTAACCTTTTTGTCGTGATACACCGCCACGCGTCGTTTGTATTCTTTGGAGCGTAGTGCCGCAACCTCGCGCAGTTCGTCCCTACACAATAACTCGGTCTTGAGGTTGGCCTCATTTTCTTTTTCGTCGAAATAAAAAACCCTTGCCGATGGGACCAAGGTTTCCACGGGGACCAGTGCCTCCGCTCCGTAAGTTAGAGCAAAAGGCGTCTCCCCCGTTGCGCGACGTGGGGTGGTGCGGTACGTCCATAGGATGAGCGGGAGTAGCTCCGCCCAGCGACCTTGTTCTATGCCCAAGCGCTTCTTCACATCGGATAGGATGCGGGCGTTGACATTCTCTACTTGGTCGTTGGACTGGGGGTAGGCCATGGAGGAAAACTTGAGGGTTATGCCCAGCTCGGAGCAACAGGTGCGAGTTTCTTCCCAGTCAAATTGGGGGCCATGGTTAGTCATGATGGTCAAGGGGACGCCAAAGCGGCACACGAGGTTCTTCCATAGGGAGTCGCAGACCTTTGTCCCGGTGATCTTTGCCATTGCTTGTGCCTCGACCCACTTCGTGAAATAATCGACGATGACCAAAATTTACCGCACCTGGCCAACATCCTTGGGGATGGGCCCTAGGATGTCCATTCTCCACATTGCGAAGGGGCATGGTGCGTGGATGGAGCGAAGACGCGAGGTCGGGGCGTGTTGGAGGTTTTTGTGCGTCTGGCACCCGTCACATTTCTGGACATAGGCCCTCGTGTTCTGCCTGAGAGTGGGCCAAAAGTACCCAAAATGGGCGATTTTATGCGACAAGGCGCGCCACCCGGGGTGGCCCCCACAGACCCCTTCATGTGCTTCGTACCGGATGTGCTCAACAGCCTCGGTCGGTACACATAGCAGGTTAGGCTCAGCAAAGCCCCGACGATAGAGTCGGCCGCCGATGACGCAGTAGCGGGCCACTTGCATTTTCAGCTTTCTAGCCTCTGAGGGTCCTCAGGGAGGACACCTCTTTTCACATATCGCGTGATCGGGACCCTCCAGTCCCCAGTGGTGATGGAGAGAACCTCGTTGGTTACACTCCGCGAGAGTTTCCTTTGCACCATCACGCGATTCCCTACCTCCAAGGGAATGGCAAATCTCAGCCTCGCGAGAGCATCCGCCTTCGCGTTTGAAGTTCGTGGGATGGATTCCACCGCAAAGGACTCTAGGCAAGACACCAAGGCCTTAACCTTTTCCCGATACGCAGGCAGGAACCCCGTCTGGGTGTCGTATTGTCCGTTCAACTGCCTCGCACCAGTTCAGAATCGGTGTAGACTCTGATTTTGCGGGCTTTGCTGAGGAGCGCCATCTCTATCCCGACAATCATGGCCTCATACTCAACCTCGTTGTTGGTGGCATCGAATGCGAAGTTAAGGGTGTACTCCGTCTCAATTGAGCGATCGGCGAGGAATACGCCAACCCCACCTCCGGCGTCACACCGCAAGCCGTCAACGAATACCTTCCATTCCTCCGAGATTGCATCAGTTTCGGGGAAGGTGACTTCCACCATGAAGTGGGCGAGGGCCTGCCCCTTCATTGCAGTTCTGGGGAGGTAGGTGATGTCGAACTCGGAGAGCTCGACTGCCCACTTCGTCATCCTCCCCGAGACGGCTGGTTGATGGAGGATCTGCCGAAGTGGGAGGTCGGAGAGGACCTGGATGGGGTGTGCGTGGAAATAGAGGCGCAGGCGCCTGGCGGCAGTTACGACAACCATGGCCATCTTCTCCGCCGGGGAGTACGCGGCTTATGAAATAGACTGGGTGCGTAGCTTAATTTTCCGGTGAGCACCCTGCTGATTGTTTCCGGGCTCACCGCCACATACAGCTGCAAGTCCTCGCCCGCCATTGGTGGTGACAATGTGGGGAGTTTTGACAGGAATGCCTTTAATCCGGAGAAAGCGAGCTCTAGGTCCTCGTCCCAAACAAACTTGTCGTTCTTTTTTAGGGTGGCGAAGAAAGGCAGGGACTTATCTGCCAAACGGGAGCAGAATCTCCCTAGGTAGTTCACGACGCCGTTGAGCCGCTGCACCTCAGTGCGAGATCGCGGCGACCTCATTGAAAGGATTGATTCAATCTTAGCGGGGTTCATATTGATCCCGCGCTCGCTGATCATGAAGCCCAGGAACTTTCCCGATGATACGCCAAATACGCACTTCTCAGGGTTCAGGCTGAGCCGGTTGCGCCTGAGCGTTGCAAAGACCTCCGCGAGGTCGGTCAGATGCTCCTCAGGGGTTTTGGTTCGGACCACGATGTCGTCGACGTAGGCCGACACGTTCCTCCCCAACTGATCCTTGAAGACCCGGTCTATGAGACGTTGGAAGGTTGCTCCTGCGTTTTTAAGGCCGAAGGGCATGACCTTGTAGCAGTATATACCTCGCTGTGTGATGAAGGACGTCTCCTCCTCGTCGCGGGGACTCATCCAGACCTGATTGTATCCTGAGTACGCGTCGAGGAAACTCAAGACCCCGTGTCCCGCGGTTGAGTCGACCAGCTCGTCGATCGAGGGCAGGGGGTAGCTGTCTTTGGGGCAAGCCTTGTTAAGATCCTTGAAGTCCACGCACATCCGCCACTTGCCACTGACTTTTTTGACCAACACAACGTTGGACAAGCATCTAGGGTACTGGACCTCGCGGATAAACCCCGCGGCCAATAACTTCCCTACTTCGGCGTTTGCGGCGTGAGCCCTCTCCTCATTCATCTTCCTTCCTCTTTGCACCATGGGGCGGGTGGTAATGTCAACGTTCATGGAGTGTTGGGCCATGGTTCGTGGTACGCCGCGGAGGTCCTTCGCAGTCCAAGCGAACACGTCGTGGGATCTGGAAAGCAAGGATTCCAGCGACGTTGCTGATTTCCCACAGAGACATTCTCCCAGGTAGATTTTCTCGGCGTCATCCCTGAAGGGGGTGACCACCGTTCGTTCCACCTCTGGGATGGGAACCGTGAAATCCCGGACTTCGATGTCAGCCTCACCGGGGGACTCCACCACGAACACTGGGCATTTCTGCTTCGCAGAGGTCGCGTAGCATACGCGACCCTCCTCTTGGTTGCCCTTCACCTCTCCGACCCCGTAGTCGACGGGGAACTTCATCTTTAGGTGGTAAATAGACACCACCGCTTGGAACTTCATCAGGGATACTCTCCCGATGATTGCGTTGTACATCGAGGGCAGGTGTACCACAGTGAACTCCACCATTTCGGTTCGCCTCGTCGAACCAGTGCCTAACGTCATCCAGAGATCTATAAGACCTACGACGTCGACCTCGTCCCCGGAGAAGGAGGTCAGTTTCCCAGCGTAGGGCTTCAAGGACGTCTCGGAGATGCCCAACTGCTCGAAAGCGCCGTAGTACATGATGTCCACGGAATACCCCGTGTCCACCAGCACCCGCTTCACCATTTTTTAGCCCATTTGAGCATGCACCACCAAAGGGTCCGAGTGCGGCATGTGGAGTCCCTCGACATCTTCGGAGGTGAATGCTAGGCCTACGTGGGTCCGTGAGGTCTGGGCAACGCTGAACACCGAGGGCTCATGATGGCTTGCCCTCGCGTACCTCTTTCTCTCCGCCTGACTTGATCCAGTCAGTGAGGGTCCACCCGAGATGGTGTGAATGTACCCATCGGGTGTTTTCTGCCCAGACCGTGCCTGCTTCGCGGGAGCTTACTGTTCGACGTTGTTGGCCCTGGCTTGAGCCGGGCCCTGTGGCACGGTGTTTGCTCCCGATGCGGAGTTGGCGCGTCCCTTCTTGTTTAGGTTGTACAAAGGGCCGCCCTTCCCCCAATAGCCTCGTTGCTTTCCGCCGAAGCAATTCCAATTGCCTCCGCCACCCCCGCGGTTATCGTTGCGGTTGGTGTTGTTCCGGATGTTATTGTTGTTGTTGTTCCTGTTGTTATTGTTGTTATTCTTGTTGTTGTTGTTGTTGACAGGGGTTTGGGCCTGCGTCACATACGCATCCCTCGCGGCTGGCGCGACCACCTTCGCCTTTCCCTTAGCCTCGACGACGATTTCCTTGTCGGTCCTCGATCGCGAGCTTTGGTTGGCGGCCTCCTCAGCGTACACTTGGGCCGTGATCCGAGCGCACAGGCTGTCGTACGTTGCCGGGCTCTTTAGGAAAATATAATTCTTGAAGGCCCCTTGGCACAGGTTGCCCATGAGGGTATCTCGAACCGACGATTCGTCGATATGCGCGATCTCTGCCACCGCGGTTGTGAACCTCGTGAAGAAGGTACCATGCGACTCGCCCTCTCCCTGCTCAATACCGCGGAGATCCCACATGTTTTTCTTGCGCTTCCTCGATCCGTTAACGTGTGCGATAAAGGACTCGCACAACTGAGAGAACGAGGCCACGAACCCGATCTTGAGACTGATGAACCACGTCATCGCAGCCTTTTCTAGGATGGTGGGGAAGACGCGGCAGAAAATGGCGTCGTTGTAGGAGTTGACGTTCATCTGGATAGCGAAGTGCTTCACATGATCCTCCGGATCTACCGAGCCTTCGTAAAGCTCCATTTATGGCCTATGAAAACCCTTGGGCATAGGCGCGCTTTAAATCTCATCCACGAACGAGGAGAAGCTTCCTGCCTCGACGTGGTGTCGTCGTGAGTGGGACTTCAGGAAGTGCATCACGCTTCTGGCCGTCTCAGACAACTCCGAGTCTTGCAGCCTCGAACGTTGAGGCGAGACTTCGAGATTTGCATGGGATCCCGGGGGGCGCTATGTAGACGAGCCGTTGGTCGACGTCTATGCCCAAGGACGTACGCGGGTACGTACTCGGAGTGGGGTTGGCCTGGGGCGGGCATGGGGACGTATGAAGGGGCGAAGCCCTGCTGGTATTGTCCATATCCCGGGTAGGATGTGGGTTTGGGGGAGCGTCGCCCGACTCATACCCTTGGAATGGGTAAGGGTTTTGTGGTGCGTTGTGCGCCTACCCCGGAGGAACCATGAACGGACAACCCGGTGGTCCCGTGCCCATCCACTGCGAGGTTTCGGGCATGTTATCGGGGTGTTGGGGGAAGAAGTTGTTTGGACAGGCCATTTTGAGGGACTCAAAAGCCAAGGTTTGCATGAAGAGGTTCCCACAGACGACGCCAGTGATGAAACCCAAAATAAACCAGCGCTAGAAGACAAGAAACGAGATTACTTTTATTCGATTGTGCAAACACTTCCTCTTTATTATTTGTTTTTTTATGACGAGGTTACATGTTACGAGGTTACAAGAAAACGAGATTACACTTCAGACCTTCTAAGAGTATTCGAGATATCGATCTAACAAGGACCGAGATCTCCTAATTGCTACGAGATTCTATCACCCACAGACTGTTTGATGACCTCTGGTGGTGAGGTCGAGGATTTTGAGTTAGAGCGGGGTGATTGTGGCCTGCGAGATGCTGCTGCGAGGTCTCTGATGTGGACGAGGACTCTTTGTGCGACTTGAAGTGTTTTTATGGACTTCACTTGATTGTAGCGAGGTCTTTGACGAAGTTACAACACGTCGATCTTCAACGAGCAAGATAGTTCTTGAGTTCAAGATGTTTTTCGACCCCTTGCTCCCTACGAGGTTCTTCCCTATTTATAGTGTTTTGAGAGGATGGGTTTCAGTGTTTGTTCGATGTGGGATGCCTGAGATCAAGCCTTTTGATTGGTCGAGCATGAGGCAGTGGTCTATTGGGTGGTGAAGCGGTGATCGCTGAATGGTCTAGACAGGGCGGAGGTGTCAGCTTTTGAGCAACGAGGTCTAAACCTCGTTGCCGAGGTCTCGGGACCTCGCGGAGGTCGGGATTTGTTTAATTTAGATATGGGTATGGTAATGGGTCCCGTAATCCACCTTGGGAGTCCCGCCGGAGTCGTTTATTCCTTGTACCCCGGGCCCACTTCCTATTCTACTATTTTGAGCATCATCAACTGGTTCAAAGCAAAGCTTATCCCATCCTTGGAACTGAATGAGTTCTAGAAGCTCTTTAAAGTCGTTCTCTTGTAAGAACTTAGCTGTGACTATCAGGGGAACAACCAACTTTCTTTCTCCAGTTGTAGCAGTTCCCTTCCACTTCTTTCCTTCCTTTACTTAACCTTATTTTCTCTTTCCCTTCCATCACCATTGTATTCACCTCTCTTCTTCTACAAGCCCTAAAATCTCAAACTTCAATCCTTCAAAACTAGTTCAAAGGAACTGTTCCTTGGATACCACAAGCACAGGTTGTCTCTTCCTTTGAGGTAGCAAAAAATCCGTTTGACTTCCTTCAAATGAGATTCCTTTGGATTTTCTTGGAACCGTGCACATAGACAGACTGCAAACATGATGTCTGGTCTACTAACAGTGAGATAGAGAAGGCAACCAATCATCCCTCGAAAGAGCTTTTGATTGACATTAGTTCCATTCTCATCTGCATCAAGGCGTGTGCTAAGAGAGATCAGAGTGTTAATGGGCTTTGTAGTGTCCATCCCATACTTTGATAACATTTCCTTGATATATTTCTATTGATGAATCTTGGTGCCATCCTTTGTTTGAGAAATTTGAAGACCTAGAAAGAAATTGAGTTCTCCTACCATACTCATCTTGAACTCACTACACATTTGTTTCTCAAATTTTTCTGTGAGCAAAGGGTTAGTGGAACCAAATTCAATATCATCAATATAAACTTGTATAATTAAAATGTCACCTGATTCTTTCTTCAGGAAAAGAGTTTTGTCAATGGAACCTCGTTGATAGCCTTTGGATAATAGAAACGAAGCAAATCTATCATACCATGCTTGAGGCGCTTGTTTGAGTCCATACAAAGCTCTTTCAAGAAAGTAGACATGATCTGGCTTGCTTTCATCCTCAAATCCAGGTGGTTGCTTGACATAGACTTCTTCTTGAAGATAGCCATTGAGAAAGGTTGTCTTGACATCCATCTGGAACAGCTTGAACCCTTTGTATGTAGCAAAGGCAATGAGTAAGCGTATTGCTTCAATTCGGGCAACTGGTGCAAAATTTTCCTCATAGTCTATCCCTTCCTCTTGGTTGTAGCCTCGGTATGCTTTGCTCTGAAGTGAGTAACCAGTGAAGATCCCTTCATCACTCCTTGGATCAAACTTTCCGAGAGCATCCTTTCCATTATTATGGATATAACACCTGCATCCAAAGACCTTAAGATGGGAAATATTTGGCTTTCTGCCTTTGATTAGCTCATACGAAGTTTTTAATAAAATAGGTCTAATCATAGCCCTGTTAAGGATATAAGCAGAAGTTGAGATTGCTTCAGCCCAGAAGTTTGATGGAACTCCACTTTCAAGCATCATTGCTCGAGCCATATTTTCCAAGGTGCGATTCTTCCTTTCTACTACACCATTTTGTTGTGGAGTTCTTGGTGCAGAGAAGTTGTGAGAGACTCCATGTTCATTGCAGAAGTTAAGAAATGCCGAGTTGTCAAACTCTGTTCCATGATCTGAGCGTATGGATTTCAGTTTGGTTCCTAGACTGACTTCTGTTCTTTTGATGAAGATCTCAAACTCCTTGAACGTTGTTCCTTTGGAAGACAAGAAAATAACCCAAGTGAATCGATAAAAATCATCGATTATAACAAACATGTACCTGTTTCCACCATAGCTACATGTGCCCATTGGGCCACATAGGTCCATGTGTAGCATTTCAAGGGGTTTGGAAGTATTGACAACCTTCTTTGGCTTGAAGGGGCTTCGAGTTTGTTTTCCTCTAGCACAAGCATCACACATTTTTCCTACATCTGGATTTATCCGTGTTAACCCAACTACAAGATCTTGTAAAAACAACTTTTGAATAAGATTCAAACCCGCATGACCAAGACGTCTATGCCAAAGATCAGTATCACTTGTGGGAACTGTGAGACACAGCTTTCTTGGAGGTTGAAAATCTTGATCAACAATGTAAACATTATTTGATCGTTTTCCTCTAAGAATAACTTTGTTGGTCTCTTTGTTCACAACCAGACACTCATTTGAATCAAAGGAAACTATGTTGTTTCCTTGATCACAAAGTTGTGCCACATATAGTAGATTACACCCAAGATCTGCTACAAGATTCACATTATTGATTTTGATTGATTTGTTGAGCTTGACTTCTCCTGATCCCTAAATTGCTCCTTTGTTCTTGTTGCCAAAGGAAACATTTCCTCCTTCAACCTGGGTGTTAAGCGGGGTTAGATTGCTTCTGTTTCCTGTCATGTGGTTGGAGCATGCACTGTCTATGAACCACATACATTTCTCCCTCGCTTTCACCTGCAAAAGAATCAGTATTTGGTTACCCAGGCAAGGTGTTCCTTGCCTAGTTCCTTACAGGGATAGTAATCAACATAATCTGCAATATTAACATCAACAGAGTGATAGTTCCTGTAGATTTTAGAGTATGACATTCTGTGGTTGTTCCAGTTTGTGTGATTACCTAAGGAACTGACTTTTCTGTTTGGAAATTGTTCCTTGTAATGACCATGACCTCCACATGTCCAACACATTTTGTAATATTCTCCTAGATAAAACTTAGGGTGAGGCCTCTGAATTCTATTTTTCTTGACAGTTTCCTTGTTTGATCCTTTGGAACCGTTTCCCTTAGCTATCTTGACATATATCCTATGAGAATTGTTCCTAGTGTAGTAGTCCTTTTCCCCTTTGGTTCCACTCTCTAGAACTTTAATTTTCTCTTCTAGATGGGAGTTTTTCATTTTCTCAGTTTGTAATTCTAAGGCTCTACTTTCACTTAGTTCTCTCAGAGTAAGGTTTTTTTTTTATCATTTCCAGAGTCTATTTAAAAGTATCCTATACCATGTCTAGAGGGAACAAAAATGACTTTAGGAATCTCGGCAACTTTCTTTCCCTCACTTGTCTCTAGCTTCTTAATAAGGGTTTCCTTCTCTGAGGTAACAGTAGCAAGCACAAAGATAAGATCATTTTTAGCAATCATTATAGAGTCAAGTTCCTTTCTCAAATTATCACATACAGAACATTCAACAGATTCAGTGTTTTTTAAATCAAGTTCCTTTTCATCAACATCACTTTCTAATTTAAGACAATGCTCTTCAATTTCACTCATTTCCTTTTGAAGTTTCATATTGTCTTTAACAAGTTTAGAAAGTATGCGAATAAGGTCAGATTTAGAGTATTTATCAAAACAACTAGTTAGAGTTAGAATACTCACATCCTCTTGTGGTTCCTTCGGATCTCCTTTGATAGCCATAACACACATATTCGGTGTAGTTCATGCCTCAGGATCTTCGTCTTCTGAATCATCCCATGTTTCTATGTACGCTTTGTTCCCAGACTTGTTTTCGTCATTTCCTAGATGACATGTTTTAGCATACTGACCCTTCTTGAAGCATTTGAAACAGTTAATATCCTTGGTATCCTTTTCCCCGGATCTGCTGTAATCTCTTGAGTGACTGTTCCCTCCATAGTTCTTTTGGAACTTTCCCTTTTTGTAGAGATTTCGTAATGCCTTCGTGATGAGCACTATGTCATCCTCTTCCTCATCGTCAGATTCTTCACACTGTTCCTGGACAGATTTAAGCACTTTCTCAAGCTTAAGTGCAATTCCTTTTCCAGGTTTGTCTTGAGCTTTGTCAGAGTTCCTCCTTTTCTCATAAGTCTTTAGTTTCCCAAAGATCTCATGAAGCATGAGATTCCTGTTGGATGGATTCTCTCTGAATGTTGTTCGATCATGAGTCCATTCTCTAGAAAGACGATCTATCACCTTCTTGACTTTCATTTGTTCTGTGAATTCTTCACTTGAAATTCCCAAACCATCAAGTTTGGTTAGTAGTCCTTCGAAGCGAAACTGATAAGATGATACAGTTTCTTCAGGTTCCATCCTGAAGTTATAGAACTCCTGACGAATATCCATCTGGTGATCTTCCTTTAGATTTGAACTTCCCATATGCATCTGCTCGATTGCAGCCCACATTTCCTTAACAGTTTTTAGGTTTCCAACCTTGCTTGATTCTATTTCACTCATGGCATTGTTGAGGTACATATTTGCTTTGAAATTGGCCTCCATACACTTCCACTCGTTTGGCCCCAATTTGGTGATATCATTCTCGATGGTTGGGTTGATGGTGAAGTTTACTCTCTCGATTACTGCCCATGCCTGGTAATCGTGACTGCGCATCCAGTCTTTCATCAGTCCCTTCCATCGCTCAAATCGTCCTTCAATCAGCCTAGCTGGTTTGTTGTTTCCGTGTCCAACATCGCTAAGATCTGTAGACAGTTCCGTAGAGATCTTGCAAACTTTAAAGAAAATCTAGAGCACCTCGCTCTAATACCAATTGTAGGATCGTAGATCTGTGTTAGTAAGACAAATTGGGAACTGTTCTAGAGACAGTTCCCTTACACAACGGAATAAAACAACACAGAAAAGCAAACTGTAATAAAAAGGCAAGGACACAATTCCTTATAGAGGAACCTCTACAACCAACTAGCTGGAGAGTAAACCTCTACCTCCCTTGGAGGATTTTGAACACGTATTATATTTAAATTGATAGATCTCAGGATACACAATACAAAGACGAACTTCTCTATTGTTCGTAATCACACTTACAAACAATACTAATGACTACGTCATCATGAATCCTAGATCCAAACACAACCAATATAATATGTGAACCTGACTCGTTCCGTGTGCAGTTACCTTTAGCACCGGAACCAACTCTCCAAGTCGATGGCGATCTTCACGCAATCTCCATCACTTGGTTCTGGATCTTCCTTCTTGGAAATTGGATCGTCGTCTTCACTTCAATCAACTCGAGCTCTCCATTTCACTTTCTCTGTTTGGATTTGGCGCTTTTCGTCTGAGAGCTTAAATAACCTAGCCGCGTCGCTTTCCTTTTATAGAGATTGCCACTTTTATCTTGACGCCTTTACCCTTTTTGTCTTGGGGAGTACGACACTATTCAAAAGGACTAGCGTACCCTTTTGGATCTTTTTCTTCTCCAGACTCAGCTTGCCTCCCAAGACAACAGTGAAATCTCGTTTATATCCTTCAAGATATTTCAAGATATTTTCCACGTACTCAGATGGCTTCACGGGGAATGCTTCCCTTGTTTTTCCTGTTAACTTGTATTTTTTTCTTGTGATCACTTGTATAGGGAATTAGTTTCAATTGTTTGTCATTATCAAAACTTCGATTGCTCGAATAAATAAACCATTGTTCCAGTGTTAGTTCTCTAACACTGATTCAACACCAGTGTTAGTTCCCTAACACTGATCCAACAATAACTAAAAACAAAAATCTACATTACAAATAATCACTCCAAAGTAAAGTAATTATTATTCGCCACATGGCAAAAAATGAATGGCCAATTTGGAGAAGTTGGCACGTGAAACTTCTGTCTCTTGAGTTTCAAGAATCGAAATCCAAAGATGGATTTCACCACTTTATTTTCATTTTCCTTTTTTCTTTTAACGTGAAACTCACGTGAAACCCAGCCCGAAACTACGGATACTGATGCTCTTAGTACAAATCTTTTGCGCGCTGACACTATATCTGAGTATGTTTGGGTGATTTCCTTGCTTAATGAAACCAATTTCAAATCAGCTAAACAATGAGCTATATATTGTGACAATTTGAAGCTAACAAGTTTCAACCTTTAATCCTATGTTTCACTTTCGAATGGAATATAATTCCCTAAGTTATCTATATGAGCGGGAACAAGTACATCAAGGACGTCTAAGAGTTGCGCATGTCTCCATTGATGGCCAATTGACCGATTTCCTCTCAAAACCACTTCTAGGTCCACGGTTCCAACCTGTTAGCTTGGCCTTTCCCAAAGGCCAAGCAATTAGTAGGTTCATGATAAGAAATACATTAAATTATTATTTTTCATTATTTAGAGATTCGATATATATCTTCAACTTTTAGCAATTCACAATCATATTGTAAAGACATTTTTTCCTAAAGCACTTTACAATATGTAGCCACTATGAAATGTGCAAATACCCTTTAGTTTACTTGTAGTAGTCCATTTGTTTTAATTGATAAAAAACGTAAATATAAATATAAAAAATGACATATATGTTTTTCAAAAATAATAAAATAATCCACTTTATCCAATTAAAGTAAATAAACTATAAAATATAACTATAGAAGTGGACCAAAAAATTCATATTGCTATGGCATGCAATTAGAGCTGTCAAAACATGACCTAACCCGCAAACCTGATCCGAACTGTCCGATAATTTTAAGGTCAAGACCAGAAAATTTGAACTCGAAATCCAAAATGAACCGAACTCGATAGAACCCGAAACCCGTTGGGTTGACCGATTTAATACATTTATGTAATTTATAAAATTTATTTTGAAACTTATAATATATTTTATTATTAGAATAAATAAATAAAACCATACCCTTTCGGCTTGGTGGTTTCGGGGTATATACCGCTCATGATGCTTCCAGCTATGCATTTGTCACCTCGCGTCTACAGTCTCTTGATCTCCAGAACCGATTGCTTCGCCATTGTAATACATTGGATTTAGGGTCTGCCTGTGTTTTAGCCTTGAACAGCTTTCGGGATTTATGCAACTTCGACCCTCTTGCTCTCTGTCGTGCTGTACCAGCCCCCTTTTATGAAAAAATTGGCTACAGTGTACTTTGATATGGTGGAGAAGAATTTGGTGAGTCTGTACAACCCGAGTGCTAGGGAAAAAGCTATCCTCATCAGTAACAGGTCAGCCCACTCTTTGGATTTCTTGAGAACCCTCCCAATTGAAGGTTTAGGACAGATAATGCACCTGAAACAATTCAGGTGTGTTTTGTGCTATCGCCTTGCTATTCCTATGTATCCCATGGGTTTTACTTGCCCTTGTTGCTCATCTCAAATCATAGATTGTTTTGGCGATCATGTTGTCCACTGTGGAAATGATATTGGTCTTAAGTTTCGCCATAACCTAGTCCGTGATGTGCTGAGTGATATTTGTACTCAGGCTGGTGTTGTTGTGCAAAAGGAGGTACCTCTTGGATTTCTGTCTGAGGAAGGTCGAGATCTTCGACTTGTGGATCTTCTAGTTTACTCTTGGGATAGAGGGATGAACGTCTGTTTAGATGTCAAATGTGTCTCTCCCTTCACTGGGGCTGGAGTTAATGCTTTTATCCATGGAGCTGAGGTTTCTAATGTTGTTGTCCGAGAGAAGAGGAAGTATGAATTGAAGTGCACGGACAATGGATATAGTTTTATTGCTTTTGCCTTCTCTACTTTTGGAGAGCTAGGGAGCGATGCCCTTGAGTTTTTGTCTAGGGTCACGCGGGCTGCTCATAGTAACATGGCAAACGCGAATATTCGTTCCTTTATTTTGCAGCGTCTGTGCTTTGCTTTGAATAAGGGTGTCGGAGCTCAGTTGGTTGCTAGGCTCCCATCCAACTTTGTGTAACCCGTTGGTTTAATTTATATTTACACAATGTGTGATTAATTTCAATAAATAAAATATATTATTATTAAAAATTATTATTTAATTAAAATTTAATTTTAATAATCATAAAAAAAGATATTTTAGACCGGCTGGACAACCCGATCCGACCGAAAACCTGCAACAACCCGACCCGATTGACCCGTGACCTATAACGAAACCGAACCCGGCTTAAATCAAACCCAAACCCGAACACGCCCGACCCGACCCGACCCGATTGACAGATATACATGCAATATATATATATACATATATATGGCATGGTTCAAGTGAGGACCACCCTTGTGGTAAGACACTTTGCTTAAAATAAGGACTAATCACAACCATTGGATTTACCCCTCTATTATGTATTCAATAGTTAAGATTTTTTCAAATTTTTTCAAAAATTATTATTATTTTTTTATTTTTATTTTTTTATTTTATTTTATTTTTATTTTTTTTTGCTATTTTTTTAGTTTTGTGAAAATCGAATTATTTTAAAAATGAACTCAAAGCACATAAAAATTGAACTTATCATAGATAAAAAATGAACTCGTAGAATATAAAAATTGAACACATACAATATTGAAAATTGAACTCCTAATATAAAAAATTGAACTTCTAGTGTATAAAAATGAACTCGTAGTATATAAAAATTGAATTGTCATATTTAACGTTTTTAAAGCCTTTTTTCAAAAAAGTTATTTTTATTTATTTATTTATTTATTTTTGCTATTTTTTTAGTTTTGGAAAATCGAATTATTTTAAAAATGAACTCAAAGCACATAAAAGTTGAACTTATCATAGATAAAAAATGAACTCGTAGAATATAAAAATTGAACTCTTACAATATTCAAAATTCAACTCCTAACAGAAAAAAAATTGAACTTCTATTGTCTAAAATGAACTCGTAGTATATAAAAATTGAATTGTCATATTTAACATTTTTAAAACCTTTTTTCAAAAATTTAATTTTTTGTTAAATTTTTAAATTTTTTTAAATTTTTAAATTTTTTTTATTTTTTTTATTTTTTTATTTTTTTATTTTTTAAATTTTTTTTATTTTTTTAAATTTTTTTAAATTTTATTTTTTTTGCTATTTTTTTAGTTTTGTGAAATTCGAATTATTTTAAAAATGAACTCAAAGCACATAAAAATTGAACTTATCATAGATAAAAAATGAACTCGTAGAATATAAAAATTGAACTCATACAATATTGAAAATTGAACACCTAACATAAAAAATTGGACTTCTAGTGAGTATATAAAAATTGAACTGTCATATTTATCGTTTTTAAAGCTTTTTTTCAAATCTTGAAAAAATATGAAAAAATTTCCAAAAAAAAAATCTTGACCATCCAATATATAGTGATGATATAAATCTAATGGTTGAGATTAGTCCTCACTTTAAGCCAAAGGTCTCACCACAAGGGTGGGTCTCACTTGAACCAAAACCTATATATATATATATATATATATATATATATATATATACACATATAGTATTGGGCTCTAGAGAAACACCTTCTTCTAGAGAAACCGCGGAAAAACGGACTACCCTTGGATTTGTTTTATTAAATGGTCTAGATTAATTTAAAAAAATACCACAATAATATCATACACTAGAAACTACATGATCCAAACCCAATTCTCTCTCCAATCTCAGAAAACCGAAATTTTTGGTTATTTATTTTATTCTCTCTCCAAATCTCATTATTCGGCTATTCACTTTCCAAAGAAGCGAAAGGCGAAAAGCTTCATTGCTCCTTGAACCGCCATTATCGTCGTCTTCTCCGAGGTAATTTTGTTTACCAAATTCCGCCATTGACGTTCGAATTTGAACTCTCGTCTGTGAGATTCTCCAAATTCCGCCATTCTGAAGTAAAGTGGAAGATCAAGGCCGATCATTATGTAGAAGATCCGATCCAGATCTGATGCTCCGTTCGTGAATATACGAGTTTACATATTCACGAATCCTTTGTTGAGCGTGGAAGATGCTACTCAATCTCATATATACTTTTATTTAGGTACGATATGGAAGATGCTATGATCTTGAACAAATCCTCTATTGAGCGTGGGATGTGCCATGCCCAGATAGATCAGGTAGTACTCTTGTTGTTGGGACGGTATTGGGACCTCTGGCTCTAAACACTGGAACAACGATACCGTTCTATAGTTTTGATAAAGACAAACACCATATGGGAACTAATGTGCTTTGTCCAAGTATGAGAACGAAAGTTCCCACACTATGAGAACTCCCATGAATGGCTAAGGAACACAAGCATACACGCTGAAGAGTTTCTCTTAAAGGAACTCTGAAGAAGACAGTTCCCATCACATGGGAACTCACATGTGAAGACAAAAACCGTTCAACACAAATCGCGGGATCCTGTCTTGGACAGAACGAAGGAACAGTCTGATGAGCAGACTGTCACGAGTGATCGAACGGTCCGATTAATTCAAGAAGTTGACCTTGTTCAAATCGAAGTCACATGTGAAGATTGTACACTTAGGCTGCAAGTAAAGGGCATTTTGGACAACATGAAAGATGCGATTGAAGCCCAAGTACAACCGAGTATAAAGCTAAATGAATAGTGCTAGGTTCAAGCACTTCTCCCAGAATTCACACATACTCCCAAAGAAAGAAAGAAAGAAGAAGAGAAGTCCCCGGCGGCGAGTGTCCGATCTCGACGACGGTGAAGCTAAAGTTCCCCAGAGCAAGGGAACTGAATTGTCAAGGTGTAAGGTTTGACTTTCTTGTTTTAGTTGAGTTGTTCTCTTAGGAACTCAGTTGAGAAGATTCATTAGTGTTGCTAGAGTTAGGTAGAACTCGTAGGAACAGAGAAGTTTGAATCTGGCTATTTATAACTAAGGAACAAGCAATAAAATAAGTACGTCATTCAAAATCCTCCAAGCGGAGGTAGAGGTTTACCCACACAACTAGTTGGTTGTCGTGGGGTTCCTCTATAAGGGAACTATGTTCTTTCAGCTTTTAATACTTGCGATATTGTTTTTTCTGCTGCCTTGGGAACAGCTTAACAGCCAGTTCCCAAGCTCTCGCTAACTAGTTACGATCCAACAATTGGTATTAAAGCCAGGTTGCTCTAGATTTGTGTTAGCATCGCAGGTGTCAAAATGGCTCACGAACTCACCCAAGTCGGTCACAACAACAACAAGCCACCAAGGCTCATCACTGGTAGATTCGAAGTCTGGCAACGCGACATGAAAAATTGGATGCGTAGCCATGACTACCAGGCTTGGTGCGTCATAGAGAAAGGGAACTTCAAAATTTATCCAGCTATTGAGAATGACCTCACCAAATGGGGACCAAATGAGTACAAGTGCACGGAGGCCAACTTCAAGGCCATACAGTACCTCAAGAATGCTATGACGGTGCAAGATTGCGACAGGGTGGCAAACCTAGACACAACTAAGGAAGTGTGGGAAGCCATTCAACAAATGCATATTGGGAACTTAGACCTTCGAGAAGATCTTCAGATGAATGCGAGGAGGGAGTTCTTCAACTTCCAAATGGAAATGGAAGAGTCCGTCGATAGTTACCAATCCCGTTTCGAGGGACTCGACACCAAGATGCCTGGTCTTGGGATCACTAAAGAGGAAATCATTGACAAAATGAAGGTTCAACAACTCTTCAACGGGCTGACTGGAGAGTGGGGAAATGAGAGAACGATGTTCAAGGAGAACCCCGAAAACAGAACTCTTATGCTCCACCAGGTCTTTGGAAAACTGGTGGGATATGAGAAAAGAAAGATAGACGACAAGGAGCAAAAGGGGGCACACCAAGGGATTGCCCTCAAACTTGAAAAGATGCTCAAGTCAGTTCAAGAGCAACATGAAGAATCTGAAGAAGAAGAGGATGAGGAACTAGTCCTCGTAACAAAGGCCCTTCGATCCTTTTACAAAGGAAAGTTCAAGAAGGGAAATGGGAACTCACAGAAAGGACAAAGTTCCTAAAGAAAACCTGTTGAGAAGGACCTCTCGGGCGTCACATGCTACAAGTGCTACAAAAAGGGACACTTCGCGAAGGAGTGCCCACTGGAAACTGACGACCGTAAGCAAGGGAAGAAGGCCTACATCGCCACCTGGGACGATGACGAGGACGAAGATCCTGAATCTTGGGCATCCCCCGACATGTGCGCAATGGCCATAGGAGACACCACTGGGGAACAACCCAGTGAGGTAACTACTGAATCCGTTCTTGCTTCCTTGAATAATTATGAAAAACCTGAGTTGCTCAAAATTCTTTCAAGTCTTGTCAAAGATAACATTAAATTACAAAAGAAGTTGGAAAAATCGGAACACACCAATGCTCAATTGGTTGGTCTTGAGCCATGTCCAAACTGTGTGTCCCTTCTTGAAAAACTTGAGTCCTATGTGTCGCACATAGTAGATCTTGAGAATGAGCTTAAGACTCTAGAAAGTGATGAAAACACCCTTCTACAAAACCTGAGTAAAACAAATGGGAGTCCTAAAGCCTCTAGTTCCTAAACCAAATTTGTCCCTGCCAGACACGGAATAGGGTATCAGTCAGAGAGCCCTAACAAAGGAAAATCCCCTTTGAGTGAAAAAGAGATCAACGAGTGTAGGGCCCTAGAGCTTCAGTGTGAGAAACAGAAAAATGCACACTTAGAAGAGAAAATTCGTGTCTTGGAGAGTGGAGTGAATGGAGAAGTAGACTATTACACTGGGAACACTGGACATAAGCTGTATGTTCAAATAGCTAAGGGAAATAGGTCTAGGGTGTACAACAAGGAAACCATGGATAGGAACAGGATACAGAGACCCCATCCTAAGTACTACCTAGGAGGATACTATAAGACCTGCTGGAACTGTGGTGCTCATGGGCATTACAAGGAAAGCTGTCCCAAAGCTAAGGCCCAATCCCAGAGAAACCACGAGTACCGGAACAGGCAAAATCAACAAACCAACAAGTCTGCTAGAGTTCCCACAAAAAAGAACAACCATAGGAATTTTTCCTATAACAAGTACTCTCGTGATATTAACATTGCTGATTATGTGCTATTTGAGACTGTCTTCCCTTGCAAGGGACCAGGCAAGAGTAATCTTGCCTGGGTCCTCAAAAACTAAATTTTCTTGTAGGTGGCAGTGAGGGGGAACATCACATGGGTCATTGATAGTGGATGTTCTAACCACATTATTGGAAACAAAGACAACCTCACCTCACTCCACCCAAAGGCCGAAGGAGGTCATGTGTCATTTGGCAACAAGAATAAAGGGGAAATCATAGGAACAGGGGAAGTACTACTCAACAAATCAATCAAGATCAGCAACGTTAACCTGGTGAAAGACCTGAGATTCAATCTCTTGAGTGTTTCTCAGATATGTGATCAAGGGAACAACATCGTCACCTTTGATTCAAGAGAGTGTCTAGTGATCAACAAGAAGACCAACAAAATCATCCTGAAGGGAAGAAGGTCCAACAACATCTATGTGGTGGATACAGACTTTGAGCCACCAAGGAAACTGTTCTTGGCAAGTTCCCTTGAGGCAACGGAACTCTGGCACAAAAGACTGGGCCATGCAGGCATTAGTCAAATCCTAAAGCTCTATCTACAAGATCTGGTCATTGGTCTTCCTCGAATAAACATCGAAGGTGCCAAGATGTGTGAAGCTTGTGTTCGTGGCAAACAAACCAGAAGCTCCTTCAAACCAAAAAGGGTAGTCAGCACAACAAGGCCCCTGGAGCTAATTCACATGGATCTTTGTGGTCCCATGGACACCGAAAGCTTCGGAGGAAAGAGGTACATGTATGTTTTAATTGATGATTTTTCAAGGTTTACATGGGTTCTTTTCTTAAGATCAAAATCAGATACCTTCAAAGAATTTGAGACTCTAATCAAGAGGATGGAAGTTAGCATGGGAATCAAGCTCAAGGCACTCAGATCTGACCATGGGACTGAGTTCAAAAACTCAGAGTTCCTAAGGTACTGTGCAAACAATGGTGTATCCCACAACTTTTCGGCTCCTCACACTCCTCAACAAAATGGCGTGGTGGAAAGGAAAAACATAACCTTGAAAGACATGGCAAGGACCATGATGCTAGAGAGTGGAGTTCCTTCAAGCTTTTGGGCCGAAGCCATCTCCACAACTACTTACATCCTAAATCGAGCCATGACAAGTCCCATGATGAAAAAGACATCCGACGAGCTGATCAAAGGAAGAAAGCCCAACATCTCTCATCTAAGGACCTTTGGATGCAAATGCTTCGTTCACAACAATGGGAAGGACAACCTCGGAAAATTTGACCCCAGAAGCGATGAAGGGATATTCCTCGGATACTCTTCCCAAAGCAAGGCGTGCAGGGTCTATAACAAGAGCACCAAGAAGGTAGAGGAAAGCATTCACGTCATCTTCGACGAAAAATCTGAGAAGATAGGAACAGAGGCCCAAGGAAAGGCAACTCTGTTCAAGCTGGTCAGACAAGAAGAAGAAGAAGACGAGGATGAACCAAGAAAGAGAGATGAAGACTATCCAAGTGGGAATAATGCCCCACAATCAGGGAACAACGAAGGAGATCAAAATTCCACAGATCAAAGTTCCTTTGAAGTTCCCTCCTCAACAGAAGAACCACAAGATGCATCGAACTCTCTTGTTCCCCAAAATGAAAATGTACCAGAATCCAGTGTTCAGGGGGAACAACGAGGGAACTCTAAAGAGAATCCTGACGAGAGTCTTAACGAAGAATTTGAGCATAACTGTTCCCCTGAGGAAGAGGAGGCTCAAGATACAGATGAAGAAGAGTCAAGGGAACATATTGACGTCTCACACATCCGAACCAGGAACTACACCAAAAGAGGGATCACCCCATTGATAACATCATCACTCCATACGACAAAGGTGTTCAAACTCGCTGCTCTCACAATAATTTTTGTGCCTTTAATGCCTTTGTCTCACTGGTGGAACCAAAAAGCATCGAAGAAGCTCTAAAGGACCCAGACTGGATCCAAGCCATGCAAGAGGAACTCCACCAATTTGAGAGGAACAAAGTGTGGAAGCTAGTTCCTAGGCCCAAGAACAAGAACATCATAGGAACTCGATGGGTCTTTCGGAACAAGCTCGACGACACTGGGGCCATAGCAAGGAACAAGGCTCGACTGGTTGCTCAAGGCTACAGACAAGAAGGGAGGATCGACTATGACGAGACCTTCGCACCAGTTGCAAGGATCGAGGCTATCCGTCTTCTCATAACCTACACAGCCCACAAAGGATTCAAGTTGTACCAGATGGATGTCAAGACGACCTTTCTCAATGGGCACCTCAAAGAAGAAGTATACGTAGCTCAACCCCAAGGATTCGAAGATGAAAAGATACCTAACCACGTCTACTTCTTGGAGAGGGCCCTCTACGGACTCAAACAAGCTCCTCGAGCATGGTATGACAGGTTCGCTCAATTCCTTTTGTCTCATGGATACCTTCGAGGTTCCATAGACAAAACCTTGTTCCTAAAGAAAGAATCTAAGGATATTTTGATCGTACAAGTATATGTTGATGACATTGTTTTTGGAGCAACTAACGAAACTCCTGTAGAGAAATTTAAGGACCTCATGAGCAGTGAGTTTGAGATGAGTCTCATAGGGGAACTCACGTTCTTCTTGGGGCTCCAAATATCTCAAACAAAGGAGGGAACAAGGATTCATCAACAGAAATACATCAGAGAAATGCTAGTAAAGTATGGGATGGACCACTCAAGGCCCATCGACACTCCCATCTCACCAAACTCAAGGCTCAACACCTATGAAACAGGGGTAAGTGTCGATCAAAGGAACTTTAGAGGTATGATTGGCTCTCTCCTATACTTAATCGCTAGTAGGCCTGATATCATGTTCTCCATGTGCTTATGTGCACGTTTTCAAGCTAACCCCAAAGAATCACACCTGAAAGAGGTGAAGAGGATTTTCAGGTACCTCAAAGGGAACGATAACTTGTGCCTCTGGTATCCAAGGAACAGTTCACTTGAGCTCATTGCTTATACAGATGCAGATTTCGCTGGGCACCTCGTTGATAGAAAGAGCACATCAGGAATGGCCCAATTCCTAGGATCATGCCTAGTCTCATGGGGATCCAAGAAGCAAAATTCAGTGGCACTCTCCACAGCTGAAGCAGAATACATGGCTACCGCATCATGCTGTTCTCAAGTGCTATAGCTCAAGTCACAACTTCAGGATTATGGTATGTCTATTGGCCCAGTTCCCATGCTCTGTGATAATACTAGTGTCATTAACATTTGCAAAAATCTTGTGCATCTCTCTAGGACTAAGAACATAGACATTAGGCATCACTTTCTACGTGACAATGTTGAAAATGGGAACATCTCTATGGAACATTGTAGAACAGAAGAGCAAATTGCGGATATTCTCACTAAAGCTTTAGACAAACGTCCCTACCAGCGTTTTTGAATGCTTCTAGGGATGATAACTCTAAATTTAACAAGTCCCTGTTTGTCTCTCCCTCGATGGTTGACTAGTTAAACTAGAAATGCATGATAGGGAACTGAAGGACTCATTGCTATCATTTTGCCATGTTACTAGTCTAGAGCTTCATTATGTACAGTGGAACATCATTTCTTTTCGGCCCAAAATGATCAACCAAAGTTCCCTTTAGCCCTCTCTACAAGCCACTATGACGGTTGATCATAAAACCAACCCTAAGCCAAGGGCCAGACAAACGCTTCTCATGAGCCAAACTCTTTATCCCCCTATATCGAGTTGTAATTGTCTGGTTCCCTTTTGAGTTCCCTAGCCTTACAAAGAAATTGAGTGTGAGTTCCCTTAACCTCTCCACTCAATATGACCTTTTCAAAGATCATGGGAACTGGTGCACACAAGCAAGGGAACACTACTTTTTGAAGAAGCTGAAACGTCACTTGGGAAACGCATTTATGTGTCAGACTCGGAACTGTTTGGGCCAAGCATTTCAAAAATCAAAAAGCCTTCCCAAGGAAGAAAACGACGCGTGTCAGACGCGTGCTATGGAAGTTCAAACGCCACTCCACATTCATTGGCCAATGGTTATCGAGGTTTCCTTCTTCCCTTTCTACCCCTTGCCTCTTCTCTCTTAATAAACCTAAAATTGCTATTTTTGGGCCCTTTCCCATTCTCCACCCTCTGCAACTCACCCTCTTTGAATCCCTCTCACCCTCTCTTTAGAGAAAACCTCCAAAATCCTTCTCTTCCCCAAAAGCTCTTCAATGGCTCCAGCCCACTCTTACGAACAAATGCGAGAATGGATTCACAACAATCCTAAAACCCTCTTCCTTTCCATGATGAACGACATCGAGAAGGAGCAAGATCCTGCTCTTCGCGATGTTCTCATTGAGGGACTTTACAATTATGTAAGTCCCTTTCTTCCTCCTCCTCCGGCAACGCAACTCCCAGCGCCGCCGACCTCCACCCTTCCTCCACCTCCCTCTTCATCCGGAACTGTCATCCTCGACAGTTTCGGCTCCGAACCCCCATCTAAATACGAAAAATCCAAACACAAAAAATCAAAATCCAAACATCCCGCCAAACACTCCTCAAAATCCAAACCTTCCTCCAAACGAAAACATTCCGAAATCTCATCTTCCTCTCTCTACTCGGAACCCAAGAAGATATATCTCCTCAACATGGAGGAAGTTCTCAACCTTTCTAAACCCACCTCCTTCGCCATCAAACCACCTCTAGTCTTTCCTCTTCTCCCTGACTCTGGGAACACTCAATCCCCTATTCAACCTCCACCACCATCCTCTTCACAAACTCCCTCTCTTCCCAGGATTGAGGGAACATCAAATTCCTCTCCTCCCTCTTCAAAACAAAAGACTCCTACACCACCCACCTCCCCCATTGCCACATCTCCTTCTAATCCAAAACCTTCCTTTGGGACCTCCAGTCCCAAGGCCCCCATCACCACTCCTCCACCTTCCACCTCAAAGGTCCCAACCCCACACTCCTCGCCACTTCACCCATCCTCTTCACCCCACTCTCCCTCCACTATAAAGCTTCCTTCCCCCTCTTCGGCCTAGAAAACCATTGACCTCGATTCCGATGACGACAATCTGCCCATCGGTGTAATTGCCTGCAAGAAGGCCAAAGATGCCTCCCATCATCATGGGCACTGCCGAAGAGGAAGCCAAACTCGACGCTCTCGAGGCAGAACTAAGAGGCGTCCTCACAAGGCCTCCCAAAGAGCAAGGGAACCAGGCCCGGGAAGAAGGGAACCTACCACCAACTGACGGTGATAGGCCAAGCACAAGTTGTCGCACAGACGATGACGAAGAGGAAACGGGCTTGACTTCCTCCGAAGAAGAAGGGACCTCCAGCGATGACGCTGAGGAACACGGCGAGGCTGATACTGAGCAAGTGCCCGCCGTCATTGCAATGCTTGGACACCAACTGGTGATGTCGAAGGGTACCCGAGACACAAGGGACCCCCCACTCTTGCTTGAAGCGGCTGACTCCCCCCAGCTGAAAAGAAAGACTGCGGTCTCCAGGGGGAACAAGAAGAAGAAAGGGAAGAAAACTGCTTCCAAGAAGGTCCTCGTCACTGAAAAACGCAAACTCCTTCCCCGGCCCTCTCATCCTCTCCGAGCAACAACTCCAAGAACAAGGGCTCGGGCAACTGTGGGACTTGATCAAAGCCCAAGGATGGGAACACATTTGTGATGAGGCTGTAAGTGTGGATCCCTCTCAGGTGCGCCTCTTCTACAACAATTTCGTCGTTCATGACGAGGGCACCAAGGGAACTCTTTCCCTCAATGGCGATGATTTCATCTTCACTGCCTCAACCATTCGCCTTCAACTCCAGGTCCTTGTCCAGGGCCTCGAGGCTTTGCTTACCAAGAACTGGGACGACTACAACAGCGATGTGATCTACCACACCATTTATGAGGGTCGCGTTCCCACCACTGGAACGTCGACCCATCATCTATCTCTCATCGCCAAGTTGGCCCATCAGTTCATCATCAACGTGGTGATCCCTCGCCAGGAGAAGCGTCTTCACATCAACATTCCAGACGCCATTCTCCTCTATCACTTCCTCCTGAAGAAGCCCATCAATCTCCCACGAATCATTCTAGAGCACATGGAGAAGTGCATGACCTCTGCGTCTCATTCCCTTCCATACGCTGGCCTGATCAAGAAACTCATGCTAAAACAGGGCCTCTACGACTCCTCTAAAGAAGAAGTGACCATAGGCAGACAACTGGACATCTCTATGGTCCAGAAGATGCGTCACTCCGAGCCAGTTGAGGACCAAGGGACCCTTCCCTCTAGTGACGGCCCAGAGGTTGGAAACACACAAGTGTTGGTGCACATTGCCAACACACTGTATAGGATGGCAGGGAACCAAGAAAAGATCATCCATGCCTTGAACAGACTCAGTAAACTCCTGCTCCCACCAAACCCATGATCTCCCTCTTTCTTTCCCTTATCCTCAATGTTCCCATAAAATCTCTTGTGTTCCCATGTACATACTTTTGCTTAAGTAATGAAATGGTTTCTAGTATGAATGTGTGTTCCTTTCTTCCTTATTTATGTGTTATATATGTTTTCGATGATGTCAAAAGGGGGAAAGACAAAAAATGCGAGATGAGTTAAGTTGAAAAGATATCACAGAATATGCTATAGCTAAGGGGGAACAACTGCATAAAAAGCTAAGTACGAACTCAGTGTCTCACTAGAAGTGGCTCCCTCGGACTTTGCTTAGGAACTCATCTGCATATCATGCTTTGAAATACTTGCTTATTTTGTGATGGGTTTATCATCATCAAAAAGGGGGAAATTGTTGGGACGGTGTTGGGACCTCTGGCTCTAAACACTGGAACAACGATACCGTTCTCCAGTTTTGATAATGACAAACACCATATGGGAACTAATGTGCTTTGTCCAAGTATTTCTAAGGAACACAGGTCCAGCAACGAAAGTTCCCACGCTATGAGAACTCCCATGAATGGCTAAGGAACACAAGCATACACGCTGAAGAGTTTCTCTCAAAGGAACTCTGAAGAAGACAGTTCCCATCACATGGGAACTCACATGTGAAGACAAAGACCGTTCAACACAAATCGCGGGATCCTGTCTTGGACAGAACGAAGGAACAGTCTGATGAGCAGACTGTCACGAGTGATCGAACGGTCCGATTAATTCAAGAAGTTGACCTAGTTCAAATCGAAGTCACATGTGAAGATTGTACACTTGGGCTGCAAGCAAAGGGCATTTCGGACAACATGAAAGATGCGATTGAAGCCCAAGTACAACCGAGTATAAAGCTAAATGAATAGTGCTAGGTTCAAGCACTTCTCCCAGAATTCACACATACTCCCAAAGAAAGAAAGAAAGAAGAAGAGAAGTCCCCGTCGGCGAGTGTCCGATCTCGACGACGGTGAAGCTAAAGTTCCCAAGAGCAAGGGAAGTGAATTGTCAAGGTGTAAGGTTTGACTTTCTTGTTTTAGTTGAGTTGTTCTCTTAGGAACTCAGTTGAGAAGATTCATTAGTGTTGCTAGAGTTAGGTAGAACTCGTAGGAACAGAGAAGTTTGAATCTGGCTATTTATAACTAAGGAACAAGCAATAAAATAAGTAAGTCATTCAAAATCCTCCAAGCGGAGGTAGAGGTTTACCCACACAACTAGTTGGTTGTCGTGGGGTTCCTTTATAAGGGAACTATGTTCTTTCATCTTTTAATACTTGCGATATTGTTTCTTCCGCTGCTTTGGGAACAGCTTAACAGCCAGTTCCCAAGCTCTCGCTAACCAGTTACGATCCAATACTTGTTTTATAATAACATTACTTTAGCTTCACCTTTTGCTTTCCCGTCTCTAACTTTCAGCCATATCTGCCAAATTAGCAGATCTAATCGTTCCAACAAATTCTTTGAGAGAAGTAATTTGGATAAGCAACGAGACATATTGTGTACATTTCAATACAGTCCCTCGAAACCTAATAGTTGACTATGTATTGTGTACATTTCAATATGATTTACCTATTCTAGTTTTTTTTATACGTTTAAAATTGTGAACTTAATAGTCATATATATAATATACATATTCAAAATATTGTAATTAATGTTCATAAATAATTTATACATATTCGAGTTCTTTTGTATACATGTTCAAAATTGTGAAATTAATATTTAGATATATTGTATATATGTTCGAGATTTTGTACTAAATATTCATGTATATATTGTATAAAGATTTGAGTTCTTTTGTACACATGTTCAAGACCGTGAAGGTAATATTCAGATATATTATGTACATATTCGAGATATTGTACTTCATATTCAGATATATTGTATACACATTCGAGATTTTGTACTTAATATTCTGATATATTGTGTACATATTCACATATATTGTAAAGCGTAAACCTAATATTCCTTCATATATATTGTGAACATGTTCAAGATTGTATTCTTAATATTCGATTGTATACTTTGTTTTATTCAAGATTTATACTCAAATATTCAGATATAATTACAATTAATTTATATGACTCCTAGAACGACAAATTTGATAATATGTTCTTAATATTCGTTTACACATATTTGTTTGTTCAATATTTAAACTAACATATTCATATATAAATACATGATTACTACAACAACATATTCTAGAATGTGTTCGTAATATTCGTTTACACATATTCGAATATTATTTGTAAAGAATTGAACATTTAGTACTAAATTCAAAACAAATAGGATTCAATACAACTATGAGATGTTCGAATGTTATCGCCACTAATTTGAATATTGCTTATTCGATATTGAATATTGAATTAACGCATGTATTTGAAATAAATATAAGCATAATAAATCGTGAAATAATATTTAATATTTATTAAAAAAAATTCAAATGCATAATTAATGGCAATCAGATCGCACAGTCAATCAATATACGACAATTATTTTTTTATTTATCCCGGTCAAAATCAAATCCCTATATTTTCGGCTATTTCCATATTTGTTACTAATGGAAGATGTGTGGGTATATTCAGCCCATATTAGTTAATATGCACCCAAGATCTTGGCCGTTAGTTACATCTAATCCAACATCTCTCATTCCTTCCCCCATTTCTCTATAAGTCCCGTTTCTCTTGAACCCTCCATATATATAGATCCTCATATATGATAAACACGTACACATATACTGCCACGGCCCACATACAATATCAGTATATCACACATAAAAAGTAGCCACAAGTGATTCTTAAAATGAATCACATGACTTAGCTCATCAAAAAAGATATACCCCGGCCCTTAATTAGTACCACCCACGTACATGGACAAGTGGCTTAAACCGGCCTCTCATACCAACACTAAAAATGGAAAGCCTTGAACCTCAACTTAGGAGAACTTGCCACGTGGGATATTTCTAATACTTGTATTGTCAACTTGTCTTCCACTCAAAACTTTGCTCCTATTATCTTTTCTTTAAAAAATTTAATTATAGTCATTGTTGATCCTGGAATCATTCAAAACGCAGCGTATGGTATCTCGTAGAGGATCTCCAATGTCCGTTGTCCATCATCATTAACACAACTAACTACCAAACGGCCAATACCCAACTTTTCCCTGTCCACCTCATTCCTCATGAACTGGCTAAAAGATACCGTCTTTCACGAGAAGAATCCTTAAACCCATAAAAATAAGAAGGAATCCTTCTTGTCCACGATCTCTTCAATCCAATCCAATTGAACCAGTCTTAAATTCTCTTTTTGATTTCTTCATCTTTCTCTCATTATCATATCCATCTTCTTCTACGGGCTTCCGATCAGCTTGGAGCACAGAAAAGGTGCACTTCTCTTCAATCCTTCTCCTCCTCTACTACGTACTTTGATTCCTGATTTACTTTTTATTTCCCTTTTCTCTTTAAGAATGAGTTGGTAGTGCTTGAAATATATCTTGAGTCTGGTGTTTTGATTATGTGGCTGCAATGAATATTCTTGGTTTATCCGCGTTGATTTTAATTGAGTTGGGTGCATTAACTTTTTTCGGGCGTGGAAGACTTCAAGTTGATGGTGGTGCTCGTATATGTGACCGATTGGGGTTTGAAGTTTTGGGTTTTGATTAGAATGATGACATGCTTTTAATTGGTTTGTTGAGATTATTGTGTCTTCTCATTATGCCTTAATTATGGTCAACTATATCCCAAGATCGAATTGCTGGGATCTGAATTGTGGCTAATTAAAGCCATCACAAGCTAGGTTGCAAATTGACATTTACCCGGGAAACTCTATTTACATTGCTTTAAGTATTCAAAGTGAGAGGTGAATCGGTGGTCACGTGTAAAGTGGAGGAGAATATCATTTATCCTTATAATGCACATTTCCTCATTTAAGCGCCAACATTTATGAAAACGTATAGTTAATTAGTGACCTCATACAAAATTGCTCATAGTGCCTTTTTGCCAGGCCAAGCTAGGCCTGCCGAGGTGACTTTAGTGGTTTCCCAATCGGTAGTCACAATTTGTTCAAATCATTATCTGCTAAATCTGTTATATCCGGTATAACCCACTGGATTTGATTGCTACAACATTTTGACCTGTATCTTTGTCCTTGCAGAAGCTGAAACATTCTTTAACTTGTGTTTTTGTCTATCTTCCAAGCCCTTTTCCTATTACATATGCATCTCCTTGCATGTAAGAGATCGATGCTGATCAAGTGAGGCTAACAGAAGCTGTGTTAGACTTTAAGCAAAATGTGAGTACGTACGTTTGCAGAACATTGATGGTACATTCTTGCTTGCCCATCTGCCGGTGTTTTAGTATCCGTATTACATGTGAAAGCAAAGATCTGGATATCAGTTGTAAGATCAAAGAAGAAACAATGGCACATCAACAATACCCTGTTGATCTCAGCGCTTACAAGCTGTATGAGCCAATTGGAGAAGGTGTGAGTGCTACTGTGTACAGAGCTCTTTGTATTCCTTTCAATGAGATAGTTGCTATTAAGGTTCTTGATTTGGACAAGTGCAATGATCTGGTATGTTTTGAATTTTTTGCTCATTTATTTCTCAATATATGGATATATTTTCTTTTCTTTGTAATAATAGAAAAAGAGAGTCCATTTTCCTATGTAGGATGACATCCGGCGAGAAGTGCAAATGATGAGCTTGATTGACCATCCTAAAGTTCTAAGGGCTCTTTGCTCCTTCACTACTGGCTATAGCCTTTGGGTTGTGATGCCTTATATGGGGGGAGGGTCTTGCCTTCACATTATGAAATCTTATCATCCACAAGGCTTTGATGAGCCTGTAATCGCAACATTGCTCCATGGAGCTCTTATGGCCCTTGATTATCTTCATACCCACGGCCATATCCACAGAGATGTTAAGGTCAGTTATATTGTTTCTCAAATCTATCTTTAGTCTTGTTTCAGTATTCTATTAGTCTATAACAGAAGCAAAATGCCACAGTTAGTGCAAGTTTAGGGGGTCAATGGAGTAATTTACTCGACAAGTTGCATATGAAATTGCATGATTGATGATTGTATTGGTGGATCCTAGACAGTGCATCCCTCTAGCTAGTTATCTCTCCATTCGTGTCATTGAGTGATTCATTTTCTTCTCCATTGCAGGCTGGAAATCTCTTACTCAACTCAAATGGTAGTGTCAAATTAGCAGATTTCGGCGTCTCAGCATGTGTGTTTGACACAGGTGACCGACACCGTACTAGAAATACCTTTGTTGGAACTCCATGCTGGTAATGTCTTTGTTGTGTCTCTTGTTTTTTTTTTTCTCTTTGAGGCTCAAACTGCTTTCTCCGATCAAATAATTGTATAGCATTGTTAAAAATAGTCTTTATAATCAATTTCATTTTAAAACTACATTTGAGAAAACATTAAACCTTTGATGGAATTTTTTGAAGTCTATATACTTTCTCTTTCTCAACTGGTAGTCCTTTCCAGTTTTCACCAATCAAAAGAACTCGTAGTCCTAATAGAGGGCCTTTTTTTCACTTCATCAAATAAATCATGGTATTGAAGTGTTCTATTTCATGTTGTTTTTGTAGGATGGCTCCTGAAGTCGTGCGGCTGGTGCCCTACTATGATTTTAGGTAACTACTGATATCTTGTACATGATTGTTTTCTGTTACAGCATAGTTCCTTGAACTTTTATTAGGATCATTAAAGGGTCTAAACAAGATAATAAACTTGTATTTGGTCCAATACTAGAGCCTTTACTTTGGTTGAACAGGGTAGATATATGGTCATTTGGCATTACGGCACTTGAACTTGCTCATGGTCGCGCTCCTTTGTCAGACTTACCTCCGGAGAAGGTACTATTTATCACTAAACAGAGTTTCTGTGGAAAGACTTGTGATCATTGCTCTGGTTCACCTTTTCTTCTTCTTGGAGTTGTTAGATTTTCGTGTCGATTTTGAAAGATGCACCTCCTGGTCTGGAATACAAAAGAGACAAGAAATTCTCACAGGTCTTCTTTCTTTTCATTTCAATTGTTGATTTTACTTGTACAGTCTGTAATCCATCTGGTCTCTGATTTGAGTTGGATACTTGTTCAAGCAGTCTTTTAAAGACATGGTATCTGCTTGCTTGGTGAAAGATCCAAAGAAACGCCCCACGGCAGATAAACTCTTGCAGCATAATTTTTTTAAGAATGCCAAAACACATGATTTCTTAGCTCGCAAGATTCTCTATGGGCTTCCGCCATTGGGTGAAAGGTTCAAGAAACTTAAGGTGATTTTCTTGTCTCATACCGGCTTCCTAACTTCTTGTAGTTTCAAAATTTTGACCATAGGCTATATATCATATAATCATATCTTGTACATCAAAAAGGGCTCATGAATTCTTGTTTTAAATTGCTTAGGAAAAAGAAGCAGCGCAACGTGTCCAGAACAAGACTTTCCCTGGGGATAAAGAGCAATTATCTCAGGTCAATCAATTTTAATTATTGCTATGTTAATATATGAACTATTGGAGATTGTGACAACATTTTTACCTTATCCTTTTTGTGTTTTTTGTGCTTAAACCTTGTAATTTTTCTTCCCTATTAGATGTGCATCAAAGGAGTAAGCGCCTGGAATTTTAACTTGGAGGAGTTGAAGATTCAGGCTTCCCTGGTAATTAAGTACATTTCTTACAATTGAACTCTACTTTCTTACATATATATATTCTTGGTTTCTATAAGTTCTTATTCCTATACTTCCTCAATGAACAATATGTTCATAATGATGAATAATAGGATGAGGACAATGTTGAGAGACCGCCGCCTGATATGACTAATATTGCATCAACTTCTGGACTTAGATATGAGGTACTCATTCATAACTAATAGTTAGTATCTTAATTTGAACCCTATAAGTGCTGTTAACTGCAATTATTATTTGTCTCATTCAGGATAAAAATGATGGTATATGCAGCCTAAAGAGTCCACTTGTTTCAAATCCTATTCAGCAATTGCAGCCACTCAAGTATGCATTCATCATTTCTTGACAAAGTATTTTGTGCTATGCTAAATGTTCTTTATGTCTTCTGAGTTTATACATAAGCTGAGAAATATCAATTTCAATACAGAGGTATAAAGGAGAACCATCAAATGGAGAATAATGAATTGGATAACCCACCAAAGGTATATTTATTACAAGTTCAATTTCCACCATTAATTTCACCAGCAACTTCAAATCTAGCTTATTGTGTACTATGCATAGTATCATTAAAAATCTGTTAAACCTTTCTATAACTTATTGTAGGGTTCTACAATTGGCTCCACCAATCCGGATTTCGGAAACTCGCCTACTCAAGTAGCTCAAAATGTGTCTGCTGCATCAATAATTCCAAATCTGCAGCTTATGTTGCTGCAGATTGATACACAGAGGGTATGCAATCTACATATATAATGTTACAGCAATATCTATTTTATATAAGTTTCTCTAATTATCTTAACTGATCATTTCTGACAGGAGGAAATAATCAGGTTGATGATTAAGTGTGTAGAGCAGTCCTCTGGCAACTCAATCGAGTCAGCCGATGCTGTACTTAGTGATATATTTCAGGTAATATAGTAGCTCTACCTTTTGGATTGAATCTCAATCTACTTAATCCTAGTGTGTTTCCTCTTTTCTAATACTCGCAAACTTTTGTGTAAGAAAATGCAGGTTTCTACAGCCTCTGCTCCATATGGGAGCCTTGAGAATCATGTTATTCATTTGCAACAAAGGTAACTCAAATCCACAAAATTCCAGATTCAAGAAGCATTGATTGTTGATGTGTGTGTTATAATAAAGCTAGTCTTTAATGGCAGAATTGGAAGTCTAGTTTCAGAACTACAGAGGCAAAAATTGAAAAATGCACAGGTGAACATTTCTGGTCTCTCTTCTTGTCACCCTGTTCTCAATAGTTTTGATCAATTTAGTCGTAACAACAATCATCTAAGAAAAGATTGATGTAGTCTCATTACCTAGCTTTGAATTAATGCTGTTATTATCCTTGAGTTCAACTAGGATGCATTTATTGTTTGGTTAATGTTTGCCTTCCATGTGTTGTGCAGCTAGAAAGACGACTAAGTTTCCTGGGGAGAAACGAATAGAACTTACCTCCACTCTTCATCTTCTCATGAAATTGGTTATGATTGATGAAGATGATGATAGGATACACACTATATATGTTTTTGATATGCTGTGCCAAATGGTTGACTTGGCTGTGCTTGCTTAGGGATCTTCCTCTTTTGCTAGTGTGGATGTATCATATATGTATATATAGGATATACAGATTCTATTATAGACAAACTTGTTGATAAATGTGTTTTTTTTCCTTTGTATGTAATTAAGATTAATGGGATATGTATGTAATGGAAGTGTACCATAAGTTCTCTCCCTTCGGGTATCAAATTTAGTTGTTTTAGCCCATGTTTGGATCTCGCATATTAAATGTATTAAGTTGTATTAAGTTAGCGATTTAAACGGACCTTTTATTTCTTGACGCATTAAAATTGACTCGGAGTGAGTGTATTTTTCCCAGGTTATTTCTCTCTTGGCCAACTTGAATGAATTCCTGTCATCATAAAATAAGATATCACACCACATATATATACTGAGTCTGGTACAAATTTACGGAAACTTGTTGAATTGAAACTGATAAGCTCCTGGTGTATGGCAATGGAGTTTATTGATCACTAGATGAAGTTTACAAATAACATAGAACCTATATACATCTTAGAGTGCTTGACATATCTAAGAAAGAAATATTCAACACCTCTCTCACCCAAGGTCATTTGCATAGGTTCTTGAAGCCTAACGTTTGCCCCTACATCCCCAAATAAAAATATGATTCATATTTGATTTCTTTTTATACGAAAGTTCGTATGAGTTCAATTAGCCATTCCTCTTGCTTTGAAATCAATTTAGTAATTAACAATCAGTCAACATGGGTTCACCCCAAAATCCATTATTTAAACCCGAGCAGGAGAGCATGGAATTAACCATCTTCTTTAGAACTCGATTTTTCCTCTCCGACACACCATTGTGTTGTAGTGTGTAGGGAGTAGTAGTCTCATAGATAATCCTCATTGATTGGAAGTATCCGGGGCTCATATACTCACATCCTCTGTCAGTGCGCAACTTCTTGATATTAATAGACATTTGAAGTTCAACTTTAGACTTATGTGTTATAAACTTATCCAATGTCTTCTCCTTAGCATGTAAAAGATATACATAATATTAACAAGAATAATCATCAATGAAAGTAAACACATATTTCTGATTCCCAAGGATGAAGTAGCATGAAAATCACACAAACCACTATGAACCAACTCTAGCAAGTTGCAAACTTTATGAACATTAGGAATCGTTTGTCCACTTATCTTAGTTAGATGCAAGTTCTACACTTCTCAACATTTATGTTAAAATAAGAATCAAACCATCTTTATATATATAAAGCATGCGTTTACAATGAACATGGCCCAAACAAACATGCAAAAGAGAAGAATCAAAATCCTTCAAAGGTGCAAAACCTTGTGAGGTAACCACATCCAACATATATATAGAACATTGAACTTTGTTACTACTTAATTTAAACATTCCAGTACAAAGATAACCACATCCAACATATGCACTACCCTTTGACAAGATGAACTTGTCAACTTCAAAGACTAAATGAAAGCCTAATTCTTTCAAAATTAAAGTCTTACTGGAATGAAAACTCTAACACTGCTTGGCCCTTACCTTGGACAATGAGTTGTTGACTCATTTCCCACGTGTAAGACTCATCCATTATCCACAAGAATGAAAGTCGTGAACATTGATCGGTCTCTACTCGTGTGAGTGGTAGCCCCTGATTCAATTACCCACCAGACAACCTCATCATCGTGCACGATAGATGCCTCAGACATGTTAGGGCAAAATCCAAACATGGAAATGTCACATACTCGGAAGGGTTCCCGGACATCTAACCTTGATGAGATGTCTACCCAAAAGTCTATGACTCCTTGAGCAGGGTGAGTAGGAGCATTTCTCTCTTTAACCTTTCCAACACGATAATCCCTTCGAAAATGTCTAGATTTACCACAATTCCAACACCCATATCCCTTAGGAGTGTGTTTCATGTTGGAACCAACTTTAATATTGTTATTCAAAGTCCTTATTCTTGTTCCCATGTTTGTAACCTTCTTCCACCATGTTGACGTTAGAAGAATTCAGAGTCTTCTTCATATTTCCCTTTTCTTGCGCTCGAAAACCATTCTTCAATACGCAAATGGCTTCCAAGTTCTACAAGAGAAATTTCCTCCTTCTAGTGCTTAAACATGTGCTTAAGGTTTTTTCATGAAGGTGGTAGCTTGTCAATAATACTTGACACTAAGATAGCTTCATCCATCTTCAACTTATGTTGGACGAACCACCCCAAGACAAGAAGAAGTTCATCGAAGTGCTCCATCACCGGCCTAGCATCAACCATCTTGTAGTCGATCATTAGGGTTACTAACAAGAAATTTAACACTTAATGCATCCTCGACCATGTATTTGGACTCTGAAGAGTCCCATAGTTCTTTGGAGGACTCCACGTGTTAATAAACATCAACGGGTGAGTCCCACATACCATGATGGATGTGGTCACGATAGATATAATCATCATTCTCCCACTTGGATCCGTGCCTTACCACCTCCATGGGATCGTCGTCGCTAACTTCAAGCATGGGAGTAGAGAGGACGTACACCACCTTCAAGATCATCAACAAGAAGTGCATCTTCTTCTTCCATCTTTGAAAGTATATGCTCTTGAACTTCTCCAGCTTTTGGAAATTTGAGGTTATCTCAGCAATGGGCGTCATTAATGACAAAATATTGTTTTGGATGAGGAATTTTGTGTGCCCTCGAGTTCAGAAACTCTACGAAGGAGGGAACTTTTGGGAAGTCGTGGGCTTTTTCAGCACACTAGGATTCTTGATCAATGAGCATATTGCATGATAACTTGACATAAGCTTGAATTGCATGGAAGTTTTCCTAAAACAATACTTCACCCTTATATATAGCCTAAGGGTTACCATGAAAGTGGCTTTGAGTTAAGACAAGCCCTTTTTTTCCTTGTCGTGGGCTACGATTCCTACGAAATAGGACAAAACCTTAGAGATATGTATCCAAGCATTTTTCTTGAGTTGTAGACCTCGTGACAATTACTAGGTAATTACCGTTAGTCGTCCACTAACTCTCCATGCCTATAAAGGTCTCTAATCAAATTAAATAGCCTCTAAGCAACTGTTACATGCATTGTTCTAAAAATCCCCGCCTAGCTAGCTCCGTCTAGGCCCCACCTAGACGTTGGAAGGTGCTAACCCGCATAGCCTTCCGGCCCGTCTAAGAGACCGTCTCATCCGTCTAGACGGTCGTTTAGACGCCTAGACACTAGACGGTCACTCTTCGCCGCATTTCTTAGAACACTGACACACACATTTTGATTCTAGTCAAGGCAAACTTTTTAATAGATGTACTTTTTTTCCATTTTATAATTAAGATTATATCTGTATCTGTATCTGAATGTAAAGTGTGTACCATTAGTTCTCCTTTCCTCCCTTCGATTGAATACAATATTTAATTGATTTAATTTCTTGATGCATTAATATGACTCAGAAATATGGGTGTATTTTATTTTTCCAAGGTTAATACGTACTCGATCTCTTGGAACTTGAATGTGTAACTAGCTTCATTATTCCATATATCTGACTTCATTTAGTTTGAGAGTTAAACCTAAAAAAATTAGGTTAGAGTTGAGTATCTTCCCACCTACAAAATGAAAATAAATTAAAATTAATTGCCTAACCTAAACAAGAACCAATTCCATGAACCTGTCTAGGTCAAAGGGAGAGGCAGGTCAAAGGAAAGTGAAACAATTTTTCTGAAATGAGGCTAGAGTTTAATTTTTATGCAGAATTTTATTTATATAATATGAAGGAACATGGGTTAATGCTTTGAAAAACTGTACAATATATGATGGTTCATGTGCTATAAAACCATCTAGAGATTCCCTTTAATTAGCTTCTAGTTGTCAGATCTGACTGCTTTGCACTTGTGGTTTTCTCAAGTCTAAGAAAACTGCTCATATGCCAACACATTTTGATTCTTCATAGTTTGCTAGAAGATTGTAAATCAAATATATATTTTGTGGATAATTAAACTAAGAACATGTAAACCCCAATTGATACTAGCTTATCCATTATTACGTATAAAGACACGTCTACACTTTAAATTTGGTCGTCGATCATCTCGATCTTTCGTTATTGATCAATCTGACGTAATATCTTCTTTAATTGAGATGAATTTCTTGCTATGTACTTAAATATAGCCATATAGGATGAAGTATGTCACACTGAACCTCCTCAAATTAAGAAAAAATTGCACTAAACCACCCGTTAAATATGCGAATTTACACTTAACCACCCGTTATACACAAATTTGTTTTAAACCACCCAAAACTTTGATTCCGTTAACAAATTGCCGCCCAAGGCGTTATTCCGTCAAAAATGTCGTTAGATTGTGTAAGAAGACAACTTTGCCCTCAATTTTGCCCCAAATTGAAACTGGTTCGTGAGTTACAAATCAAAGCCCAATTTCTTCAGCATTTTAGAGACGATTCCCCCCAAATAAAAATACAAAAACTTTTCCCCAAATCCATCGTTAGATTTATAGGGTTCATCGCTCAAATTGGCAATTTCTGGACATACTTTTGGGGCAATTTTAGTGGGAGAGTGAGTTGTGGAGTTTTAGTTGGCAGATTGGGGTGTGGAGGACTCGTTTTCGGGCAGATTTAGCTAGGGCTCCAATTTGTGCGGCATTTGCAGTTCGGCATCAAAATAAAGGTAATTTTTTCTATCTATCTCCTTTGATTTTATCGATTTAGGGTGCATATATGCGATTTATGGTGTGGAATTGAATTGATTTGGTTGCAAGGATGTCTTCGAGTAGTGGATGTTGGTCAAACAAGCACGTGCATTGCAATTGCAATTTGGTTGCAAGAATCTCCACTGCCTATACTCCTAACAACTATGGAAGACGTTTATTTAATTGTCCAAGATATGCACCGTCTGTGAACCGCGGTTGTGGGTTCTTTGCATGGATCGATGACCCATTCGAGGCCAAGGCAACAAACATAATTAAGAGGCTCGTGCACCAGAAAAACGAGTGGGAAACAAAATGCCATAGATTGGAAACAAGGTGCCATGAGCTGGAAATCCAGGTTGCATCCAAGGAAAAAGAACTTGCCATCCTGCAAGCTCATTCCAAATTCAGGAATATGATAATGGTAGTTGTTGTAGTAGTTGCAATAGTAGCTAATGTTGTGTTCTAAGGCAGTTTCACATTTGTGATGATGTTGTTTTGTAAGGCAATTTGACATGGTGAAATGTTCTATGCTAAGACAATATGACATTTGTTCACTGTTTGTCTTTGTATCATCTTCTTTCTCGCATATGAATGAAATGGTTTACTAGAAATTTCAACATATGAATGAATGGTTTATTAGAAATCTGAGCATATGGATGAATGGTAACAATGTAACAGTTGAGTTTTTAGTAAAAATTTGAGCATAATGCCACAACAAAAGGCATCTGTCATGAGGTATAAACACAACAAAATTCATTAGGTATGCCACAACAAAAGGCATCTGTCATGAGGTATAAACATAGCATTAAAAACACACCATTCATATGCCACAACAAAATTCATCTGTCAGGAGGAATAAGCATATCTGCAATTCATACCAAAAGTGGTGCATAGAATGCACAGTCAAAGTTGTTTTCATCATCACAACAACATTAAAAATAACATAGCTTAGATCCTAAAGTATGTCAGAAATTCCATAGTCACATTAAGTCATCACAGTAGCATTAAGACAGGTATACAAATCATGATGCCACAACAAGATATTCCCAAAAAAACTACCCCAAATTCTTTTCCCTGATCCTGTTGCTTGTCCTGAGAACAAACTCCAAATTCCTTTTTGAGGCAATGGCTTTTCTCCTGGGGTGCTTTGTTGCATTGGAGGCAGATGTAGCCACGCCAACTGATGGTCCACTATGTAGTGTAGATGGCATCCTAGAGTGATCTTGGCTCACTTGCACCTGAGTATTGAAGGCTTGAATTGGAATTTCTTGAGCAATGGTAGGATGGAGTTGTGCAGATGACCCCTGAGTTGGAATTCCTTGACCACTGGGTCTTGCAGTTGACCCCTGAGTTGGAATGTCTTGAGCATCTTGATTCTCCTCATCTTGATTCTCCTCATCTTGCACTTGAGTATTGGAGCCTTGAATTGGAATTTCTTCAGCATTCTCAGTAGCAGTTTGTCCTGAGTTGAAATTTCTTGTAGGCATCTTGCAATACAGAAATAACAAATCAATTAGTCACTTATAAATTGCTTATGAGACACATATACAAGAGGGAAAAATTCTTACCCTTTTAGTGTATTTCCTTTTTCTACAAGGAATGACAGTGCTAGCTTCCTTTGGTGGTCTCCCTCCTTTGTTATGATTTGTTGATGGCACATGTTCTTTGGCAAGATTGGTGCATTTGTTCTTGTAGTGACCCTCTTGGCCACATTTACTACACTTGTTATTCCCTTGCCTTGTCCTTGTGTTGGTGCTTGTCCCTTCTCCAGGTTCCTTTCTCCTACTCTTCCTTGGCCTACCAGGTTGGATTGTAAAAGAAGGTGGGAGTGGCTCAACATAGTTAGTTGTCTCCCATTGATCCTCTCCTAGCATTGGATGCACACCCTCACCATAAGCCAACATGTATGTTTCCTTTCTGAAGAATGGATGCACGTACTGCTGAGGGTCCCCTCTCCTCTTTAAAATACAACACATAGAATGTGGGCAAGGTATTCCAATTAGATCCCATTGGTTTCAACCACATGTTCTCTGGACCAAATTCACCACAAACCTCTTTGTTCCATGGTCAACCTCATACATATCTTCTGCTCCATGGCATTTACACTTCCTAAGCCCTTCCTGTTTAGCAAGCTCTACCTTCTTCACTACTTCTGGTGTTAGATAACCATTGTGCTCTCTCATTTTCTCCCTCTTATTGATAAACATATGCATGAGCTTTCTTCTGATCCACTCACACATTGACAGAATATGCATCTCTCTTGCCTCCTTAATACAATTGTTGAAAGATTCACAACAATTATTAAGCAGCATGTCTGACTTACAGTGATGAGTAAATGCATGCATTGACCAAGTGGAAGGGTTTTCATCCATGAGATACTTCTATGCATTGACATCCATCTTCTTAATCACCTCCATGCGCAACCCAAAATCATGCACTGTCATGGCATTCCCAGCAGCCCAGACTGCATCCTTGAAAGCCTTGCCTGGCCACTTCATCTTGAAGTTGTTGTGAAGGTGCCTAAGACACACTCTGGTGTCAGAAGTAAGTGCCACGATGTTTAAAGCTTCAATCAAACCCTGCAAAAATGGCAAGCACATGTGAGTATTCAACAGATGCTACAAAACAATAACTATTGATTAAGTGTGTAATACAACAGACCTTCTGCCTATCAGACATGAATGTCAAGTGTTGAGAGCCCACATCCTGAAGCAAAATTTCCAAGAACCAACACCACGTCTCCTTCCTCTCAACCTCAACCATAACAAAAGCAATTGGGAAAATATTATCATTTCCATCCATCCCCACAGCAGAAAGCACTTGCCCTGTATAAGCACCCTTCAAATGACATCCATCCAACCCAACAATGGGTCTACAACCAGCCAAAAACCCATTTTGGTAAGCACCTAGACAAATATACAGCCTTTGAAAGATTGGCTTATCTGGTGGAGGTAATTCTTGTAAGCATTTCACAAATGCTGAGCTGCCTGGGTTCCACTTTAGAATAGTTGTTGCATACCTCCAAACCTTTGCATACTGCTTAGGTGCATGGCCATATGTCATTAACATGGCTCTCAACCTTGCCCTCCAAGCTTGGTGATATGTTATAACTATACCATGCTCCCTCTTCACTGTTAGAATGAAGCTCTTGATCCTCCACTGTGCATCCTCCTTATAATGCTCTAGATACTTTCAGCTAACCAAATAGAAGTGGCTTTGGTGTTCACATCTTGCCAACCACATGTGTGTTTTCCATTAAATTGCTTCAACTGAAAACTGCCATCAGTACCCATTCTCCTAGCCACAACCCTGAACTCACAACTAGATTTTCCACAATGACACTTCTTCCTAGCTCTAATCATAGGACAACCACATTTATTTCTACAATAAGCAGAGACTTTAGAGTTATCATTGTGTAGATAATAATAGTCAAATCCATTCTCCAATGCAAACTTTCTAAGTGCCTTTCTGAAAACCTCATTAGAGCAGAATCTCATACCTTTCTTGAAACATATTGGAGATCCAAAATCAACCAATGTATTGAATTCTGGCTACCTTGCATGACCATGACCATCAGACCCACTATAGCTTAGATAACCCTCATCTCTAGGAATTGTTTGAAACACATCTGGCTCAGCATCTTCACTGACTACCTCAACAACATCAGGATCTACATTCTCCTCAAATAACACATCATCATCTTCTTCCTCACCAAATACATTCTCATGATGAGCAAACTCATCATCAGATGAAGAGGATTCTGAAATTAATACCTCATCTTCAGATGGCTCACTTGCATCTTCTATGGAGTTTCTAGGGTTTTCTATGTCCTTAGTTGAGGGAGATACAACATTTAATGCTTGGGACTGTTGGCTGAGTTGGTCTGTAGTCTCACCAGTTTGACTTAGAAAAAATCTTCCAGCATTGAATGGGCTTTTAGTCACAGATGTACTTCCATGTAATGAAGCCCGACTTGCACTTGGGCTCACCTCATTTTCTTGGACCACATAAATATGCAGCATCCTATCCTTAACAATATTCTCACACATCTCCCTAATGTCTTTGTCAGCAATTATTTGCCTAAGGCCATCATGCAAAATCATCCTAGGCTTAAGCCACCACAGCTCTGTTATGTTGCCTATACTAACACACTCCAATAGCATAACCTTTAACTCCATCAAGGACACTAAGTCTGGATCAACACCTCTTCTACAGAACACTGTATTTTTCTTATAGGCCACGTGATCACCATTTGGAATCTTGTCAAATACCCCCCATACAGATATCTTATAGATATTTCCATCTACATTAAACAAGCATGTGTCATGAATTAGATTTGGCCCCACCACAACAATATTCAAATATGCATACTAACCTATTAATATTATACTAGCAAAGCATCTTATGCAGTAGAAAAATTGTGCCAGAGACAAAAAGCTTAAAGCACAATGTCAGGAATCTTTCATTGTTACCATGCACTGAGCTTGGGAAAAGCCACTCTACCTTGCAATGGAGCTTCAATCCACCTTGCGTCGCCAACACCAACAAAAATCGCCAAAGGGTTTTCTCGATTGGGGTCGCCACAGCAATAGAAGAGCCCTGTTTTGGTCGCGTTTGAATCGCCCAATTGAAGAGCCCCTAAATCCCCCCACCAAATCGAACCAGATTTCCCCCAAAGATGAACCCTAGACTCGAAAGAATGGATTTGGGGGAAAGTTTTTGTGTTTTTATTTGGGGGGAATCGCCTCTGAAATGCTGAAGAAATTGGGCTTTGATTGAGGGCAAAGTTGAGGGCAAAATTGAGGGCAAAGTTGTCTTCTTACACAATCTAACGACATTTTTGACGGAATAACGCCATGGGTGGCTGTTTGTTAACGGAATCGAAGTTTTGGGTGGTTTAAAACAAATTCGTGTATAACAGATGGTTAAGTATAAATTCACCTATTTAACGGGTGATTTAGTACAATTTTCTCTCAAATTAATGCAATATCTCAATCAAGATTTTGCCTCGGAGTTCGAAATTAATATAATGCCTTGGAGTTAGAATTGTAATTATCTAAATTACTACAGAGGATCCGAGGGAGAGAAGAATTAGAAAAGAATAAATGATCAGATTAATAAGGTTTCACATTTCTAAATTCTACTGTAATTGTTATGGAAAACGCTACCATTTAAAATTTAGCATAGATATGAAGGATAAATCGTCGGCAAAATCTATGTATATTATATATAAAAGACGCAAGGAATAAAGCCATTCCGTTGCATTATCTAGGATTTTTTTACGTGTCATTTCCACGTTAAGCCACCTAGGATATCGCCACATAAGATTTTTTATTTTGGAAATTTATAGATGTTGATATTATTGTAGGATAATCTAGAAATAGGAAAAATTAATTCAGAAGATATTCTATCTAAAATAAAGATGTTATCTATTACTCCGTATATATTAGTAATTAGGATAGATCTAAAAGATTTTATCTAAATTAAAATAAATTATAGAACTTTAGATATTATATATTAAGATAGATATATTAATTTAGTTTTTCCAATTAAATTTCAATCTATTTATATGAAAAAAATTAAATTCGAATTTTATTTAAAATTAAAGAAAATTATTTTATCTTTGTTGTTTTATCTATTTATGTAAAAGATTTATCTTAAATAAAATTTTGATAAAAATAGAACTTTCAATCTAGATAATTACTTGCCTAAATTAACTTTTGATAATAAAAAAATTACGTTATCTTTTCCTTAACTTTCTTTTTGAATTATTCTTGTACATATAAATGATTTTCTTATCATTAAAAAATTCATTCTTTATTTATATTTTTTCATCGTTTCCTATTAAGTATATTTTTAATTTTTATTCAAAATTTTTAAAGAATTGAATTTGATAAAAAAAATTACAAGAATTTAGATTATTTTTACCTTTTTATATTTTTGTAAGAGATTTTTAAAATTAAATGATTCTAATTCAAATAATTTTTATTTATATTTTTGCATAAATAAGTTATAATTAAGCTATCAAAATTATAGTGGCCTCATCTTAATAATTTTGGCCCCGTTTCACATGACACCAATTGTAAAATTTTATATAACTTTTTTCTAATAAATAAGTTTTTTATATTAAATTAAAATCATATTCATTAAATAAATTAAGTATTAAATTCATGTAGTCGTGCTGCATAACTAGTTGAATTAAGTAGTCTAACTTTTTATGGTTGTGGCGGTTTTTAACCTAACCTTTTAAAATGGTACTCCCTCCGTTCACAAAAACTTGTCATTCTAGCTTGATTCTCTTGTTCAACAAAATCTGTCATTTGAGATATTTTAGCCTATTTTTTCCAAAAATATTCATACTAATTAACAATATTTACACATATTACAATAAAAGAGGAAAGATCTTAACAAAAGATTGAGGGTATTTTAGTCAAATCAAACAGTTTCTTAATTTTAGAGACAAACTCTAAAAACGACAAGTTTATGTGAACGGAGGGAGTAGATAATAGCCTAACCTTTTTGAATGGTTGCGAATCTTAGCTCTTTACTTTCATATGGCAAGATATTTGATGAGTTGGCAAACATGAAAGCTTATGTGTCATATGATTTAGCTATTTGTATTTAGGCTATGTTTGTTAAGTCACCAAAAAAACTACTTGGAGTTGCAAAACTAGCTGCAGTTGTAAAACTAGCTGTAAAAGTAGTTGAAGTTTCAAAAATATATATAAACACGGTTTGGTAATGTTCAACTAGTTTATTGTATTAATTAATAATTTAAAATTTCATTTTATTATAGAGTTATTCTTATTTAGGAAATAATTATTTTTTTAATTCGAAAAACTAATAAAAACTAGTGCAAAAGCTTTAAAACTAGCTTTGTCAAAAAACTAGTTTTACAACTAGTTGCTAGTTTTTATGTTTCAAACAAACAGTGTTTATACGAGTTTCTGCAACTAGTTGGAAAACTCCAACTAATTTTTGATGCCCAACAAACACACCCTAATATGAGGATCGATAGTGTTTTCTATCTAAATCAAAACCTCCATTTTTCTTCCTTGTGTTGGAGGTGTAGTCTAGCTAAACTGAAACAATGTCCAGGCTTTTCATCTCGATCAACATCAAAAGACTACCAGTTAAATTTCAACAAAAAAAAAGACTATCAATTAAATTTTTCGAGGGAAAAAACAACAACAAATATGGATTATCGAAAACTTCTAAACCTCAACATCTCCGCCTATTTCATCAAAACAAGTTCCCCACCAGGGACGGACACAGCGGTGGGCTGGGGTAGGTCCCAGCCCACCCTAAAAAAATAAAAATAGGGTAAATTTATTAATAAAAAAAAGGTAAATTTAGTGGTAAATTAGTGAAATTAAAGTAATTTAGCCTATCCAAAAAAATTTAGCGACAATTAGTCCACCCTAATTTTAAATCCTGCGTGCGTCCTGTCCCCACCTACATTTCTTAAGCTACCATCCACCAAATAGAACACAATTGCTTCTGCAGTTCTGCCTTTTACCATCCTTAAAGAAAAACTTGGCATGGTAGGAAAAAAAAAACAAAAGCCATAGAATACTCCTCTATGGTAGTACAATATATACCAAGTTTTGGGCGTACACAGGACATTTATTTCGACCCATTTTGTTTTGTGTCTGGTGTGTGACTATATGACTGAACATAGACCATTTCTATATCAAATTGCCCAAATCATACATTCTCGTTAGTAATTTCCAATGCTACAACAAGGGCAAAAAAATCACAAATTTCTCATCTCTTGTGATTCGGCCCAGCATACGCCCCCTAGCCAACGATGCCAATGTCTTGAGTTATGCCTTTTATGTCTGAGTTCCTTAGTTCCTCAAAGAGGGGTTTTGAGAGATTTCTCACAAAAGGAAAAAAGTTAGAGAGAAGAGAGATTAGAAGATGGAAGAAGACATGCGTACAAGATTGAAGAAAAGGTAGGAGATGAAGGTTTTTATTTAGATAAAAAAAAAGTATTCTCATATTTTGTATTTTAAATTAATTTAAATATAAATAGCCAAATCATATGACACATAAGCTTTTGTATTTGCCAACTCATCAAATATCTTGCCATATTAAAGTAAAGGGCTAGAATTCGCAACCACTTAAAAAGGTTAGGTTATTATCTACACTTTTAAAAGGTTAGGCTAAAAACCACAATGATCCTAAAAAGTTAGGTCATTTAATGCAATTTTGCGTAAATTGTCGAGCCGCAAGGCCTAGACCTCTAAATAGGTCGATCAAATCCTAATGTAAGGTTTATCTTGGAAACATATATTTCCGGTAAGATAGTAATTTTTTTAGTAGAAAAAAGCTAGCATAAGTACCCGTACCTTGTACGGGTTTATTCAAATATAAATTATTTATTTTAAAAATAAATAAATTTATTTTAAAAATAAATAAATTTATTTTTTTATGTCAATACACTACAAGATTCTGAAGATTTAGCGACCACAATTTTGCGAACATCGAATATGGTCGCTAATTGGCGACCATATGGACGCCAATGGTCGCTAATGTGGACGTCGAAACCGGAGAAAAAATAAAAAACAATTAATGACCACATGGTCGCTAATGTTGGCGACCACGTGGTCTTCGGAGAAACTTGGTCGCAATAAATAGCGCGGGCAAATTTCCCTCTTCATTTGGCGACCACATGGACGCCAAATAGCGACCATATGGTCGCCATTTGTAGCTTCCATATCGACGCTGGAATGGCGGCGACCATATGGTCGCGACCATATAGAGACCATATGGTCGCTGATGTGGACCATATGTTTTGGCGGGCAACATGAATTTTGGCGGGTGAAATCCTGCCAAAAATGCGACCACATGGTCGCTAAAAAAAGTATCTGGTAAAATCCGCGCCAATTCAGCATATATACCGCAATGTGTAAACCTCTAATTCTCATTCCGCCACCTTCATACAACCTCATACATATATATCTCTTTCCAAAAAAATCAGAGAAGAAAGAAACATTCATTCACAAAACTAAGTTGGTCAAAGGAACCAATTACGTCAATTTTTCCGACAATTTCATCAAAGGTATGCAATTAAAACTTATTCGTCATATTTAATTCCGCCATGCTATCGGTTTGTACACAAATGTTGTTCATCTAATTAGAAGAGATTCGGTTAAGTAATCGTTAAATTCATATAGCATAGCAATCGGTTGTAGAAAGTTTTAGTTCACATAGGTTGTATATAGCGACCAACTAGACGCTATGCAGCGACCATATGGACGCTAATTTGCGTCCAAATGGTCGCAAATGTTATACAACGTCCAGTTGGTCGCTAATCTGCGTCCAACTGGTCGCCATATCCAGGATTATATGATGCAAAAGCCAATTAATTATAGTCTTATATTGAATTGCAGGCAGGAAAAATGCGTGAATGGATGTATGTGCGTCATATAGATGGGTTTTTGAAGAACGAGTTTTTGGCTGGAGTTCAGCAATTTATTGACTTCTGCAAAGCTATGCCTACATATGACCCATCTGAACTAAGGTGTCCGTGTCGGAGGTGCAAGAATAGGAAACTGATTCCTGTAGATGATGTGCATTATCACATTGTTAAGGATGGGTTTCTTCCGAACTATTACCATTGGGTTTCGCACGGAGAGACTGATGAAATGTTCGCTGCCTTGTTGGCAGAGTCTAGACAGTATGAAGGCTGTAGCAGTACTGATCCAGCACAACCAATATCTGGGAATGATAATCAAATTGAGAAGATGGTGTATGATGGCTTTAATGCCCAAAGTTAGTACACTACTGATGATCCCGTGCAGAATGAGGGTATAAGGCATGAGCAGGGGGATCAATATTATCATGAAGCGCCCAATCCTAATGCACAGCGTATGTACGACATGTTGTCCGCTGCAAAGAGGCCGTTGTGGCCTGGATGTGATATGACCCAGTTGGAGGCGGCGACTGAGCTACTTAGCATAAGTCAAAGCTAAGGATGACAGAGCGCGGATACGACATGATCTCGGATTTTTGCGGACGCGTTTCACACCCGGAGACCACATTACCAGCCACGTTTTACGAAACGAAAAAATTGGTCGAGGGTCTCGGGCTTCCGTACGAGGCCATTGATTGTTGCCCAAACTCTTGCATGATATATTGGGGTGCAGATGCAGAATACGCGGCCTGCAAGATCTGTGAGTATCCAAGATGGAGGCAAGGCAAGTCGAAGCTCATTCCCTATTCTTGTATGTTTTACTTGCCAATAACCCCACGGTTGCAGAGGTTGTACGCATCGGTGGTGACTGCCGAGCACATGAGATGGCATGCAGAGCATGTACAAGATGGGGTGATGAGACATCCATCTGATGCAGAGGCATGGAGGCACTTCAATGCTGCGTGGCCAGATTTTGCAGTAGAAACGCGAAATGTTAGACTAGGCTTGTGCACGGATGGTTTCAACCCGTTCGAGGCGTCAGGGTGCCAATACTCATGTTGGCCTGTGATTCTGACACCCTATAACCTTCCGCCATCGATGTGTATGTGAGAAGAGGTTATGTTTTTGACGGTTATTGTTCCTGGACCGAAGAGTCCGAAGCAAAAGTTGGATGTGTATTTGCAGCCGTTGATAGCCGAGCTGGAGAATTTGTGGCTTAATGGGGCGTGCACATATGATGCATGGAGGAAGCAAAATTTTGTCTTGCGTGCAGCTGTAATATGGACTATCAGTGACTTCCCGGCATATTCGATGTTGTCAGGTATGTTGTTCTAGACTCAACTTAATTAATGTCAAGTATATTATATATATTCATGCATATATCATGAAGCCGTTAAATTTAATTGATTGTACCAAATATATGTTTGTGTAGGCTGGAGTACTTCTGGGAAATACGCGTGTCCTTATTGCATGGAAGACACTGATGCATTTTATCTAACCCATGGACACAAAATATGCTGGTTCGATTGTCATAGGAGGTTTACAAAACATGATCATCGCTTCCGAAACAATAAGAACGATTTCAAGAAGGGTAGAAGGGAACGTCGAGCTCCCCCTATACTCCGTGACGGATACGAGATATTAGACCAAATCAACAATATGGGTTTGATGAAGATAACTGAAGTGGGAGCCGAACAGCATAATAAGACGGTCAGTAGAGGTTCGGGTTGGAAGAAGAAAAGCATTTTTTGGGACCTACCTTATTGGCCTAGTCTGCTGGTAAGACATAATTTAGATGTCATGCACATTGAAAAGAATTTATTTGATAATGTTTTCTTCACCATTCTCGATGTTCCGGGGAAGTCGAAAGACAAGTGGTCGGCTAGAAAGGACCTAAAGGAATTGTGCAAGCGTCCGGAGTTGGAACCTGACGAGGAGGACAATAGGTACCCAAAGGCATGCTATGCACTAGATCGTAATGAAAAACAAGTGCTTCTTGAGTGGTTGAGATCCGTAAAATTTCCGGATGGCTACGTGTCCAACTTGAGCCGCTGCATTGACTTGCACAAGCTTAGACTCTTTGGGATGAAGAGTCATGATTGTCATGTGTTCATGCAACGGTTGATGCCTATTGCTTTTCGAGCATTTCTTGATGACAAAGTCTGGGAGCCTATTGCTCAGCTAAGTGCATTCTTCAGAGACCTGACGTGTTATGAGCTTAAGCTTGAGGTGGTTATGCAGTTGCACAAGGAAATACCAATTATTTTGTGCAAGCTGGAGCGAATCTTTCCCCCAGCGTTATTTGATTCGATGGAGCACTTGCCTATTCGTTTGCCACGGGAAGCTTCACTTTGTGGCCCTGTCAATTATAGTTGGATGTATCCAGATGAAAGGTATGTACAATTATAATTTTTGATAAGTTGTAGTTAATTTGATTTTAGGGTCTTCAATATCATATATATATATTGTAGGTTCTTAAAAAGGCTGAAGGGCACAGTTGACAATAAAGCTAAGGTTGAGGGCTCAATTTGTAGTTCCTATCTCGTTCAGGAGATGTCCACCTTTTGCTCGTATTATTTTAACTCGCATGTCGCGAGTAATCATATGGATGTCTCCCGCAACGTTAGTTGCACACTTCCAGTTGGGGTTGATCCGGGCGATTTGTCTATTTTCACAACAACTGGGCGAACGTTGGGTAGATCCAGTGGTCGTGTGCTCACAGATGAGGAATTCCATGTTATCCAAACGTACATACTCATGAACTGCGTCGAAGTGGAGCCCTATATCGAGTAAGTTTCTCTTTCTGTTGAGTTGAATAAACTATATATAAGTACTTGACTCGATCAATTATTCTTTGTAATAGATACTATTTGACAAACTTCGTGCGCCCGTCAAATCCAAGAATAACCGAAGCTGAAGAGCAGAAGATCTTGGAAAGACACTTTCGCCTATGGTTCTACTCCCATGTAAGGATTTTCTATTATTGTTTTCAGTTTAATTAATTCGAATTAATTGTGCATAAATGGTATTTGAGTCCTCGCTCGACGTACATGCAGGCCGACGGTCCGGCAATTACAGATCCTAACATTGCAACATTAGCTCGTGGACCCTCCAAAAAAGTGAAGACATATGCTGGTTATGTGGTCAACGGTTATCGATTCCACACGAAGGCACACGCATCAACCAGGGCTACCGACAGTAGTGGAGTTTGTGTTCTAGGACAAAGTTTCGGCACTGACGAGGAGGACTTCTCTGGTGTGCTAGAGGAAATAATTGAGTTGAATTACATATCTCCTACAGTGAAGCGCCCTATTGTCTTCAATTGTTCGTGGTTTGACACTCGAAGTCGTGGAGGAACACGCATTCACCCTCAACTAAAGCTTGTGGATGTTCATAGACATAAAATGTTGAGAACAAAAGACCGTTACATCTTAGCCCATTATGCGATTCAAGTTTATTTCCTAGATTACCCCAAGATGAGGCGTGCAGATTCTGAATGGATAGCGGTATGTAAAGTGAAGTCACGTGTGTGGCCCGATGAAGGTACGTGTGTAGACCCTAATGAGAGTGGTTCACGGGGGGTTGCCGTTGAAGAGGCATTTCAACATGATCCTTCCCTTCCACGAGTTATCGACGACACACATGATATGGATCCACTTGGTCCGCTAAATGACCCAAACAGAGAGGATCATGTCGTTGAGGATCAAGAAGAGATGTCTACTGAAACGTCCGAGGCTGAGTTTGAGAGTGAGACGGATACAGATGAGGAAGACATGTAATCAGAATGCTACTATTGTTTTGCCATTCACTTTTTTAATAATACTATCGTATTGCCATTCACTTTTCTGAAAACATTATTGTTGTTACATATATATAAGTTAAGTTTTCTGATAACATTATATATAAGTTAAGTTTTTGAAACAATTAACGTCTCGATTATAGCATTTCAGCGACTATATGGTCGCAACATATAAAATTTTAGCGACCATATGGTCGCAACCTTTAAAATAGGAGCTGGAAATTGGAATTTTTAGCGCGTATTTCAAGTGAATTTTAGCGACCACATGGTCGCTAAAGTGAATTTTTCGGCGCCATTTCAACAAATTAGGGGGTAATCCGAAATTTCGGATTTTAGAGGTGGCGACCATATGGTCGCTAATTAGCGACCATATGGTTGCTGTTTTCGAGGCATGGCCCACTACGTCATATAATTGAACATATCGACCATATGGTCGCCACCTCTGAATGTGTTGAAGTTGAGTTTTATTGTTGTTGTTGTTGTTCATGGTGTTTTTGTTGTTTAAGTTGTTGTTAGGGTTGTTGTTTTTGTTGTTTTAGTATGTTAGAAGGAGGACGACGTCGTGCACGAGCTCCTCTTCTGGACGAGGAGGAGCACAATTTCGAGGGGACCCGCACGGACACACCTGATTTGTCCGATGATGAGGTGGCCCCTGCAGAGGGGTCCACGGTCCCTACTCCGGCGCCCTCGGCGGGCTCGAGCAATGGGCTCGATCCCAACCGCGTATGGGACCTCTCCATTCGCGGCGGGAGGTAATACTCAATTTATTTTAACTTGGTTTATTTTTAAAAACATGTTATAACAAGTTTTGCGAAATCTCGCAGCTTGCAGCCGTCGGGAATGGTGTCGAGGTGGTCCACACACATCATTACCGGCCAACCCGACGATAGGGCGTCAGAGTTCGACTTTGCCGCCGCCGCATCAAAGGCGCGGTGGTTTGAGGCTTGGAGGGTAATTTTAATTTATTTCGAATTAAGTTTTACATATTTCGTATTTATCGACTAATATGTTTGATTTATTAATTTGTTTTAGACGCACTTCCGATGGGATGCCATGAAGCCGGGTATGGACGTCGAGACGGTCCGGCTATTGTGGGAGAAGATTGCGAAGAAGCGATACGACGACAAGGTTGGGAAGAGTCGTCGGGCGGGAAAGAAGCCGAACTGGATCAACTCCGCCGCTTGGGACCTTTGGGTGGCGTATTGGAACACGCCCGAGTACAAGGCCAAGTGTGAGCGTCAGAAGAGAATCCGGCATACAAATCCGGCGAACCACAGCAGCGGTTCGAGGTCCCACCTCGATACCATGCAACATTTGCTACGTTATTTTAATTTAAATTTATGTATTTTATTTTAAATTTATTTATAATAGGTTAATATAATTAATAATTATTAATAAATGTTAATCATTCTTAGGAAACCCAACGGGGTCGTCCGATTACGCCTCTCGAGCTTCTCATCGAGACGCACACACAAGGCCCGGACCGGCATTTTATAGACGACCGGTCCGCCCAGATCGCTGTAAGTATTTCACTTATTTCATATCTTATTAAATTTCGTTTATTATTTTTTTGGCGCATGATTATGTTTTTTTAGGCTCGGACCCGGGAGAGGATCTCCCGGAGGTCCTCGGAGACGAGCAGCACTCCGTCCTTTCAGGACGAGTGCGATGCCTTTCTGACGGCCGCTGGAGGGGTGGGCCCGGGTGGCGATGTCTTCGGGCTTGGCAACGCCGCCTCTGAGTTCTACGGGTCGTGATTGACGGCGCCACGACGGAACCTCCTCGGGTGGAACATTTTTTGACGCAGCGCAACGCCGAGCTTACAACCGAAGTCACGGACTTGCGTAGTAGGGTCGCTCGGCTCGAGGAGTTCATGGCCCGGATGCAGCAAAATTTCGACCCGCAGCTAGGTGGGTCCCGTGGTCCCGATGGGAGCGATCCGGCCAACCCCGACGGAACCAACTAGATAGTTTTATAAATATTTTTGTAAATAATTTTGTAAATATTTTTGTAAATAATTTTGTAAATATTTTTGTAAATAATTTTGTAAATATTTTGTTTTCTGCAATTCTAAATTTTTTAAATTAATTTAAATAAATTAATATTAATAAAGCGGAAATATTTTTTTATTTTTTTAATTAAATAAATCTTAGCGACCATATGGTCGCTATATTTTGAACGTCCGTGCAAATATGTGCGCACGATCGTGCGTTTAGGTTTAGAGAAAGACCACGTCCGTGCGTTTATTTTTTATTTTAGCGACCAGATGGTCGTTAGAGTGGCGAGCAACTGGTCGCTATATTTGGCGTGATTTGGCGACCACATGGTCGCCGAAATGAGCGACCATATGGTCGCCGAACCGGTCGCTATGTAACGACCACATGGTCGCTATAATTCGCGACCAGATGGTCGCTGTGGTCGCTACAGTTAGCGACCTCGTGGTCGCTGCTATATTAGCGTCCGACCTTTTAGTGTCCGCCTTTGGCGACCAGGTTATGGTCGATAAATCGATTTAGCGACCAATATGGTCGCCAAATATGGTCGCTAAATCTGCATTTTTGTGTATTGATATCAATAAAATTTTACGCATTATTTTAACATACGAACCAATATTTTCTTTTTTCCTTTACTAAAAGAAAATGAATTAGTTTAGCAATTTTTAAATTTGCACCCATATGTTTAAATTTAAAATCTATACATATAATATCAAACAAAAGTTTAATTCTAACTTATATAATTTTTTTCATTATAATATGAGATTTGAATATATAATTAATCAATAAAATATATAATTAATCAAAGTAGAATGAGATAAGAATTAATCTAAGATTTAGTTATTAGTTTGTAACAAACCTATATAAAAAAAAGATTTAATTATAAATACCTTTTTTAAAATTAGTATTAAATTGTTTTTTTAGAGTATTGATGATGTGACGCCACATAGGCGAATTGAATATGGAGGCGACACATAGGCGAAATGAATGTGAGGCCGACATTGATGAAGCCCGAAATAAACCAACACTAGAAGACAAGAAACGAGATTACTTTTATTCGACTATGCAAAGACTTGCTTTTTATTTATATCTTTAGCATGAGGTTACAGATTGTGAGATTACGAATAACGAGATTATAAACAATGAGATTACGCCCTAGATCTCTTTTTAGAGGATTCGAGATCTCGATCTAACAAGGTTAGAGATCTCCTATTTACAACGAGGTTCTATCACCAACAAACTATTAGCGAGCTCTTGTAGCGAAGTCGAGGAGATGATTTAGCACGCGATGATTGTGGCCTGCGAGGTGATACAACGAGATCTTTGATCGGGATGAGGTCTCTTTGGGTGACTTGAAGTCTTTTTGTGGACCTTCACTTGGCTGTAGCACGGTCTTTAACGATGATTCAACACGTCGATCTTCAACGAAGAAGATAGTTCTTGAGTTTAAGATGTTTTTTGACCCCTTGCTACCTACGAGATTCTCCTCTATTTATAGAGATTTGAGGAATCAGGTTCTGATGTTTGCTCAATGTGGGACGCCCGAGATCAAGCTCTTTGATTGGTCAAGAGTGTGGCAGTTGATCATTGGTTTGTATAGCGGTGGTTGTTGAGTGGTTAGATGGGGCGGGGGTGTTAGCCTTTTAGCAACGAGATCTAGGTCTCGTCATGAGTTGGGGAGAGTCCGCCTAACCGTCCTATTTTATGTGTTTGACGAGGTCCGAACCTCGTGTTCGTGGTTTTGAGACCTCGCCCGCACAGGGATTTGCTTTTTTAGATGGGTATGGCAAAAGGCCTTCGTGTTTAATTTTGGTAATCCCGTTGGGCCTCGCCCTTGTTCGTACTCTGGTCCCACTATTCATATTCCACTACTTTGCACACCATCACAACCCCATGGCCTGGGGGTTATTTTGGACAAAAATCTGACAAGAAAATCTCTGCCCTAGATTGAGGCACGATCGAATTGAAAGATAAACGAATGTTTCAAGAAAGCACGAGTTTCAGAGATACGAAGGACAAAAACTTTCTTTTGATTACTTTTTCTGTAACAAGTGTGTGTACATACATAAACCATACAAATCTATCTATAAATCCCCTCAGGACAACACTCGCTTCCCACTTCCCACGATCTCCGAGTTTATAGGGCATATCTCTAACTACTATCCACTTCCCGCGCTTATCGGGGGTGCGAACCGTCATAGCCGTTGTCCTCTGAGCGTGCTCCTCTTCCTCGTGACGGAAGCTTTCTACCTTCACATAAGTGACTGATGACTTCTCTTCGTTCCTGGATACTTTTGCGATCAGGCCACCCGGTGACTTTCCTCTCGGCTTTTGGGCTCGACTTGCCAAATGGGCCGAATGGATTTTGGGCCTAACAATACCCCCAAATCCTGATCCAAATCTTTTAGGCGGGATTTGGATCGGATTTGCCGCGTGAGCTACAAGCAGCGTATGACACGCGACTTAGTCCCATCCATCCGATCTTTCTCGCGGAGATGAAGGGTCACATCGTTCAGGCTTTAAATGTTCAAGCCCAGACCTCTCGAAGATATGCGCTGATCTCTCTCTGCTACTCGTCTCATCATCTTCTAGCTTCAACTTTATTCCTTTACCCTGTTTCCTTATCACACATTCTCCATGGCCAAAATCGCTGTCAAGGACATGGGTTTCGAATCTTCTCACACCCTTGAACCTCACGACTGTCGTCCTTGCTCTCTCTCCCCGGAAGAGGTGGAGATCATAGTTCGAACTCACGGCTTTCCGGCCAACACCAACTTCTACACTCCCACGCACAAAGCCGCGGACTGTGTTAAAGAGGGTTGGATCTGCTTTTTGGAGTATCCCTTCACTCTGGGGGCACTTTTCCCTTTTCCTCCCTTGATCCTGAATTTCTTGATGACTCTCAAAGCTTCTTCGGTGCAACTGATGTCGTCGGTGTGGAAGATTTTATATCAAATAAGCGAAATCTGTTTGAGAGAGAAGATTGACTTCACCGTGCAGGATCTGCTGTGTGCTTACCGGGTTTGTCCTCTCAGGTTCGGGCGCTTCACTCTCCACGCGAGGGATGCCAAGAACCCCTTGATTCTGAAATCGAAGGTGAATGATAAGGACTGGGCCTCGCGTTTCTTCTTCGTGGAGAAGTCTACACTGGGCGCGATGTACTGAGCGGCTTTCTTTGACTCATGGACTACTAAGAGTAAATATCCCTAACCCTACTTTCTTCACCCCTCTGTCGTTACTTGTCGTTTCTTATCGATTTTCAGGTTTGGATGACTTTGCATGCAGTTCCGTCGAAGTTGGAAACCCACGTCCTGGAATCAGAAACGTGCAGGAAACTCTTCGCTCTTCCGGAAGCAAAGAGGACGTATCGGAGGTCTGTGGAGCAAATGCTTGAAGGTGAATCCAGCAATAAAATGATAGCTATCACTGAGGGTCAATCGGACGGTGAAGATGATGCAAGATCGGGAAGCTCGGAGAAGACATCGAGGATAGTGCTCCGACGCTTGGGAAGCTTGCTGAGACGACCATGAAGCTTGTGAAGAATCTTGCCAGTATGTGCCTTTTCCTAGCCTTTAAATGTTGCAACGGCTTTACTTATCTGTTTTAACGTTTTTCTTCCCAAAAGCTTCTTCTTCCTTGGGAGGAGTTTCTCTGATGCAGCTTTGATTCAAAGCAAATTGCGATCGAGTGACAAGAAAACCTCCTTTGGACCCCAAGGTGAAGATTGAAGCTGCCACGAAGGTGACCCCCGTCAAGAGACCACAACCTAGTGTCACAGAAGTTATCGACCTAGATGAGAAGGTTCCCTCGGATCTATGGCAGAAGCTCCGTGGTGCTCATGGTTCAAAGAAGCCTCGCTTGGAAGTTCCTACTCCCACTGTGGTTAGGGATGCCGGTCTATCGGTCTGGAAGGTTCGCTTTCACCTGTTTATTCTTCTTCTTTCTTTCTTTTTTTTTTATATCTCACCGCGGATGATATCCTGCTCTGGCATATAGGCCTTACAAGGCATCCTCTAGGTTGCTGATGTTGTGGACAAAGAAAACCAGGTTTTAAGAGAGCATCAGGCTAAGTGGGACGCCGAGAAGTCTGGCTTGGATAGGGAAGTGGCCCTTGCGATCGAGCGCTAGAAGATGGATGCGAGCGAGCTTGCGAAACTTACTGAGGCAGTCAAGCACCATTCCTCTCAAGCTGCCTCGGATCGATCCAGAATTGCCGAGCTCGAGGTTGCAAACAGAAAGATCCGTAAGGAAGCTGGCGAGATTGGAGCCTACTACCCAATGATGTCAAGTGTGGAAACGATCAAACAATTCGCGGTCGGCCAGCATTCAGAATGGGATCTGGATGCCGAGATCGCGTCCTTTCATGATTGCTACCCGCCAGATCAGCCGGCTCTTGGCGATGAGCTTCTCGCCTCTCTCGATGCGGAGGAAGATGATGGCGAGTGTGATCCGAGCGCTGGCGTAGCACCTGATCAAGGCAAGGGGCTGGACGGGCTTCTAGTGAGCGAGATGGAGCAGCCGAGGGGCATTTCTGACAAGGATGAAGATTAGGGCCGCGGGCCCTTGTAATTTTTTTTGTGATAGTTTATTTTGGAACAAACTGTTGTTGGGATGTATGGGCCGTTTAGGGACCGAAAACAATATTTGGTCGTTGTGCGGACGACGTCTCTTCCTGAGGGAGAGAAAGTGGAAGTTTTTTGGTGCATGCATGCTGTTTAGCTTGCATATTTTGCTTGGTATTGTCCTTCCTTTGTGTGCAGGTTTTTCAGGACGTGCGGATGCTTCAGACTGAAGGCTTTAAGACGAGGACTCCTGCAGAAGTATCTGGTCATGGGTGGCAGCTGCGCTTACTGAAGGGAGTTTACAGGCGGGCGACGAGTATCGCGTCGGAACTTGCGCTCGGGAAGTTCGGTTGATTAAAGACGACTTTAGTCTAGGATTAATTACCTCTATTGTTTGTACTTGTGTTCGATTGCATGATGTACTATGTATGATGATAAATAAAATATGCTTCTGATCCATTCCCTCTACTTATGCGAAAAGAAAGGAAATAAGCATGGTCAAGCAATAAATCAAATAGATGTCATTCATTCAGCGAAACACCACAATCATAGAACTCACACAACAAGGAATTTTCACACAAACAAGTTGGTCACAACTAAACTATGAAAAAGATAAACTTAGAGCAGAAACAAAATAACGACTATGGATAGATGACCTCGAATGTCTTGAGTGTTTAGTGAGGAAACTTTTTGTCAGAAATACCAGAGAAGTTTACGTTCCGATGAAGGAAGACTTCCCTCAGAAGTGATACTTCTTTAAGTGTACTGCATTCCAGCTTCTTGGGATGGCTTCAGCGTCTTTGGATTCCAGCTGGTATGCACCTTGGCCGACGATCCTGGTTATCTTGTAGGGGCCTTCCCATGCCGGGGCTAGCTTGCCTGATTTGGTTTCATGGGTATTTTGAAAGACTTTTCGTAGTACCCAATCGCCGATTCGGAAGGTCCGGATCCTGATGTTTTGGTTGCAGCTCCGGGTGACTTGTTGTTGGTGTCTAGCTAGGCGGAATCGGGCTTGGTCATGAAGCTCGCCAGAAGTATCCAAGTCAGAAGACAGCTCTAGACGATTCTGTTCCTCGGTCAAAAAGCTAGTGCGTGCAGTAGAGATGAGAATTTCGGCGGGAATGACCGCTTCACATCCGTGCGTTAACGAGAAAGGAGATTGACCGGTCGCTACCTTTGGCGTCGTTCGATCCGCCCAAAGGATGTAAGGGTGCTCGTCAGCCCAATTTCCCTTAGCCTTCGCGAGATGCTTCTTCAGATTGTTTATGATCACCTTGTTGCTAGCCTCGGCTTGCCCGTTTGATTGAGGATAGCGAGGTGTTGAGGTGACCAGACTGATTTTCCAGCGACTACAGAAGTCTCTGGTCCTCTGACTTATGAATTGAGACCCATTGTCACATACAATCTCTGAGGGTACCCCGAAACGACAAAGGATGTTCCTAATGATGAAAGAAATCACATATTTATCATTGATCTCTCGATAAGCTTCAGCTTCGACCCATTTAGAGAAGTAATCAGTCATTGCGAGGAAGAATACTCTTTGTCCGGACGAAGGGGGTAACTTCCCGACTATGTCCATCCCCCATCGCATAAAGGGCCATGGCGTGAGTGTAGGATAGAGTGGCTTAGGAGGTTGGTGAGCGGTCGGCGCATGCCTCTGACAAGCGTCACATTTACGGCCGAAATCTACAACATCTTTTCTCATAGTGGGCCAGTAGCACCCCTTCCGAAGGGCTTTGTTGGACAGACTTCTTCCTCCTATATGGTTTCCACAATCTCCCTCGTGAAGTTCCTCGAGAAGTCTTCGAACGCCTTCCTTGGCTAGGCAACGCTGAAGTGTACCCATTGCCGACCGGTGGAACAGTTTCCCGTTCTCTACTGTAAACTTTGAAGCCTTCATCTTCAGCAGTTTAGCCTCGGTTTTATGTTTCGGAAGTTTCCCCTGGGTTAGCCAATCCAGGTATGGCTAAGTCCAAGGTGCTTCATTGACCTCTGAGGGGTCGAGGGGATTCCCTTCATGACTCGGGCTACTCGGAGGTAGATCTGGGTCGGGATCATTTCGAAAACTCCTGGCGTCGACGTCGTCGCTGCTCATGAATACGTCGTTGCGGGAGGTGGTTCTGAGATGATAGACGTCTTCGGTCATACTATCCGACTTCCTGATATCATCGACATGGGTTCTTCTAATGGCAGGAAACATGATGTGGGTCATAGGGATCACGGGATATTCATTAGGATCAATGGCCGACGCTAGACGGGCGAGAGAATCTGCTTGAGCATTCTTTTCTCTCGGGATCTGTGCGAAGGATATCTTTTCGAACCGAGGAATTAGATTTTTGACCATGTCTAGATAAGCTATCATCCTTTCATCCCCTGCTTCATACAACCCCAGAATTTGGTTGACTACCAACAACGAATCACAGTTGACTTCTACCTGCTATATGCCTAAGTCTCCGGCGAGAGTCAGACCGAAGATCAAAGCCTCATATTCAACTTCATTGTTCGTGGCTTCAAATGTGCATCTCACAAATTGTGCCACCCTATCCCCCTGTGTTGATTTTAGGAGTACTCCTATCCTGGTTCCCCTAGTGTTGGAGGCGCCATCTATGTGAAGCGTCCATTTGACTGGAGACTTAGCTTCTAGTGTCATTAACTATGTTGGCTCTGTTCCTTCTTCCGTCGTAGGACTAAAATCAACCACAAACTCAGCTAGCGCTTGGGACTTCACTGTGGTTCTGGGCTCGTACTGAATGTCAAAACCACTTAAATGAATTGCCCATTTAGTCATCCTTCCTGTGAATTCAGGTTTATGTATGATCGTTTTCAACGGATGCGTGGTTCTTACCACGACCGTATGTGCTTCAAAGTACGGGTGAAGCTTGTTAGAGCACATGACTAGTGCTAAAACCAACTTTTCCAAGGAAGAGTAGCGAGTCTCGGCCGGCAAGAGAGTCCTACTTACATAGTATACAGGTTGTTGCTGCCCGTCTTGTTTTCGGACCAACACTCCACTGATGGCTTGTTTGGTAAGGACCATGTATAAGGGTAGGGCTTCTCCTGCTTCAGGTTTCGCTAAGATTAGAGGATCGGAGAAGTATTTCTTCAGCTCTTGGAAAGCCTCCTCATGTCTGGCGGTCCACTGGAAGCACTTGTTCTTTCTAAGTACTTCATAAAAGAGACGGCATCGGTCTGCTAATTTAGATATGAATCTATTCAAAGCGGCGATATGCCCAATAAGCTTTTGAACATCTTTCACGCACCTGGGGGACTTCAGCGTTACTATGGCTCGAACTTGTTCGGGACTGGCTTCTATCCCTCTCTGGGTGACTAAATACCCTAGGAACTTCCCCGACTTCAGGCCGAAAGTACACTTCTTCAGATTCAGCTTCATATTATAGCTTCATGATTTCAAAAGCTTTCTCTAGATGACTTTTGTGATCTACAACTTTCTTCGATTTGACGAGCATGTCATCTATGTACACCTGCATAGTCTCTCCGATTTGGCCTTGGAACATTTTATTCACTAGCCTTTGATATGTGGCTCCGTCATTTCACAACCCAAAGGGCATCACCTTGTAGCAGTATGTTCCCTTACTAGTGATGAAGGATGTCTTCTCCTGGTCGCTTTCTTCCATCCTGATCTGATAGTAACCACTGAAGGCGTCCATGAAAGTCAACAATTCATGGCCCGTCCTGGCATCTACCAGGGCGTCTATGTGAGGTAACGGAAATGAATCCTTGGGACAAGCCTTGTTCAAATCCGTGAAATCTACGCAGATCCTCCATTTTCCGTTATTTTTGGGCACGACGACTACATTTGCCAGCCACTCTGAACATTCAACCTCCTTGATCTTTCTACTCTCCATTAGCTTTCTCACTTCTTCATCCACTATCTTATTTCTCTCAGCAACGAATTTCCTTCGTTTCTGCTTTACCGGTGGGTGATTAGGGTCCACGTTCAACCTGTGAGTGATGATCTCTAGATCGATTCCCATCATGTCCTCGTGGGACCAAGCAAAACATTTTGTATTTTTACTCAAGAAGTCTACTAGCTCATTTTTCATGGATAAATCCAAATCCTTTCCAATCTTTACGGACCGATTGAGGTCAGATTGGTCTAGGGCCACTTCGTCTACTTGTTCATCTTTCCTTTCTTTTTCTTTTGGAAAGGTAGAGTTAGTGGTTTCATTTAATTGCTAGGTGGACTTTTGACTGGCGGCTGGCTTCAGCGCCGACTTATAACACTCTCGGGACGTTCTTTGATCTCCGCGGATCTCTTGAACCCCCCATGGTGTTGGGAATTTCACCGTCTGGTGGTAAGTAGACGGGAAGGCTCTCATGTCGTGGAGCCATGGCCTTCCCATTATTACATTATAACAAGAAGGACAATCCATAACGGAGTATCTAACCTAGATGTTCACGCCCTTTGCGTACGTGGGAAGGATGATGTCTCCTACTGTATGCTTCACTTCTCCGCTGAAGCCTACCAGTGTTATGGGGTTCTTCTCCCCGTCTCTCTCACTTAACACCATTTCTCTCAAAGCCTCCAGCGTCATGAGGTTGGTTGATATTCCGGTATCAATGAGGACTCGCTTCATTAAGATGCTTCCGATCGAGAGAGAAATCATGAGACCGTCGTGGTGGGGTCCTTCAAGACCATTGACGTCATCCTCGTCAAAATGTATTGCGAGATTGATGACGTCTTTCTTCATCTGCGCTGGGCAATGAAAAGCGCCTTCTCGCGCATTCCTTTTGGCTGCTGAGTATGTAAGGCCACATACGCTTGACCCTCCAATGATCATGTTCACGACCTTGGCAGGTACTGGTGACACTAGCCTTCCCGCGCGCGAGGCTTCCACGACGTCTGGGGGGACTTGCGCATTTGGCGCGACTTCTGTGATCCTTCCCCGAGATACGAGGCAGGCTCTCTCCTTAGTGCCACGCACTCTTTGGTTACATGACCATATTCGTCATGGAAGTCACACCACCTGCTCAAATCTTTTTTTGGATAGGGTTTTTCATTCCTCTTTGGCCACCTGACGCCTCGTATTGTTTAGGCTATATTCTTCACGAGGTCCTTGGGGGATATACCCAGGTTGAACTCGTCATACTTCGGTGGTAACGGCTTGGTAGGCTTGGTCTGGGCGACGTTCACCTTCATCACGTCGGAATGAGGGTGCCGGTATGGTTGGTCACGGCGTTCCCGACGGTGATCCGGTGCCGCCTTCTTATCCACCCTTTCCCAGACGCTTGCGGGCATCCTCATCCTCCTCTAGCCTAATTTGAGCTAGGGCCTTGGTTTGAACATCTTTGAAATTGTGGCAAGGATGCCTAGTGAGCTCTTTGTAGAGGTCTCCGTCTTGATTTACCCCCTGACGGAAGGGTTCCATAGCCGTCGGCACGTCACAATGCGTGGTGGAGATATTTTCTCTATTGAATCTGTCTAGGTACTCCCGGGTGGAGTCTTCTGGTTTCTGGATAACCCGGTATAGATCGCTAGATTGCTTCTCGAATCTCCGGCTGCTAGCGAATTGCACTCGGAAAGAGTCCATCAACTCAGCGAAAGAACGGATGCTTCCTCTTGGAAGGTTGACGAACCACTTCTAGGCCGATCCCGCGAGGGCTGCCCCGAATCCCTTAAACATCAGTGCTTCACGGGAGTGATACGGAACTACGTTGGTCATCATTTTTTGCTTGAATATGGCCACGTGCTCGTCGGGGTCCCCCGTGCCGTCATACAAGCTCATACTAGGTACCGAGAACTTCTTCGATATCTCTACCTGGGCGATTTGAGGAGCGAAGGGTGATTCGTCGTAACCGTCGACCGCTTCCTTCTCAATGGGCCGTGGAACCCCGGGTATCTTCGCCAACTGCTCGGTGAACATCCTAAATTGATTTCGGACGATACTTTCGAGGTCTCGGGGACGACGGCAGTCCCAATCCTCGTCGTCGTCCATGATTTCATCTTTAAAGCGCCGAGGGCTAACTTCTCGCGTCGATCGAAGGCGTATGGGTGCCCTTGCTCCCTCGCCAGTAGGGTTACCCTTTGCAGGGGTAAACGTCGGCACCCCAGGGACTGTTGCCGGTGGAGTAGTGAACTCCATGCCAGGGTTTCTCTCGCGCCGGCCAGTGAGGTTTCCAGAGGAATCTTCACCCCCGCTGTTTCGGGTTCGATTCGTTGCTCGGGCGCGCGGGCCGACAGAGGATACGGACCGGATTTGGGAGCATAAATCGTCATTGTCGGCGGTCAACTGCTCGATGCTAGCCTTGTTCTTTTCATTGCAAGCACGTTGATCATTTAGTTCCTTCTCCAAAGCTTGAAGCCTTTGAGCGAACTCGGATAGTTCGAGGTGAAGAGCAGCCAATGTGTCCTGGCATGCGTCTCCGTCATCCCCAGCGTTTAGCTCTTGACTGCCCTCGTTAGGGTTGCTCATGGCGACTTCTTGAACTTCCTTCAATGAGGAAAGACGAATCCTTTTCGATCGTTGGGCCCCACGGTGGGCGGAAATTGTTTTGGACAAAAATCTGACAAGCAAATCTCTGCCCTAGATTGGGGCACGATCGAATTGAAAGATAAACGAATGTTTCAAGAAAGCACGAGTTTCAGAGATAGGAAGGCCAAAAACTCTCTTTTGATTACTTTTTCTGTAACAAGTGTGTGTACTTACATAAACCATAAAAATCTATCTATAAATCCCCTCAGGACAACGTTCGCTTCCCACTTCCCACGATCTCCGAGTTTATAGGGCATATCTCTAACTACTATCCACTTCTCGCGCTTATCGGGGGTGTGAACCGTCATAGCCATTGTCCTCTGAGCGTGCTCCTCTTCCTCGTGACGGAAGCTTTCTACCTTCACCTAAGTGACTGATGACTTCTCTTCGTTCCTGGATACTTCTGCGATCAGGCCACCCGGTGACTTTCGTGTCGGCTTCTAGGCTCGACTTGCCAAATGGGCCGAATGGATTTTGGGCCTAATAGGGGTCTCGTCCTGAGAGCCGCAGGTCATATATGCGCGATGCCTGGTCCTCCGTACCCAGGGTGCGAAGCCTCAACTTTTGAGGAGCCTACACAGCGAGGCCGTCAAGATCACGGGGGGGGGGGGGGGGGGGGGGGGGGGGCAAGGTTAGAGATTTTGGCGGTAACGAGGCCTGAGGATCTTTTCGCGAGGCTGGACACTTATTTCATTACTGATTTTGAAGAACCCTGGGCCTGTTCCCTCTTATTTCATTAATGGGCTTTTTGAAAGACATTAGGCCCATTAAGCTTTTTCTGATCTGGGAACGGCCCAGGTTTGCGCTTTATAAAGCGCCCTTTCACGTTCCTCTCCTCCTCATTCCTCATCTTCTTCTCCGATCATCCTTTTTCTCTCTCTTTCGTTTTTGCGATTTCCGGCAAGCAGGCGAAGCGTCTTCAACGGTTTTCAGGCTCGCAACCGTCTTCTTCACGCCAACTTCTGACAAGTAAGTGCTCGATTCTCCCTTTACTTGCATTCTTGGCGTGTTTTCTTTTTCTTATCGCCTCGTGCCCTAGCAGAGGCGGTGGTCTTCCAGCGTTTCGCGTCGGTATTACGGCGGCGAAACGGTGGGAGCGGGGGCAGAGTTGGCGTTTCAGCGATGTTCTCGAGCCCTTCGGCGCGTCACTCGATGATTGAGTTTCTTCGCCGCCCCCTTTTTCGAATTTCGAATGTCTTGGAAAGCCAAACGTCTCACCGCTTGGCTCATGGAACGTTTGACCTTCCAACCGCTGTCTTCCATTCTTCATACTCTGTTTTTGGCGCTTCCCATTCCTCTTAGGCTGTCCCATCTGTTAGAGTAGCCCTAGGGTTCTGCGTCCCCTGCACTACCACCTCACATTTTCTTTCTTTCTTGGTTTGTTCGACGTCTCAAAACCTCTTCTTTTTCAGGTGTTCGCCTTTCGTGACCTGGACCTCGCTCTTTCATGCCTAGAGGAACTTCTCCGGGCCCTCCACCAGGCTTCGCATTCAAGTTCCAGGAGAGGTTTTACGAAGAATCTTTTGAGACCGTAGGGAGTGTTAAGACTAGCGATTTTCAAAATCCGAGGTCCCCTTCGCCCTTGTTTACCGACCCTTCTTCTAGTGACTCCGATATTTTCGTTAGTTTACGCTTCCCCCGACTACGCACGTCTTCTGGGATTGAAATGGCTTCATCTTCAATTTCTGATGAGGAAGTCGTTGGGTCTACTGCGAGGTCGTCCGATTCCAACGACCATGTGAGCTTCTTTGCGGAGTATATTACTGATCCGTGTCAAGCCTCCCTCTAATCCTCGAGGAGCGGATACCCATGACCCCGAACCCCTCGAGAGGGATCTTTCTGCCGAGGGGGCGCCGACCGTTGTCAAGCGAGAAGCTCTTGAGAAGATTGCGAAGGATTTCCCCTGGCCTGAGGGGGTTGAGTTGGAGCTTCCCGAAGGGGAGGGCTGCTCCCTAACACTGTACGAAAAGTGCGTGGTTGTACATTTGCCCAGTCTCCAGGCCGGCGTCAGGCTACCGCTAGCCCGGCATATAGTCGATTTCTTGTGGGCGATGCACATTTGCCCTGCGCAACTGTTTCCCAACGCATGGAGGCTTTTGTGCGCGTATACCGTCCAAAGCCACGAGCTTGGGGAGGGGCCGGACCTGGACGTCATGACGAGCTTGTTCATGGCGAGGCGAGAACATGAATCCTATCTCGTCAACCTAAGTTTGCCCGGGCTAAAGATCACCACTACACCGTCAAATGTCGGTCAGTGGAAAAACAAATGGTTCTTGGTCCAGGACCTCACTGGGAGGTACCTTAACATCCCCTCGGCCCCGGAAAACTTCGTCCGTCCCAAGGGGAAGCAGGATGTCGCCGAGCTTAAGGCTCGGTTTGCACCGGTGCGCCAGGCACCTTACTAGGAATATCTGGCTCAGGACAGGCTCGGTTACGCATAGCACCCCCGAACCTCGCTCAGTTTGTGATGATCACGAACCTCGCTCAGATCGCTCAACTTTGATTGTTTGCGATGATCACGAGCCTCGCTCGGATCATGCATTCTAGATTTTGATTGTTTGTGACCTTCTCCTTTCATTTCCTTTCATCTAACATGCTTTTTATATTCTTGCAGTGGATCTCTTTAATGCTCTAGCTTCGAGGGCACAGGGGAAGAAGCCCGCGGTCTCCGCCGCACAGACCTCTCGGGCCCCGAAGGGCCCTGTGGTGAAGGCGCCGACCTCTACGGCGAAGGCGCCAACCTCGCTGGGGAAAGCGACGGCCCCTGCGACGGCCGTAGGGACAAAGATTGTTAGGGGGTCACCCAAAGGAGACGCTACCAGAGTATCCTCCCACGCCCCCCGAGGATCCGATGACGGGGCCGGGTCCAAACGAAAGGATGTGGCGGCGTCTCCCCGCAAAGAAAAGAAGAAGAAGCATAAGGGGGACGACCAACGCGGTTCCTCGGGGAAGGAGATCGCCCCCAGCCCCAACTTCGAGGGTCGGGTTCTTTCCTCCACCGACCCTCCTGCCGAGAAGTTCGACTGCCCTAGGTCGTCCCGGGGCGCACTTAGGAACTGGAACAAGGATGATTGGAAGGAGGAGATTACGAGGGCGAACAATCTCTCCAAAGAAGCCCTCAACGACGAGGCCCTCCGCTACTCAGCGATGGTATGTTTTGCTTCATTCTTATAAGCTTTTCTCGTTAGTTTCATGCTTGTTCTCTCCTAATGTACTTCTGATGTTTCAGCACAACTTCTTCAAGAACTACAAGTGTAGTCGCATCAACCTTCTCCACGGGAGAATGGACAAGAGGGAGGCAGCACTTAAGGCCTGCACGGAGGAGTGTGCGAAGAAGGAGAAGGATCTCGCGGAGGCCGAGAGGTGGACTCGGACCGCGGAGATCGTGGCGAAAGATGAGGCCAAGGCAGCAGCCAAGGCGAAGGATGGGGAGGCGAAGGCAAAGGAGGAGGAGGCGAAGGCAAAGGCCTCGGATGAGGAACTACAAGCCTCGGTGGAGGACCTCCGAACAAAACTCTCCGAGGAGCACAAGTTTTTTAGGGAGAAAGATTCGGAGATTTGGAAAGTCGAGGAGGAGAACATCAGCCTTCATCACCGCATTAAGGAGCTCAACGAAGAGGTGGAGGCTACCGGGCCCAAATATGTGAAGTCTGACCAGTACCAGGAACAACTGTTGAGCAGTATTGATGGGATGTACCGGCGGGCCATTCGCATAGGGGTAAAACAGGCGGTGGCGAAGTACTAGCATATCGACCCTCGCATCACCTTTTTGATCCCCAACTATGGGCTGACCATGGGGGAAGAAATCGGGGAAGAACCAGAGTGAGAATGCGAGTTCTTCCTTGACAACGAGGGCGGGGACGCGCCAAGCGAAAACGAGGTGCCTGCCGCAGGCCCCTCAGTCCAAGGAGATTTGGACCCCTCTCTCGATGGCCCCAACCCCGCGCAGGATGTGCCCACCTTCGACCTCGAAGTGATCATTGCCTCGCCTCTTCACCAAGTCTCCATGGATCCCGCCGCTGAAATGCGGAATGAGTGAAGGGCGTTCGTCTTTGTAGTTTTTTTGTTTTTATTTCAAGTTTTTGGTGGCCGCGCAGGGGTCTGTAATTATGCTACCTCGGCCTTCGCGGCCTTGTTTTATGCAATTTTCTTTCCATCTTTGCTTTGCTTGTGGTTATATTGCGTGTTTTTCCGAGGGTTCCAAGGGCCCATCCTATCCCGATCCAACCTCATGGTCCGAGTGCTGCAAGATTTGCAGGCTGCTCGGGCCATATCGGGCATTCTTACTTTTTAATTAGGCGGCGATCCCGAGCCTCGCTTGGTTCTCGCATGATAGATTATATGCAGTGATCACGAGCCTCACTCGGAACGCGCATGGTAGGTTATATGCAGCGATCACGAGCCTCCCTCGGATCGCGCGTGGTAGATTATATGCAGCAATCACGAGCCTCGCTCGGATCGCGCATGGTAGATTATATGCAGCGATCAAGAGCCTCGCTCGGATCGCGCATGATTGTTTTGGTTGTCTCCAACCCCAAGCGGGAAGCGAGGGGTGGGACTACGCACATAAAACCGAGAATCTCCGACCCCAAGCGGGAAGCGAGGGGTGGACTTTGCACACAATCGAGAATCTCCAACCCCAAGCTGGAAGCGAGGGGTGGACTTTGCACACAATCAAGAATCTCCAACCCCAAGCGAGAAGCGAGGGGTGGATTTTACACTTAAAATCGAGAATCTTCAACCCCAAGCGGGAAGCGAGGGGTGGAACTTGCACTTAAAATCGAGAATCTCCAACCCCAAGCGAGAAGTGAGGGGTGGAACTTGCACTTAAAATCGAGGATCTCTAACCCCAAGCGGGAAGCGAGGGGTGGATTTTGCACTTAAAATTGAGAATCTCCAACCCCAAGCGGGAAACGAGGGGTGGAATTTGAACATTTAAAATTGAGGATCTGCAACCCCAAGCGGGAAGCGAGGGGTGGATTTTGCACATTTAAAATCGAGGATCTCCAACCCCAAGCGGGAAGCGAGGGGTGGATTTTGCACATTTAAAATCGAGGATCTTGTTAGGCCCAAAAATCCACTGGCCCATCTGGTAATTCAAGCCCATGAATGTACAGAGAAGTCACTAGCCGTGCCAAATGAGAGGAGATCCTGGAATGGAGAAGTCTCCAATCATTCAATGGAAGGAAGAAAGCATCCGTCACAAAACGAAGAAGACTGTTCAAAAGACGCTAGAGAGAGCGCTCCAAGCCTCTGATATATGCGGGAAGTGGGAAGTTAGTTGAGAGATGTGCCCTAAAGATCCGGAGATCGTGATATTAGAGAAATAACCGTTGTATTGTAGACATATGTATAGGAATGATGTATTTTTGTAAGGCAATCAATAATCACACAAAACAATCGACTTTCCGAAGCAAATTTCCTCTCTTCGTTCTTGAATTGCATACTCATTCGAACTCGTAATTCCCATTGATCTCGATTGTGCCCCAATCTAGGGCAAAGGTTTGTTAGTCAAATTTTTGTCCAAAACAATTTGGCGCCCACCGGGGGCCCAACGATCGAGAAAAGATTCATTTTTGTGTATTGAAAAGAGTTCCGGAGGACCACCATGAGTAACCCTAACGAAGGTGGTCAAGAACTAGGCGTTGAAGAGGAGGGGGGCGCACGCCAGGATGCATCGGCAGACCTTCGCCTCGAATTGTCCGAATTTTCCCAAAGGCTCCAAGCTTTGGAAAAAGAGCTATCAGATCAGCGTGCTTGCAACGAGAAGCACAAAGCGAGCATTGAGCAGCTAACCGCCGATAACGACGGTTTGCGCTCCCAACTTCGATCTGTTTCCTTTGTCGTCCCGCGTGTCGGGGTAACGGATCGAACCCGGGACAACGGGGGTGAAGGTTCCTCTGGGAATCGTGCCGGCCGCCGCGGAGGAAATCCTGGCCTAGAATTCATCACCCCACCAGCAATGGTCCCCGGAGTACCATCATTTACCCCCGCTCAGGGGAACCCTGATAGTGAAAGAATGAGGGCACCCATACGCCTACGATTGGCGCGAGAGGTTAGTCCCCGACGCTTGGAAGATGAAACCATGGACGATGATGAGGACTGGGATCGCCGTCATCCCCGAAACCTCGAGGATATCGTTCGGAACCTGTTCAAGATGTTCACCGAGCAGTTGTCGAAGATACCAGAGGTCCCGCGGCCCATAGAGAAAGAAGAGGTTGACGGTTATGATGAGTCGCTCTTCGCTCCCCACATCGCCCAAGTCGAGATACCAAAGAAGTTCTCGGTGCCCAGTATGACTTCTTACGACGGCACGGGAGATCTTGACGAGCATGTGGCCATATTTAAACAGAAGTTGATGACTAGTGCGGTACCATACCATTCCCGCGAAGCGTTGATGTGCAAGGGTTTCAGAGCCGCCCTTGCGGGACCGGCCCTGAAATGGTTTGTTAATCTCCCAAGGGGAAGTATTCGTTCCTTCTCCGAGCTAATGGACTCGTTTCGGGTGCAGTTCGCCAGTAGTCGGAGGTTTGAGAAGCAGTCTAGTGACTTGTATCGGGTTATTCAGAAGCGGGAAAAATCTACCCGGGAATACATGGACCGTTTTAACCGAGAGAAGATTTCCATCCCGCACTGTGACGTGCCAACAACGATGGAGGCTTTCCGTTAGGGGATAAACCAAGACGGAGATCTCTATAAAGAGCTCACTAGACATCCTTGTCACAGCTTTGAGGATGTGCAAACCAAAGCCCTGGATCAAATCAGGCTTGAGGAAGATCTGAAGATGAGAAAACCCACGAGCGTATGGGAGAGGGTAGATAACAAGGCAGCACCAGATCACCGCCGAGAGCGTTGGGATCATCCATACTGACGCCCTCACCTTGACGCGGTGAAGGTAAACGTCGCCGAAACCAAACCGGCCAAACCGTTGCCGCCAAAATACGACGACTTCAAACCTGGGTATATCCCCCGAGGACCTCTTAAAGAACATAGCTCAGACAATACGGGGCGTGAGGTGGCCGATGAGGAATGAAAACCCATATCCGAATAAGGATATGAGTAGGTGGTGTGACTTCCATGATGATTACGGCCATATGACCAAAGAATGCGTAGCCTTGAGGAGAGAGATTGCTTACCTCATTTCTCGGGGAAGGATTACAGAAGTCGCACCAAACGCGCAAGTCCCTCCAGATGTTGGGGAGGCCTCGCGCGCGGGAAGGCCAGCGTCGCCGGTACCGACAAAAGTCGTAAATGTGATCATCGGGGGGTCGAGTATGTGCGGACTCACTTACTCAGCAGCTAAGAGGAATGCACGAGAAAGCATCCTTCCCCATCCAGCGCGAGAGAAGAATGACGTCATCAACCTCGCAATACACTTTGGCGAGGACGACGTCAATGGTCTTGACGAACCCCACCATGACGGCCTCGTGATTTCTCTGTCAATCGGAAATGTCCTAATGAAGAGAGTCAGCATCGACACCGGAAGCTCAACTAATCTCATGACGCTAGAGGCTTTGAGGGGAATGGGTCTGAGCGAGAAGGACGTGGAGAAAAACCCCATAGCACTCGTAGGCTTTAGCGGAGAAATGAAGCACACAGTAGGCGATATTATCCTTCCCACATACGCAAAGGGCGTGAATATCCAGGTTAGATATTCTGTTATGGATTGCCCTTCGTGTTATAATGTAATTATGGGAAGTCCATGGCTTCATGACATGAGAGCCGTTCCTTCTACTTACCACCAAACGGTGAAGTTCCCGACTCCGTGGGGGGTTCAAGAGATCCGTGGTCATCAAAGAACGTCTCGGGAGTGTTACAAGTCGGCGCTGAAACCAGCCGCCAGTCAGAAGTCCACCTACCAATTAAAGAAGGCCACTAACCCTACCTCTCTAAAAGAAAAAGAAAAGGAAGATGAATAGGTAGAGGAGGTGGCCCTAGACCAGTCCGACCTCAATCGGTCCGTAAAGATTGGAAAAGATTTGGAGCTAACTATGAAAAGCGAGCTGATAGACTTCCTCAGTAAGAACTCGGAGTGTTTTGCTTGGTCCCATGAGGATATGGTGGGAATCGATCCGGACGTCATCACGCATCGATTAAATGTGGACCCCAATCACCCTCCAGTAAAACAGAAGAGGAGGAAGTTCGATGCAGAGAGAAATAGGATAGTGGATGAAGAAGTGAGAAAGTTGATGGAGACTGGAAAGATCAAAGAAGTCAAGTATCCAGAGTGGTTGGCGAATGTAGTCGTCGTTCCCAAGAAGAACGGGAAGTGGAGGATGTGCGTTGATTTCACAGATTTGAATAAGGCTTGTCCTAAGGATTCATTCCCGTTGCCTCACATAGACGCACTAGTAGATGCCACAGCGGGTCATGAGTTGCTGACTTTTATGGATGCTTTCAGTGGATATAACCAGATCCGGATAGAAGAAAGTGATCATGAGAAGACATCTTCATCACCAATAAGGGAACATACTGCTACAAGGTGATGCCCTTTGGGCTGCGGAACGCTGACGCCACATATCAGAGGCTGGTGAACAAAATGTTCCATGAGAAAATTGGGGAAACCATGGAGGTATACATAGACGATATGCTCGTCAAATCGAAGAAAGCGATAGACCATAGAAGTCACCTTGAGAAAGCTTTTGAAATCTTGAAGCAATTTAACATGAAGTTAAATCCACAGAAGTGTACGTTCGACGTGAAGTCGGGAAAATTCGTAGGGTATTTAGTCACCCAGAGAGGGATAGAAGCTAGCCCCGAGCAAGTTCGAGCAATAACCACGTTGAAATCCCCCAGGTGTGTAAAAGACGTTCAAAAGCTCACTGGGAAGATCGCCGCCTTGAACAGGTTCATTTCTAAATCAGCAGACCGATGTCGTCTCTTCTACGAGGTCCTTAGAAAGAATAAGTGCTTCCAGTGGACTCCCAGACATGAAGAAGCTTTCCAAGAATTGAAGAGCTACTTCTCTAATCCTTTGATCCTGGCCAAACCCGAAGTAGGAGAAGCTCTGCCCTTGTATCTTGTCGTCACTGAAAAAGCCATCAGTGGGGTGCTGGTCCGAGAACAAGATGGGCAGCAGCAACCCGTGTACTACGTCAGTAGAACTCTTCTGTCAGCTGAGACTCGATACTCTTCCTTAGAAAAGTTGGTCCTTGCCTTAGTCATGTGCTCCAACAAACTTCGCCCGTACTTCGAGGCCCACCCGATAGTGGTAAGAACTACACATCCGTTAAATACAGTAATGCACAAGCCTGAATTCACAGGAAGAATGGCCAAGTGGGCGATTCACTTGAGTGGGTTCGATATCAAGTATGAGCCTAGAACTGCATTGAAGTCTCACGTACTGGCCGATTTTGTGGTTGATTTTAGTCCTACGGCAGAAGAAGATCCGATCCAGCAGAGGTAATGACGCTAGAAGATAAGTCTCCAACCCAATGGACGCTTCATACGGATGGCGCTTCTAATGCTGGGGGAACGGGGATAGGAGTAGTCCTAAAATCAACACAGGGGGATAGGGTGGCACAGTCCGTAAGGTGTACGTTTGAAGCCACGAACAATGAAGTGGAGTATGAAGCTCTGATCTTTGGGCTAACCCTCTCCAAAGACCTGGGCGTACAATAGATAGAGGTCAAGTGCGACTCGTTATTGATAGTCAATCAAGTGCTGGGGTTGTACGAAGCAAGGGATGAAAGGATGACAGCTTATCTAGGGGAAGTCAGAAATCTAATCCTTCATTTTGAGAAGGTCTCCTTCACACAGATCCCAAGGGAGCAGAATGCTCAGGCAGATTCTCTCGCCCGCCTAGCGTCAGCCATTGATCCTGAAGAGTACCCTGAAATCCCGATGGTTCACATCATGGTTCCCGCCATAAGAAGAGCTCACACGGGTGATAGCAAGAAGTCTGAAAGAATGATCAAAGACATCAATCTTCTTGGAGCGCCCCCCCACAACGTCCTCATGAGCAGTGACGACGTTGACGCCAGAAGTTACCGGAATGATCCCAACCCAGATTCGCCCTTAGGTGGATTAAGCCGCGAGAAAGTTCCCTTCGATCCCTCGGAGACTAACGAAGCACCTTGGACTCAGCCGTACCTAGATTGGCTAACCAAGGGAAAGCTTCCAGAAGACAAAACTGAAGCTAAGTTGCTAAAGATGAAAGCCACCAAGTTCATGGTAGAAGGCGGGAAGTTGTTCCACAAGTCGGCAGTAGGAACGCTACAGTGTTGCCTAGCTAGAGAGGGGGTTCAGAAACTTCTTGAAGAATTCCATGAAGGAGATTGCGGAAACCACACCGGAGGTACAAGTCTATCCAACAAAGCCCTTCGGCAAGGATGCTTCTGGCCTACTATGAGGAAAGATGTTGTAGACTTCTGTCGAAAGTGTGATGCCTGTCAAAGACAAGCGCCGACCGCTCACCAACCTCCTGAGCCACTCTACCCCACGCTCACACCATGGCCCTTTATGGGCTGGGGGATGGACATAGTAGGGAAGTTACCCCCTTCGTCCGGACAAAGAGTTTTCTTCCTTTCTATGACCGATTACTTCTCCAAGTGGATCGAAGCTGAAGCTTATCGAGAAATCAAAAATAAGCAGGTGATATCTTTCATTATCAGAAATATCCTTTGTCGTATCGGGGTACCTGCGGAGATCGTATGCGACAATGGCTCTCAATTCATAAGCCAGAGAACCAGAGACTTCTGTAGTCACTGGAAGATTAGCCTGGTCACTTCAACCCCCCGTTATCCCCAGTCAAATGGACAAGCTGAGGCTAGTAACAAAGTGATCATAAATAACTTGAAGAAGAGGCTCGCAAAGGCCAAAGGAAACTAGGTTGATGAGCTCCCATACGTTCTTTGGGCTGATCGCACGACGCCGAAGGTCGCGACTGGTCAGTCTCCTTTCTCCTTCGCACACGGATGCGAAGCAGTCATTCCCGCCGAAATTCTCATCCCAACCGCTTGTATCAGCTTCGTGACTGAAGAGCGTAATCGTCAGGAGTTGTCGGCTGATTTAGATACTTTTGGCGAACTTTGTGACCAAGCCCGATTACGATTGGCAAGACACCAGCAGCAGGTCACCCGGAGCTATAATCAGAACATAAGGATCCGGACTTTTCGGGTCGGTGACTGGGTACTACGACGAGTCTTTCAAAATACCCATGAAACCAAATCGGGGAAACTAGCCCCGACCTGGGAAGGACCCTATAAGATAACATGGGTCGTTGGGTAAGGTGCTTACCAGCTAGAATCAAAGGACGGAGAACCCATCCCCAGGAGCTGGAACACACTACATTTGAAGAAGTATCACTTCTAAGGGAGAACTCCTTTTATCGGAGCAAAAACCTCCCCGAATCCTCAGCAGAAGGTTCTCAACATCAGATAGTCCAGACACTAGAGGTCATCGGTCCGTAATTTGTTATCTTGCTTTTGTTTTAAGTTCATCTTTCTTGGTGTGTTCAGCTTATTTATGTGAAGACTCTTTGTTGTGTGATTTATATGCTCTGGTTTGCTTTATCGAATGAATGACATTAACACATCTCTACGTGATTATCTTTATTATCTCTTCTTGCATGAATAGAACTGGAAAGTTGAAAGTATATTTCATTTACATATAGAATGCCTTGTACAATTAAATACGAATCCGAAAGAAACAAGAGGTAACCAATCCTAGACTAAAGCAATAGAGGTAACCAATCCTAGAGACGTCTCTAACCGACCGTCCTTCCTAAGCGCTAGTCCCAACGCGATACTCATTGCACGCTTGGAAACTTCATTGGTAAACGCAGCTGCCACCCGTGACCAGAGACTTTTGCAGGAGTCCTCATCTTGAAGCCTTCTATCCGAAGCACCTATCCGTCCTGAAAATTCCTGCACACAATGGAAGGACAATACCAAACAAAAACGCGCAAGAAAAGGAAAACATGCAAGCACCAAAAACTATTCACTTCCCCTTCCTAAGGAAGAGGAAACGTCCAGATAACGGACGAACATTGTTCATGGCCCCTAGGCGACCCATACAATTTACCAGAAGTGTGTTCAGACAGAAACAAAAAAAAGAAACATCTTAAGAAATATTTTACAAGGGCTCGCAACCCTAGTCTTCATCGTTGACAAGAGCATCTCCCAACCGCTCCTCAGCATTCGTCAAAGGACCATCACCTTGCTCAAGTACCCCGTCTGCGCCTGTAACAAGACCACCGTCTTCTTCCTCCACGCCAAGAGAAGTTAGGAGCTCGTCACCAGGGGCCGGTTGATCTGGACGATAACAATCTTGGAAGGGAGCGATCTCTGCATCCAGATCCCAGTCCGAATGCTCGCCTGCCAGGAACTGTTTAATGGTCTCCACACTAGACATCATTGAACAGTAAGCCCCAATTTCGCTAGCCTCCTTGATGATTCTCTTATTCTTGGCCTCGAGCTCAGCGATCTTGGATCGATCCGACACAGCTTGGGAAGACTGACGCTTGACCATCTCGGTGATTTTTGCCACCTTACTCGCATCCGTCTTTTGGCGTTCAGCAGCTAGGTTGACCTCCCTCTCCAACGCGGCCTTTTCAGCATCCCACCGGGCTTGGTGCTCTCTCAAGGTCAGCTCTTCTCTGTCAACAACGTCTGCCACCCACAGAGCACCTTGTAGGGCCTACGCACCAAGACACGGTATGGCCGCAGTCAAAAAATAATAATAATAATAATAATAATATAATATATATATATATAGCATATAATAATAAAAGAAAAGAAAGGATAGAGGAAAGAAAACCTTCCAAATCGATAAGCCTGCATACCTGACCAGGATAGAGCGGGAGACCTCCAAATGAGGTTTCTTCGAGCCATGGGCACTCCGAAGTTTTTGCCACAAATCTGAGGGACCTTTTTCGTCCAAGTCAATGACTTTAGTAGCGCCGGGTGATGACCTCTTAGCCGGGGTCACTTTTGCTATAGCCTCTACCTTCACCTTCGGGTCCAAGGGAGGTTTCTTGTCGCTTGAGCGGAGCTTGTGCTGAATCAGAGCCGCAGCAGAAAAACTTCTCCCCAGAGACAGAGATGGTTCTGGAAGGACAAGCGTCAGAATGCAAGAAAATAATCGTTGTCGTATTCACGAGTAAAAAAGAGAAGCACATACCGGTAGGGTTTTTAACAGGGCTCGAATCCTCGCTATCCAATTTCCCTGATATCAGAACATTGTCCTCGATTGTCTTCTCCGAGTTCCCTGATCCCGCATCATCCTCATCGTCCTTCAGATCCCCAGTGACTGTCGTTGTCTTATTGCTAGATTCGCCCTCGAGCATTAGTTCTGAAGTCCTCCGGTATGTCCTCTTAGCCTCCGGGATGAAAAAGAGCTTTCTGCAAGCTTCCGATTCCAGGACTTGGGCCTCCAAACTCGGCGGAACTGCACGAGAAATCCTCAAAATCAGCAAATTGGGAAAGAAGCAGCTTGAGAAAACAATTGGAGGTTGAGGAAATTAGGGCAAAGTGTACTTACTTTTGGTAGTCAAAGAGTCAAAGAACGCGGCTTGGTACATCTCCCCTAGGGTGGCTTTCTCTATGAAAAAGAAGTGCGAAGCCCAATCTTTATCATTGACTTTCGATTTCGGGATCAAAGGGTTCCTTGCATCTCGTGCGTGAAGAGTGAAACATCCAGCCCTGAGAGGACAAACTTGATACGCACACAAGAGGTCTTGTAAGGTGAAGTCGATCTTCTCGCCCCGACCGAGTTCGCTGTTCTGGTACAAAATCATCCATACCGACGGCATCAATTGCGCCGGGGAAGCTTTGAGCGTCATTAAGAAGTTTAGAATCAGGGGAGAAAAAGGGAAAAGGGCTCCCAGGGTGAAGGGGTACTCCAGGAAGCAGACCCAGCCCTCTTTGACCCAGTCAGCAGCCTCGCATGTAGGGGTATAAAAGTTGGTGTCGAAGGGAATCCATGGCTCCGGACTAGGGTTTCCACTTCGTCAGGAGAAAGAGAACAAGGGCGACATTCGTGTGGTTCGAGAATGCGAGAAGACTCGAATTTCATATCTTTGACATTGGTGTTGGCCATGGAGTTTGACAACAGAGGAGTAAGACGAAAGTTAGAGAGAAGGGCAAGAAGGCAATGAAGCACGAAAGAGAAGACGCGTATCTCTGAAGAGGTCTGAAGCAAGGCGTTTAAAGCCTGGGTGAAGGGAATCTTCAAGTTCTCGAGGGAGATCGAACAGACGGGTAACCACCACGTGTCACACGCTGCCTACACTCACGCGGAAAATCCGATCCAAATCCCGCCTAAAATATTTGGATTAGGATTTGGAGGTATTGTTAGGCCCAAAAATTCACTGACGCATCTGGTAATTCAAGCCCATGAATGTACAGAGAAGTCACTAGCCGTGCCAAACGAGAGGAGACCCTGGAATGAAGAAGTCTCCAATCATTCAATGGATGGAAGAAAGCATCCGTCACAAAATGAAGAAGACTGTTCAGAAGACGCTGGAGAGAGTGCTCCAAGCCTCTGATATATGCGGGAAGTGGGAAGTTAGTTGAGAGGTGTGCCCTAAAGATCCGGAGATCATGATATTAGAGAAATAACCGTTGTATTGAAGACATATGTATAGGAATGATGTATTTTTGTAAGGCAATCAATAATCACACAAACCAATCGACTTTCCGAAGCAAATTTCCTCTCTTCGTTCTTGAATTGCATACTCATTCGAACTCGTAATTCCCATTGATATCGATTGTGCCCCAATCTAGGGCAAAGGTTTGTTAGTCAAATTTTTGTCCAAAACAGATCTCCAAACCCAAGCGGGAAGCGAGGGGTGGAATTTAATGACCGCGTCCTTGCGACAAGGTTTTCACATTGAGACAATATTTGGAAAACATTATGTAACCCTTTATTCACAAAATTTGGGTGATGGCGAGAATTTAGAAACTTTACATGTAATATCTTTTGAGCCGAGCGATATTCCATCTTTTGCTTAGAGTGCGTCCCTCTCTATCGTTGAGTTTGAAAGCCCCGGGCGCGACTTCTTCTCCGAGGAGGTACCGACCCAATTCGGATCCAGTTTTCCACCCTCGGTATGCCTCAAAACGAGACAACATGTGACCAAAACCCGGGGCCTAACCTTCTTGTCATGATACACTGTCACTCACCGTTTGTGATGTCCGCTTTTTAGGTAGGATTTTTAGTGTATAGATAGATTAGATTGAGTTGGTTTTCGTACTTGAGTCTTATCTTTTTTAGTCTTTTTGCTTTAGTTTTCGTATTTTCTTGAGATTCGGAAGCTACGCACCTTTTGTGTCATTTTGTAGGAGTTTTGGAGCTTGAAAGAATAGTTTGGAGCATTGCAAGAGAGGGTGGACGAGCTATGAGGGAGATTTGAAGTTGATGAACTAAGGAAGTAGGACTAAGATGAAGAAATCGACCCAAGATCGAGCTATGATGGGTCGTGCACGAACTAAGCTAAAGAAGCAAGAAAATGTGCTCTCAGGACCGACCCTATGAGGGTCGTGCACGACCCAGTTTGGGTCGTGCGTGGCGTCGACTTTCTTCCTATCCCGAAATCTTTGTGATTTATTCTATCTTTTTGTTTTAGGAAGGTTATATTATCTTGTAATCTAGTTTAATTAGGGCTCCTTTTAAAAAAACCCTTTGGTTTGAGATACTAGATCTATCGTTTTATTTTGGCATTGAAAAGTACTCTCTAGAGCAGAAGGGACACTTGTTGAACAAGGTTGAGACTTTTGTAAGATTTCTTCTTAGTTTAATTTGAATTTCGGTTTGTTTTGATCATGTCTTCTTCTCCCTTTTTCTCGTCTCTCCATGCCATGAGTGAGTAGTTTTCTTAAATTCTAGGGTTGGCTGAAAACCCAACACAATCATGCATGTTTAAAAACATGAATTCATAATTTGAATGCTTGATGATCATATCTATCTATCTTGTGCTAAATTCCTTTACGAAAGTTGAGGCATATTTTGTGATTAACCCAATCGAAAGTGCAAGGTTGATTTCTTGATTAGGTCTAATAGGATTATTTGCGAAAGTTGATATTCCTAGGTTGAAGGATAGATAGAAAGTTGTTTAATTTGCGAAAGTTGATTGAATAGCTTGAATTGTTTGCGAAAGTCGACTTTTCTATGATCTAAATTATATGATAGTTGTGAGTTCTTGTTGAAAGCATGAATAATTGTTGTTGTGGTAGCCCTAGCCTTGGGATTTGTCTTTTATATTGGTTAAAACTCTTGTCTTTGCTTTGATCTCGACCCATAACGTTGTGCTCGATCCTTTGTGGGTGTTTTGTTGTGTTCGTGTGTTATTGCGCTCAGGACCGACCCTCTTCAGGTTGTGATCGACCCACCTTGGTTCGGTCCTGGTGTTGTTTGCTCGTGATTTCATTGCTTTTCGTAGTTTATCGATTAATCTTTAGCACTATTCTCATTCTCGTGGACGAACCTAAATCCGCTATACTCAACGGGGTCTTGAATATAAATTTATTTGTTCAAGAAACCCTTCAACAATTTGTACTCTTTGGAGCGCAGGGCTGTGATCTCGCGAAGTTCGTCTCTGAACAGCAATTCTACCTTGAGACTGGCCTCGTTCTCTTTCTCGTCAAAGTCGAAGACCCTCATCGAAGGGACCAAGGTTTCTACGGGAACCAGCGCGTCCGCCCCGTAGGTTAGAGCGAAAGGCGTCTCTCCCGTGGCGTGACGTGCGGTTGTTCGGTATGTCCATAGGATGAGCGGGAGAAGCTCCGCCCAACATCCTTGTGCCATGCCCAGACGTTTCTTAAGGTCGGACAGGATACGGGCGTTGACGTTCTCTACCTGGCCGTTGGACTGGGGGTGGGCGGAGCAAAAGGTCCGAGTTTCCTCGCAATCGAATTGGGGGCCATGGTCGGTCATGAAGGTCATGGGGACCCCAAAGCGACACACAAGGTTTTTCCACAAAAAGTTGCAGACCTTTGTTCCTGTGATTTTTGCCATTGCCTCTGCCTCGACCCACTTCGTGAAATAGTCGACGATGACCAGTATGTACTGCACTTGGCCTACGGCCTTGGGGAATGGCCCTAAGATGTCCATCCCCTACATCGCAAAGGGGCAGGGTGCGTGGATCGAGCACAGGCGTGATGTCGGGGCGTGCTGGATATTAGCGTGCTTTTGGCACCCGTCACACTTTTGGACGTAAGCCCTCGTGTCCTGCCTGAGGGTGGGCCAAAAATATCCCAAGTCGGCGATCTTGTGTGACAAAGCGCGCCACCCGGGGTGGCCACCGCAGACCCCTTCATGCGCTTCAAATAGGATGTGCTCTGCGGCCTCGACTGGCACACATAGCAAGTTGGGTTCTGCGAAGCCCCGACGATAGAGCCGGCCTCCGATGACGCAATAGCGGGCTACCTGCATTTTGAGCTTTCTAGCCTCTGCGGGATCCTCAGGGAGGACGCCGCTCTCCACATATCACATGATGGGAATCCTCCAGTCCTCGAGTTTGACGGAGAGAACCTCGTTGGTTACACTTCGCGAGAGCTTTCTTTCTACCATCACGCGATTGCCCACTTCCAAGGGGAGAGTCGACCCCAACCTCGCGAGTGCATCTGCTTTGGTGTTCGCGGCGCGTGGGACGGACTCTACCGCGAAGGTTTCTAAGCAAGATACCAAGGCTTTGACCTTCTCTCGGTACGCGGGCAGGAACCCCGTTCTGGTGTCATACTGTCCGTTCAATCGTCGCGCCACCAATTCGGAATCGGTGTACACCTTGATCCAGCAAGCCTCACTTAGCAGTGCCATCTCAATCGCAGCGATCATGGCCTCATATTCGGCCTCGTTGGTGGTGGCGTCAAAGGCGAAGTTAAGGGCATACTCCGTTTCGATCGAGGGACCGGCAAGGAACACGCCGGCCCCTACCCCAGCGTTGCATCGCGAGCCATCGACAAAGACTTTCCATTCCTCCACTCTCTCGTCAGTCTCGGGGAAGGTCACCTCTACCATGAAGTCAGCGAGAGCCTGTACCTTCATGGCGGTCCTGGGCAGGTAGCTGATGTCGAACTCAGAGAGCTCGACTGCCTACTTCGTCATTCGCTCGGAAAGGGCGGGCTGATGGAGGATCTATCGAAGAGGGAGATTGGAGAGGACTTGGATGGGGTGTGCATGAAAGTATGGGTGCAGGCGCCTCGTGGCGGTCACCCCAGCCAGGGCCATTTTTTCTGCCGGGGAGTATCGTTGCTCCGCAGGTTGGAGCACGCGGCTTATAAAGTAGACAGGGTGCATAGCTTTTCTTGTTAGCACTGCGCTAACTGTCTCTGGGCTTACGACCACGTACAATTGCAAGTCCTCGCCCGCCATTGGAGGTGACAACGTGGGGAGTTTTGACAAGAATGCCTTCAACCCAGAGAAGGCGATCTCTAGCTCCTCGTCCCAGACAAACTTGTCGTTCTTCTTTAGGGCCGCGAAGAAGGTAGAGACTTGTCCGCCAAACGGGAGCAGAACCTCCCTAGGTAATTTACGGCGTCAGTGAGCAGTTGTACCTCAGTTCGAGATCGCGGCGACCTCATTGAAAGAATTGATTCGATCTTGTCGGGATTCACATCTATCTCACGCTCGTTGATCATGAAGCCTAGGAACTTTCCCGATGACACTCCGAACACACACTTCTCGGGATTCAGGCTGAGCCGGTTGTGCCTGAGTGTTGTAAAGACCTCAGCGAGGTCGACCAGATGCTCCTCTGGGGTTTTGCTTCGGACTACAATGTCGTCGACGTACGCTAACACGTTCCTCCTCAGATGATTTTTAAAGATTCGGTCTATGAGGCGCTGGAAAGTTGCCCCCGCATTCTTCAGACCAAACAGCATAACCTTGTAGAAGTAGGTCCATCGCTGCGTGATGAAGGATGTTTCCTCCTCGTCGCGAGGGATCATCAAGACCTGATTGTACCCTGAGTACGCGTCGAGGAAGCTCAAGACCCCGTGACCCGCCGTTGAATCGACCAGCTCGTCGATCGAGGGCAGGGGGTAGTTGTCTTTGGGCAGGCCTTGTTTAGATCCTTGAAGTCCACACACATTCTCCATTTTCTGCTGGCCTTTTTTACCAGCACAACGTTGGATAGCCACTTGGGGTATTGGACCTCGCGGATAAACCCCGCGGCCAGCAGCTTCCCTACCTCGGTATTTACGGCGTTTGCCCTCTCCTCATTCATCTTCCTTCATCGTTGTACCACGAGATGGGTGGTAATATCAACGTTCAAGGAATGTTGGGCCATGGTTCGCGGGATGCCTCAGAGGTCTTTCGCGGTCCATGCAAACACGTCGCGGGAGCCAGGAAGCAAGGCCTCCAGCGATGTTGCTGATTCCCCGGAGAGGCACTCACCTAGGTAGATTTTCTCGGCAACAACCCTTCTCTCTGTCTCTGGGATGGGAATCGTGAAGTCCCGAACTTCGAGATCAGCTTCGCCGAGAGACTCCACCATGAACACCGAGCACTTTTGTTTTGCAGAGGTCGCATAGCAACTCCACCTCCTCTTGGTTGCCCTTCACCTCCCCGACCCCGCCATCGACGGGGAACTTCATCTTCAGGTGGTAGATAGACACCACCGCTTGAAACTTCATTAGGGACACTCGCCCGATAATTGCATTATACACCGAGGGCAGGTGTACCACGGTGAATTCCACCATCTCGGTTCGCCTTGTCGAACCGGTTCCCAACGTCATCCAAAGGTCTATTAAGCCCGCGACATCGACCTCGTCCCCTGAGAAGGAAGTGAGTTTCCCAGTGTAGGGTTTCAAGGACGTCTCGGAGATGCCTAATTGCTCGAAGGCGCCGTAGTACATGATGTCCATAGATGATCCCGTGTCCACCAGCACCCGCTTCACCATCTTCGAGCCCATCTGAGCATGCACCACCAAAGGGTCAGAGTGTGGCATGTGCAGACCTTCGGCATCCTCAGAGATGAAGGCCAACCCTACGTGGGACCGTGAGGTTTGTGCGACATTGAATACCGAGGGCTCGTGATGGCTTGCCCTCGCGTTCCTTTTCCTTTCTTCCTGGCTTGATCCAGCCAACAAGGGGCCACCCGAGATGGTATGAATATACCCATCAAGCATCGTTGTGTGCCCAGACCGCGCCTGCTTTGCGGGAGCTTGCTGTTCGACGTTGTTGGCCCTGGCTTGGCTCGGGCCCTGTCGCACATTGTTTGCTCCCGAGGCGGGGTTAGCGCGCCCCTTCTCGTTTGGGTTATACAAAGGGCCTCCCTTTCCCCTATAACCTCGTTGCCTCCCTCCAAAGCAGTTCCAACTCCCACCGTCGTTGCCTCTGTTGTTGCGGTTGTTGTTGTTGTTGTTTCTGTTGTTGTTGTTCCTGTTGTTGTTGTTGTTGTTGTTGTTGTTGTTGTTGTTGTTGTTGTTGTTGTTGTTGTTGTTGTTGTTGTTGTTGTTGTTGTTGTTGTTGTTGTTGTTGACGGGGTTTTGGGCCTGCGTTATCTACGCATCCCTTGCATCCCGCGCGCCCACCTTTGCCTTTCCCTTAGCCTCGGCCACGATTTCCTTGTCAGTCCTCGGTCAAGAGCTCTGGTTGGTAGCGTCCTCGGCATATACCTAGGCCGTGATCCGGGCACACGGGCTGTCATACGTCGCCGGGCATTTCAGGAAAATGTAATTCTTGAAAGCCCCTTGACATCGACGACTCGTCGATATGCACGATTTCCGCCACCGCTATCGTGAACCTTGTAAAAAAGGTGCCCATCGACTCTCCCTCTACCTGCTCGATGCCGCAGAGATCCCGCATGTTTTTCTTGCGCTTCCTCGAACCACTAAAGTGTGCGATAAAGGACTGCATAGTTGAGCGAATGAGGCCACAGACCCGACCTTGAGACTTATAAACCACGTCATCGCGGCCTTCTCCAAGGTGGTCGGGAAAACGCGGCAGAAGATGGCGTCGTTGTAAGAGTTGACGTTCATCTGGACAGCGAAATGCTTTACATGCTCTTCTGAATCGGCCACGCCGTCGTAAAGTCCCATTTGCGGCCTATGGAAGACCTTGGGCATTGGCGCGCTTTGAATCTCATCCACGAAAGGTGAGAGGCTGCCGGCCTCAACGTGGCGACGTCGCGAGCGTGATTTCAGGGTGTGCATCACGCTCCCCGCAATTTCGAACAACTCCGGGTCTTGCATCCTCGAGCGACGCGAGCAAAACCTCGAGATCTACATGGGGTCCGATGGAGGCCTCTCTGTTAACGAGTCGTTAGTTGACGCCTCCTGCCCTGGCACGTGCCCCGGGACGTATGCGGGTACATACTCAGAGTGGGGCTGGCCAGGGGAGAGAACGGGGACATATGAAGGGGTGAAACCCTACTGGTATTACCCACAACCCGGTAGGGATATGAGTTCAGGGGGGCGAGGCCGCCCGATTCGTACCCCTGGAACGGGTAAGGGTTTTGTGGCGCGTTGTACGCCCACCCCGGAGGGACCTCAAATGGACAACATGGGGGTGGTCCCACGTTCATCCATTGTGAGGTTTCGGGCATGTTATCGGGGTGTTGGGGGAAGAAATTGATTGGACATGCCATTTTGAGGGATTCAAAAGCCAAGGTTTGCGCGAGTCGGGAAACTACTTAGGATGAAGAGGTTCCCACAGACGACGCCAGTGATGAAGCCCGAAATAAACCAACGCTAGAAGACAAGAAACAAGATTACTTTTATTTGACTGTGCAAACACTTGCTTTTTATTTATATCTTTAGCACGAGGTTACAGACTGCGAGATTACGAATAACGAGATTATAAACAATGAGATTACGCCCTAGATCTCTTTTTAGAGGATTCGAGATCTTGATCTAAAAAGGTTCGAGATCTCCTAGTTACAACGAGGTTCTATCACCAACAGACTTTTAGCGAGCTCTTGTAGCGAAGTCGAGGAGCTGATTTAGCACGCGATGATTGTGGCCTGTGAGGTGATACAACGAGATCTTTGATCGGGACGAGGACTTTTTGGGTGACTTGAAGTCTTTTTGTGGACCTTCACTTGGCTGTAGCGCGGTCTTTAACGATGATTCAACACGTCGATCTTCAACGAACAAGATAGTTCTTGAGTTCAAGATGTTTTTCGACCCCTTACTACCTACGAGATTCTCCTCTATTTATAGAGGTTTGAGGAATCAGGTTTTGATGTTTGCTCGATGTGGGATGCCCGAGATCAAGCTCTTTAATTGGTTGTGTGCCAAGGCTTCCATCAAGCCGACGCCTCTCTCTCTTTTCTTACTTGCTTGTGTGTTTGTCTTGCTTGTTCTTGCTCTTGTGTGTGCCTTAATTGTGCAACGTCAAGATCCTTAGCCTCCCATTCCTTTCAAGTACTTTTCGTGCAAACTAAGGGTACTTGCGTTGTGAGTCTTACAAAATCTTGACGCTTCTTTTGCTTGCTTGTTTTTGGAACTTTTGACTTGTTCATGTCTATGGTTGAGATAGGAGACGGTAGCATGGAAGGTGATGAGCATTCTAACAAGCAAGGCCTCACAAACCAACAACACAACAACCCACAACTTGTGCCAACGCTCCAACCGGGTCTCCTCGGGACGCCCGGCGCGACGCTGCCCGGTAACCGCGCCACCCAATGGCCTTGTGGCGCTTGAGGCGCGCTTCACCACCATGGAGCGCATGCTCACCGGGTTTTTCGAACAACAACAAGCGCCCCCTGCTGTGACGATCCACACGCAGCCCGCACAGCCGAGCGTAACGCCACACGGCGTCTCGGTTCAGCGGTCTACGGCGCAAGAAAAAGCTAAGGGTCCGATCGTTGAAGCGTCTAACCCAATTGGAGTCCAAAGGTTGGAATCCATGAAGGAAAGTCGCCCGACTAATCAGGCTCAACATTTAGAGGAGGTTGTTGACGTTCATTCCGATGAGGAGTATGACTCCGAGGAGTGGCGATGTCAACAAGCCAAGAAAAAGAAAAGGGCGGTCACTCCGACGCCTAAGAAAAAGAAGAACAAAGACCGAGATGACTTCGATGTCGACGACTATCGGGGTCATCAAAGTCCAATAACTCCATATTCGGATTCCGAGGACTCTATGACGGAGTACGAGGAGGATTCCGAGGAGGAATTTGACCACCCTCCAGTCCATGATTCGGAGGAATGGATAGATCGGGATCGGGATTGGATTCCGAGATTCAGGTTGCCCGAGAACCGCGCGGTGTATGATCGGCTTGAACGCCGTGACAACCGCGAACGGCCTCGGCGCGATGGGGATCGGCGTCGCCAAAACCGAGATCGCGAGGATCACCGGCGCCCTCGGCGCGATGGAGACGACGAGCCGAGCGATGATGGCGACGGACCGAACCGAGGCCATGGCCGAGGTCCTCGGCGCCGACGCACACCGCCTCCGCGTGCCAACCGGCGCGCCGATAATGAACGTCCGGCGCATGTATCATGCCGCGACGTTAAGGTAAAATTTGAGGATTTTTATGGAAATTACAACCTTGATGAATTTATTTCTTGGCTGCAAGGAACCGAACACGTGCTCAAGCATTGCCATTACGAGGAGCACGAGAAAGTCGAGGTGGTGACCCTTCATTTCAAGGGTGCCGCTCGTATGTGGTGGAACCGATTCGAATCGGATCGGGCCCGAAAGGGTAAAGCCCCCATAACCGAGTGGCAACAACTTGTTTTGATCATGAAGCGGAAATTCATACCCCCCGACTACAAGGAGAAGGTTCGGATTTTGATCCAAGACGCACGTCAAGGATTCCGGACTCCGGAGGAGTTCTTTGCTTACTTAGAAGATTTATTCTTCAAAGCCGACATAAACGCTTCCCCTGGGGCGTTGCGGTCTCGCTTCGTGGCGGGACTCCACCAATGGATCCGAGATCATTTGGTTGTCTTGCCAATCAAAGATTTGGGACGGTTGATACACACGGCCATGGAGCTCTACACGCAATTCAAAAGGCCGAAGTCGTCCACATATTCGAGGTATGGTTCTAACCCTAGTCCTTCCGCTTTGGGTACTAAACCGTTTGTTCCTTCTTCTTATTCTAAACCCAAGGTAGGTGCCCCCAGAACGGACTCCAAGAACACTTCGGTTGGCCAAAACCGTGACAAGGCCGCCCCTCCCCCACAAAGGACTCGAGACATCGAGTGCTATTTATGTGGTGGCCGAGGGCACTTGAAACGGAATTGCCCCAACACAAAGCGCATCTTGTTTTCGGCTCAAACCGCAGCCTACGAGAGCGTAGACGAGGCTGAGTCGGAAGAGGACAACGCCGCGCCAAGTGAAGACGGTGCATACTGCGCACCCTCGGACATCGACGCCGGCGTTGACAAGTTGTTGCTCGTGACACGCCGAGCGCTTAGCTTGATGGAGTCCGTGCCCACCGATCAACGGGAAAACATTTTCCGTACTCGGTGTTTGGTACAAAACGTCTCCCTTAGCGTCATCATTGATTCGAGAAGCTGTGGAAATTTTTTGTCAAGGAAGGTCGTAAACCACTTCAAGTTGCCTCAATCGGATCATCCAAAGCCGTACAAGCTTGCATGGATTTCGAATGATGGTGACCATTGGATCACGAAACAGGTTAGCCTTTCTTTTTCCATTGGTGTTTATTCCGATTCGGTTTTATTTGATGTCACTAAAATGGACGCCACACATCTCCTTCTTGGCCGTCCATGGCAGTTTGACCGTCACGTGATTTACGATGGCCAGTTGAACACTTATATGTTCAATTACCATGGTAAACGCGTGACCATCTTACCCATGTCTCCTAGTGAAGCGTTACAGGATGAAGCCGAAAGAAGCAAACGCTCGGGACAAAGCCACGGCCGCGCCTACGCCGAATGCCACCACCAACGGCGCTTCTGGCCATGGCGCACATTCTGGCGGCGTTTGTAGTTCCTCTACCCCTTATTCTAGATCCCATGTAGAAACAAACCAGAGGCGCCGAGCAAAAATCAAGGAGGAGCCTCGGACGCCGAATGCGTCCTCGGCTGCGCGCCACACCGCGCCAGCGGGGTTGCCCAGCGGCGCTGGTCCGATTCCAACCACTTCTGGCGGCGCGCCTGGTGGGGATCTTCCTCACTGGCAAGGGCATGTTGGTCAGCATCATGGCGCCCATGGCACCCCTCGGACGAGTGAGGACGCCGAGCCACCACTCCTCGGCTCGGTGCAAGACCGCCTCTTCCTTTGTTGTCGGCGCGACGTGATCAAACACATCGAGGGGAGTTTTTCTTGTTTCTTATTGTGTCCTTTGCTTAATATTACTATTGATAAGACACATGTATTACCCCCCTCTATTTCTGCCTTGCTACAGGAGTTCTCGGATATTATGCCTACCGAGCTCCCGGACGGGTTACCACCTATTTGGGGGATCGAGCATCGCATAGATCTCATTCCCGGTGCCTCATTGCCGAACCGGGCTGTATATAGGACGTCGCCTAAGGAAACTCAAGAGCTACAACGCCAAGTCCAATCTCTTTTTGACAAGGGTTATGTTCGAGAGTCCCTTAGCCCGTGTGCGGTTCCGGTTATCTTGGTGCCAAAGAAGGATGGGTCTTGGAGGATGTGCGTGGATTGTCGTGCCATCAACCAAATCACCATCAAATACCGCCACCCCATTCCCCGCTTGGATGACATGCTAGACGAGTTGCATGGTGTCGTGCTGTTTTCGAAGATTGATTTGAGGAGCGGCTACCATCAATTTCGGATGCAAGAAGGGGACGAGTGGAAGACGGCTTTTAAGACCAAACATGGTCTTTATGAGTGGTTGGTGATGCCTTTCGGCCTCACTAACGCTCCTTCTACCTTTATGAGATTGATGAACTTTGTTTTGCGTAAATTTTTGGGACTTTTCGTCGTCGTGTATTTTGACGACATTTTAGTTTATAGTAGAACTTTGGACTCTCACGCGGGGCACCTTAGGCAGGTGTTAGATTGCCTCCGCGAACACTCTTTGTATGTAAATTTGGACAAGTGTGTGTTTTGCTCGGATACGACGAATTTTCTTGGTTTCGTCGTATCCAAGGATGGCCTACGAGTGGATTTTGACAAAATTCGGGCCATCCGTGAGTGGACCCCAACGACCCCGACGATGGTTCGTTCTTTTTTGGGGTTAGCTGGTTTCTATAGGCGATTTATCAAGGACTTTAGTTCTATCGCCGGGCCACTCCATTCTTTAACCAAGAAGGCAGCCACAATAAAGTGGATGCCGTATCACGAGGTCGCCTTCGAGGCCTTGAAAGATGCTTTGTGCCGAGCCCTGGTCCTACAATTGCCGGACTTCTCAAAACGCTTCGAGATCGAGTGCGACGCTTCCGGCTATGGTATTGGCGGCGTACCCCTTCAAGAACAAAGGCCAATCGCTTACTTTAGCGAGAAGCTAGCAGGGGCTACCTTAAATTACCCGACCTATGATAAAGAGCTTTACGCTCTTATTCGGGTCCTTAAGACGTGGCAACACTATCTATGGCCAAGCGAGTTCGTAATTCATACGGATCACGCAGCCTTGGCTTATCTCAAGAGTCAAACGACTCTGAATAGGCGCCACGCACGTTGGGTTGAGTACATGGAGACATTTCCATATGTCATAGCGCACAAAAAGGGTAAAGAGAACGTTGTCGCCGACGCTCTCTCAAGAAGGTACATTCTGTTGACCCAACTCCATTCCAAGTTGCTCGGATTCGCGATGATCAAGGAATTATACGCCTCAGATCCGTATTTTTCCTCAATCATTAAAGATCTCGAGCACTCTCGCATCCATGAGTCCTTCTTCTTGGACAATGGGTATCTTTACCGAGCTGGGAAGCTTTGCATTCCGGCCTCATCGGTGAGACACTTGTTGCTCCAAGAGGCTCATGATGGCCGAGGCCACTTTGGCATAGCCAAAACGTTGGCAGCACTTCGTGAGCATTTTTTCTGGCCTCACATGGCTCGAGATGTTAACAAGTACTGTCAAAGTTGTGTGCCGTGTCATACTGCCAAGTCTAGGTCAGAACCACATGGCCTTTACACGCCCCTACCAATTCCCGACGCCCCGTGGGAAGATCTTTCAATGGATTTTATCACGGGACTACCTATGTCGAGGCGTGGAAAGGATTCCATTTTTGTAGTCGTGGACCGGTTCTCCAAAATGGCCCACTTCATTGCATGTAAGGGGACTAATAACGCGGTGGAAATCACTAATTTGTTCTTCGAGCATGTGGTGAAATTACATGGTATTCCTAGAACTATTGTTAGTGATAGGGATACCAAGTTCTGCAATCACTTTTGGAGAACACTTTGGGGGAAGTTAGGGACACGACTCCTATTTTCTACTGCTTATCACCCCCAGACCGATGGTTAGACTGAGGTGACCAATCGGACCTTGGGCACTCTTCTTCGGACGATGCTCAAGGCAAACCCACGTCGGTGGGAGGACTTACTTTGCCATGTTGAATTTGCTTATAACGGGTCCTACCACTCTGCGACGAAGATGACCCCTTTTGAGGTCGTCTACGGGCGTAACCCTTGCACGCCGATGGACTTGGTGCCCTTGCCATTCAAGCCAATCGAGCATGTCGACGCGACCAACCGCGCTGACCATGTCCGCCGCCTACATGAGCGCACCAAGGCCCAGCTGCTGAAGCGCTCAAATCAATACGCGGCCCAACGCAACAAGGGACGTCGCGCGTTGATCTTCGAGCCCGGAGATATGGTGTGGGTCCATTTGCGGAAGGAACGTTTTCCCGCTGCTCGGAAGACGAAGCTCCACCCACGAGGGGACGGTCCTTTCAAGGTCCTCCGGCGCATCAACGACAACTCTTACATCATCGACCTGCCGGGGACGTACAACGTTTCCGCCTCCTTCAATGTCTTGGATCTCTCTCCTTACGTAGATCTCGAGTATCATGACGAGGAAACGGGGACGTTTCCCACCCAAGGGAGGGAGGGTGATGTGAGCCCCACCATGACAGCGAACCAAGAAGAGGAAGACATGTCCGTCCGCTCCGACGGACCCATCACTCGATCCAGGACCCGTGCCATAGCCCGAGCCACTTCGTCCCTCGTCGCGCGCGTCCTCGCAAGCCACGGCGCAGCCACCGGCGCGCCCCTCACCCGGTGCGTCTCCTTCATCGAAGGCGCGCCGGCACCCCAGGCCGACGCTACGCACCGCGGCATCGGGAACCTCATTCTCGGTGCCGTGCCAGCCACGCAAGCCGAGCACCATGCCACACCGGGCCACCCCGGCGTGGGAACTTGAGGTTCTGGTGCGCCTCGACCTCGACACTCGAGGTTCGGGTGCGCACTAGCCCCGTCGACGCCGAAGCCATGCCGCGCCTCGACCCGTGTCGCGACATGCCCTTGGCACACCGACGCCTTGTCACGACCTTGTCGCGACACTCGCGACTAGGCCACCGTGACCACTTATGTTTTCTTACTATTTTTAGTATCTTTTCCATTCCAAGACATTTCTATTTATGTAATTGCTACTTTTATTTAGAGTTTTGGGCTTGGGCTTGCATCTTGGGCCGCGTGCGTGCTTACCCCTTATGTCGCCCTTGCCACTAGGTTAAGACTAGGGTTTGGCGTGCCCTCTTCTCTATAAAAGAGGCACGCCCCCTCCATTGTTGCTCACGCTTTGAATGAACTATCGTTATGCTGTCGAGATTACTCCAGAACTAATTCTAAAAGGCGTCACCAAGGTTATCAGGATCGGGATTCTAGGTTGGATCGTTGGGGGTCTTTTGGATCGGATCGTAAGATCGGATCGTTGACTCGTAAGATCCTACATTATAGCTAAAAGTATGCAAGAATAACCTAATAGATTGTATATTTTGTTATATATGAAGTAAGAAAATGATAAACCTTATTAATTTGATTATTAAAAATGTTGTAGGATACGTTAAGGAAAATGATACGTTAGAATCGTAAAATTATTTTAAGGAAAATGATACGTTAATCGTAAAATGATACGTTAAAATGATACGTTAGATCGGACTAGTCAACTATTTTAAGGAAAATGATACGTTAATCGTAAAATTATTAATAATATATAATTAAAATTATCATTTTATAGGATCGTTAGAATCGTTTGTAGAATCGTTAGAATCGTTTATCGGATCGTTAAAATCGTATGTGAAATCGGGTGCAGATCGATATTGTATTCTAAACCATTTAAGATCCTACTCCAATAAGATCCTACTTGGGATCGTGGATCGTTTTGTGTGTTATGGATCGTAGGATCGCTAGAATCGTAGAATCGGATCGGGATTCAGATAACATTGGGCTTCACCCCCAATTCTCTTCTCGTATCCCATATTCTTCAGGTTTCCGTCAAAAGAGACCACCTTCTTAAATCCTTTCACTTCTCCCCTACCAAGTCTAGTCGTTAATTCGGCTCAAATCTATCCAAAACCGACGTGAAAAGACCAATTACGCATCCAAGTCGAGATCCTCTCGTGAATCCTCAACGGGATTCACATCAGCCGGCGGTGTGCAAGCGCCGTGAGAGTCTGAGTGACCGGTGGCGGTAGATCTAGATCTAGGGTTGAGCTTGAGTTTCATGGGAGAGGTAGAGTCGAGATTACAAAATGAAATCAGAAATATCCGTCCTAAAGTACTAAAGCCTAATGATTAATGAATAAAGATAAAAAAGATTTTTTTATTTAAAAGGGTGCGGGTCGTGCGGGTCGACCCGCGACCCAACGGGTTTTGCCCGACCCGACCCGCACCCAAATTTTTTTAGAAAAATCGACCCGCGGCCCGCAATTTGGGAGTCGGGTCAGTGCGGGTCGCGGGCGACCCGACCCGTTGAACATCCCTAGTCACTCGTTCATTCTATTGTTCCTCACAATGTTCCTTCACTCTAGACGAAGTACCAGTTTTCCTAAAATGTTAACATAGAGAAACATATTATACCATCAAAGTTTGTTATTGTTAAAACTAAGAAAAATCATGGAACAATTTTCCAAATCCGATAAAATGTTCCTACAAATCCGACACTTTCCTTTGCCCTTGAGGGTTTATGCTCCTACAAATCCGATAAAAAATTCCAAAGAAAATTAACACACACATCTATATTGATTCAATTCAAAGAAAATTTTCCAAATCTAGGAGGTGTGTGTTCTAGAGAGTTTGGGCGATTGTGATTACATACTGACACCTATTGATCTCGTTTTCATTTGTTCAAACACATTAATTAAGTGGGTACTGATCATTAAATGTGATCAATTGGGTAACCATATTGAATAATCAACGTTAATAAATCTATCAACTTTTAAATTGGGCAGATGTGTAACAATTTGTTCGTTTTTTTTTTTGAACAAAAAATCATTTGAGTTGTTTTATACTCCGTAAGTAGAGTATATTCTGCCTTGTTATTGGAGTATCTTTTGCATTGCAAAATTGCAACGATTGCGTTGCATTCAGCTTCGGCCCGGCGGTCAATGAGAGTTTGGGTCTCCGACACAATCACTCCTCCCCCGTTCTGCACTCTGCACCACCAACACCTTCGTACATATCTGCACGTGCCCTCTAACTCTCCCTCACGTGCACATCCCCATCCCCCGCAAAAAATGAAGATAAAAGGAAGCCAAAGAAAAGAGAAAAGCTAGTGTGTAAATTGTAATTAAATGAAAGATTCCCTCAAATTTGCTTGGTTGTAAACAGAGATCTATACTGTGTATTTCATTTATTTATCTTAATCTGTGAACTACTACTATATTGAATTTCCAAGCTACTAATACAGTGATTTCATTAAATTATTCTTTTTTGTTTTCATTTGGTTTTTGTTTGTTGTTTGGGAAAAAGGGAAAAGTCTTGGAAATGGCAGTCTGTAGCTGTGCGCAATGGGTTACTTAAAAAAATGGCCATGGCCATCGATTGGGCAGATGGGCAAACGCACTCTCGCGATCCAGAAAGAGAGATTAAGAAGCTGAGAGTGAAAAAGGGGGAGCATGAGCACCAAGTGTTTGTTGAAATGCCTGAAATAGATCAAACACCCAGCTGAATAGCTGATGCTTCTTCCTCTCCTTCTCCAGATACATCTGAAACAGAGATTGCCCCGGAAACGACATCGTTTTTCTGCATACAGTTTAGTGGGTACAGATTACATCCGCACCGGGAAATTGTTGTCCATGTGAATGAGAAGTAAGCTTTTTCATCTGCTCTAGCTTTGCTGCTCTCTTTTTTCTAACTTCGGTTTTTCCTTCTTCGATTTGTTCTTTGATGGAGTCTGCAAGCCTAGTTCATTTTGTCCTACAAAGGTGCCTTTTCCACACTAATATTTTTTTTGTCCAAAAAACTGCACTACACTTGATCAGCAAAGCACGTAGTATATGTGATTGAGTTCCATTATCAATTTGGCCAAATGGGTTTGATCTGTTTGAAGATTTAACCCACAAGCTCTCTCCTTTTTCCCCCCTTCTTTTTTCAGGGATTGGGAGATTTGCTGATCAATATTAAAATAAAAATGGGATCCAATTGTTTTTGCATTTTGATAAATCAGGTCCTTACATTTATAGTACATGACATTCTTACAATTTGTACAGTTTTCTCTTTTTGGAATTTTTTTACTGATGAATGATTGATTAGTTAGATGGTACTTAATTGCCGTTTTGGTAATCATTTTGAATCATTTAGAACCTAAAAAATTTGTGCTTTTTTAGTCCCACCATCGTGTTTGAAATTAGATTCTTTTGCATTTGGGCGCTTTGGAGCTGAAAGTGAGTTTAGGAATAATTGAAAGGGACACTTTGAGACCACTGTTTTCCACCCACCTTCTTTGTTTATTTGTACCTGAACTGAATCAAGGAGGAACAAACTAAATAAAAATGAAGAAGATATGATTAAGAAATGAATTGTTAGCATGCTTTGTTTTTTATCTTTCTTAAAAGACAAAATGATCTTAGTTTAAGGCTTTAAGCTGTGTTTTTTCTATAAAAAAATTGTATAATCTTTTTAATCAAATGTTTCCATCCTAATTGATAAGAATTCAAATTGCTTGAGCAGTGACTATCAAATTAGAAATTTAAAGTGACAAAACAGAAGTAATTTGTGTCTTTGGAGGCAAGTTCTAGGTTTCCTACTTCTCTTCTGTATTTGCTGTCTCAACTGAGAACTTGGGAATCAATACATCCAAAACTATACTTGTTATAAGGTTCACATACTACGTATCTAGGATTCTCTAGATCAAAAGTTCTTTCCTTTCCTTTTCTCTCCCTGAAGATCCATGGCACAGCTGCATACAATGATACTACATGGCATTTGCACAAGATTCTTACTGGACTTGTTTCTTTTAACATTAGAATAGCTCTGCATTGAAGTAGTGAAACCATCTTGCACAAGAAGTGTAAGCAAACACAGTTCGATTGCAAGGCCAAAAAAACGTTAACCCCGTCCCATTACCCCCATGTACAAGTTACTATGTATAAGAAGTTGAATTTTTCAACGAGAACCATGTTTTTATCACCAGAAAGGAAAATAAAAAAGCAAAACAAGTGGGCTTTGACAACCCTCATAAATTAATACACATTTAGGTGACCATGGTGATGGAATCTTTTTGTGAAACTTTTGTAGAATCTGGGGGATTTTGTGCTTATAAAAGGTAGGTGGGAAAACAAAAAGAGATGGGTGTGGATTGTGAGAAAGCTAAATTAGGTTCAGACATTGAGTGCTCATTGCCATTTGCAGAACATAGCAAACTCAAAGATGGGAAAAAATATCATGAATTTGGGGTTCTTATTAATGAGTAGAGTGAAAAATTTTGTACTTAGGTCTACTTTACCCACATTCTCATTTGGTATGTTTACTTTTCTTGTGAAATACCCACTAACAGAAATTACCCTCCTTCTGGTGAATTTTCTGCAAGTGTATGGCCTCTTTATTACTTCACTTCCATGTTCTAGTCATTTAAATAATATCAACTGTGACTATATTGCAATTGTATAAGAAATGATCTTCTATTTGGTGAAACAGTAGCAGTGAGAATAGTGCATAAAACAATCCATGAAGTCAATTTTATTGAATGTAACTTAGGTGAATCCAACACAGACAAATAAATCCTTGTGAGTCCATAATATGAACCAAACACCATAACTCTATAAGTAACCAGTATATTCGACTTCTTTCAGGTCTGGTGTTTCTCCTTCCATTATGAATCCATAGTATGAAGGTGTAAAAATATCATTCTTGCTAGCTGTAATGTTGGCCCTACGTGAATTACTTAGATCTCATCTCATGTATAGCATTGTAATTTACCTTTATAAAAGGACATATAGGGGACCTTATGTCACTGAATTTCTTGCTTATTGATTGGATGTCTACGGTCTACCCATCACTCTTTTTTCCCTCATAGTAAATGCCCTTAGAGTATTATTGTAACCTTTACAAAATTTACCAAGGTTAACACCTCTTGGTGGGGCACTTTCATCCCCAGCAGGCAAAATTCCAAACTCCAAACATTTTTCTCTGCTTCTCTGTCCACTTCAATTCATAATCCAGCCTAGCTAACTGCTTTTTCATACATAGGCTTCTATTTGGCTTGTGAACTGATTTGATCACTTCTGACCGATCAAAGCACAGAAACAATGGAGGACAACCCACCTCGCTCTCGACGCAAAAAGACAGCCCACAAGACCCATCCACCAAGATCCTTAAGCTTTACATCACAGTCATCCTCCGCCTCATCCTCCTCATCCTCAACACAATCATCATCAAGAAACCATGGAAGGCTCACAAGAAGTGCAAGAACAATGGAGGAGGAGGAATTAACTGGGAAATGCTCAGTGGAGTGTACAGGTCAGAGCTGTAGAGCGTGCTCAGCCGCCCTCGTGGCAGATTGCGTGGCGCTTTGCTGCTGCCCGCTCGCTGCAATTAGCCTCTTGGCACTTGCATTCATCAAGGTGCCTTATGCAATGGGGAAGAGATGTTTGGGGAGAAGGAAAGGGAGGGAGAAAGGGAAGAAAAAAGTGGGAATTAGTAGGAAAGACAGTGTTGGTTTTAGTAGTAATGGGGATAGTGTTGTGGAGAGAGCAAAAGATATTGTGTTTGAATTTGGGGAGGATGGAATTGTGGAACAGAGGAGGAAGAGCCTGTGTACAGGGTTTGTTGAGCTGGACAATGTGCTGTTGGAGTTGTACCAAGTGGGTCATTTGGGTTTTGGTAGGGTTTCTTTCACTGGCATTCAACCCAATGCCAAGAGCAATTGATGTGGGTTTTAATACTGAAATAGTTTAATTCTGGTGTTTTTTTTTTCTGTGTTTCTTTTTGCTTCCATTTGTACAACAATGAGGATGAGTTTTTATTATGGAAGTATCATATTCATCAACTACCAACACTTTGTTGTATTATTTTTTGTTTCCACTTTCACCTGTTGAGTTGGTTTGCAGAAGGAATCACAGACATGAATTGTATTGTTTTGTATATTTTGGAATGGCATTGTATGGATGGATATCTTATGGTCATGTGAAGATTTGTATATCATGTGAACAATAATTTGTACAATCTTTCACCAGCGTTTGGAATTTGACAGTATCTAGCTGCATTTGCCTCTTGCAACAGTAATGTAGGAACGCCAGTGCTCGCTCGTCATGTATTATAAACTAAGATCTAAATATAAATTATAATGTAAAATTTTGTATTATAATGCAAGATTTCGCATTAAATCTTGCATTATAATGCAGAACTTTGTATTATAATGCGCGAATGGACTGTTTATTACACGCATAACAACGCACCCTTTAAAAACGTTTCTTTCGGATATATACGTTTATTCGCACCGAAAAGAGAAGAACAGGAAAACGGGGAAAAACGTATTCTAAACCTTCCCTCATTATTTCAGTTTCTTACCCTCGCAGCCTCGCCTACTCAGTGATCCGCCCCGTTTCCCTCACCAGACCACCACTCGGCCACCGAAGCTTACGGGCATGGATCCAATGCAAAGTCAGAACACATCATTACAACGACTTCAGAATGTGGAAAAGGTACAGAGCCTAGTTCTTACTCTGCAAAAAAAAAATTGTTTCTTTTGACCAACAAAATTCTGTTGAGATTTGATCTCTCCGTGATTGTTGGATGGGGCTTGTTACGAATCGAACAATGTTGTTGGATTGAGGTACTAAGATTGGTTTTGGTTTGTGCAGAGAATCGTTAGGGTTTTGGAGCTCGCAGGCGGAGTCATGGAAGAACTTGCCAATCCTGCTGGTCCTCGCAAAGACTTATTGAACATTCACTGTGGCGAGTTCATGAAATTGATCAAGGTTTCTCTCATTAGAGATCTTACCTCCTTTTGATTTGGATTTAATTGTTACTTTTATCAAGTTTGATTTTGTATCATAGTTATTAACTGATTATTAGGTTAGGAAACTCAGAAAAGAGACAAAGTTTATGGTTTTGGGGCTTGAGTAAGGTCTATCGATTGAAGCATGTAGCATTTGGTTATATAATCGCTTCGATTTGTGACTGAAGGTAGATGCTGAGATGAATGAGTGAGAGTTAGTAGTGAGAAGAAATGGATAGGCCTAAAAAGATTTCTTGTGTATGAGATTTATTATTAGCTAGCTGCCTTTTGGATTGAAAGTGAAGAAAATTTCAGTACATGAGCCTTTCTTGTCATATTAGATACTGACTGGATGGTGTGTGTTTATCACTACCACATTGCAATCAATTTGATTCATTTACCTAATCCAATTGTTCCACAACTAAAAACCTCTTTGTCAGCCACAAAAAATATTACTCATGTAGTTTGAACCTTCAGAGAATTGCTTTACAACAGTAAAAACTGGTAGGCTTTATGATGGTATATAAGAATTTAGAAGATCCAAATGATGCAAAGTGCAACAAACAATTCACAACTGTCTTATAATACAATGTTTTAGTGTTTTACATCTTCACATCCTCTGCTCCTTTACTCCTTTTTAATTTCCATATTGTTTGATCTGGAAGCCCAAGTTGAATACTCTGTGTGGTCCGTTTAAGGTCATAGAAACAACTTAGACCAATGATTGAAATGTAAATATTCTGTTGTCAAAAGCAAGAATCTTACTTCAAAGGAGTCTCTGCAGTTTCATTCAAGATTTCAAGTGCCAAAGTTTAAGATTCAGTGCTTGTTTGTTTGTTTGTTTGTTTTTTGACAAGTAGGACATTCAAGTGACATTACGGGAGGAAATCAAAAGTGCATGCGAGTATCGTCCTTTTGAGAAGTGCGATTATGGGGCCAGATTAGCTAATGAGGTCTGCTGTAAGAAGTTGGAGTATGTCTTGTCCCAGCTAGACAGCATGAAGCAAACTATTGATGAGTATCATGGCACACAGGGACAGTTACCTCTGTAAGTAACATTGGCTGTTGACCTGTTGTATCTTTTGAGATATGCTTCAGACACAGTTTGATAAGAGAAATGTAGTCAAGTACTCATCTCTTGTTTAGATTTTAGATAACATAGTTCTGAATCAAAAGGAGCAGGATGGTTTGATGTTAGCTTGGAAAATGAATTTAGAATTAATTCAAGCATGAAGTGTTCCGATGGATTTAAATTTCAAAGTACCACTATCTTCTCTACTTTGTAGTTTTACGAGATATTAAAAGATGTAGTTAGAACCTTAGAGGAAATGCAAGCACTCACTTTCTTATTTTGTACTCAAATAAGAGTATTTATATTTGTAAGATAATAAAATGTAGTTAAAAAGTTGTGGAGAGCAGGTTGTTAAACTTCTAAGACCGTTATGTGTTGTATAGAATAAAAATGTTGGCTCACCTGAATAAAGAACGGACAGTAGAAATTTTAATTTCAAATTGAACTTTTTAGCTGTCAGGCTATTCCTTGAATGAGATTTCAAATTGTACAAATATGATGAATTAGAAGTTTGCTCCGGGGTAAGAAAAATAGGTAAAACGATAACTACGCTTAATTTTGCAAATCAAAAATTTTCCATGTAGAAGTATTTGCGGAAAGTGGAAGCATATGATGATTTAGTTGTTTGCTTTGTGGTTAAAGCGCTAGTGTACATCTGATGTCTAAGTGCAAAAAGCTAGGAGAGTGATGGCTGCAGGAATGTTGATTTACTGAATCCATAATTCTTAATGTATTACACTGGAATTCATAGATAGTTCCTAGTGTCATAGTCCTAGAAAACATTCTAGAATCCTTTTGATATAAGCTATGGTTGTACATATATGAAATATTGATAATGCATATCTTAGCACTAAGTTGAAGATGTGACTTGTCAACTTCCTTTGGAATCCTCTTGGTTAGGTAGCAGTGGAATAGGAAGGCTAGGGTTGTAGCTATGTGCTCTTTCTTAAGAAAATCGCTTTTACATGCATCTCTACTTTCTAGAGTTACATTTGGATTTACCAAGATAATGCATTGTATTGCATTATTATGTAATGTATAATCTTGCATTAGATTTTAAAGTGTAATGCAAAAAATGTATTATCTTGGGAATCCAAACACACCCTTGGTGTTGTTCCTTGCAAATGCTATATCAACTTAATCCCAAGAGTTTGGATTTGAGATTGCAATTTCTGTACTGCTTGTATTGTAAGAGTTACAATGCATTTGATGGAATTATGTTAAGAAAACACCATCTATTATAGAATGAGGTTAAGCTGAAACTCAAATACATTAGGTTTTTCTTTCAAGTACTAACTTGCTAGATGGCCTAGGTATTGGATTTTGCATATCTATCTGGAAATGATATTAGCTTCTTTTTCTTAACGCAACTCTTAAGTTGCTAGGCAGAAGTAGTTCTACTTCTAAGCCAGAAACTCCATGTTGATAAAAACAGCCAACCCTGATACCCTAGAGCAAACACAAATTTAAAGTTGGCTAGATACTTAATTTTTGCACATGGAAACTATGTATTCAAAAAGTGGCATATTATGCGTAGTAGTAATGGTTTATGCTTATTTGGAAGAGAAGCAGTTGGGAGCTAAGACTTTGATGGGGGTAAAGATATAATACCTCATGAATATCATGTGTCAAAAAAGACATTGTGGGGGAGAGAGGACCTCATACGTAAACTCCCTTATAGCTTGAATGGCAATTGAGAGAAAAAGGATCTCTCTTTCATTCTTGCAAAGTATGAACCAAATGGGTGTAGAAGGTTCTCACGATTAGAACATGGTATATAAAAAACTTTTGCTTGGGCAGGGCTGAAGTAAGTTAAACGTGGCATGTGAAACATGCACAACATTTCACGTGGTGAGATTTGTAAATCCATCCAAAACTCATTAAGCTTTTATGAAACATAGTATTTCACATGGTGAGTTGTGTATTTCACTTACCATTTCGTAACTCAGAGGGAGGGTATGCGTGTAAACGCAGCACAGCTGGCTGTACAGAAATGCTTCTGGATTTTTATGTAAATTAAGGCAGAGGTATACTCTTAAAAAAAGAAGTTAAAAGCTCGTCTAAAGATCACTTTTCTAAAAATAGCTGCCTAGAGGTGCTAGCCCGCTTAGCCTTTCAGTCCGTCTAGGTAGGCACGGATCTAGGGTGGCATTAGGGTACGCCCTAGCCCACCCTAAAAAAATAAAAAATAATTAAAACTAGGTAAATTTAATATAAAAAATTAAAAATAAGATAAATTTAGTGATAAATTAGTTTAATTAAGGTAATTTAGCCTACCCAATATTTTTATGAAAATTAGTCCACCCTAATTTAAAATATTGTGTCCGTCCCTGCGTCTAGGAGACCGTCTTGTCTGTCTAGGCGTCCGTTTAAGCCGCCTAGACGGTCCATCTCCGCCTAGGGTCCGCCTAGCATTTTTAAGAACACTGGTAAAGATACAATAAACTACTAATCAACCTTAAATAATGTACAATTTCTCTTGACTTTGGTTTTGGCTTACCAGTTGTTGGGTAGGGTTAACTTTGATAATATATTTAGATCTAAACTATACAAAAATGGCCGGCCGTTATTTTTTACCCTTTACTAGTTTTTATTTTATTTGTATCACTTCCTGTGTAGTCAATGAAAAAGGGTGTCCTATCTCTAGAGTTATAATTCAACCTAGCAACCAGTAGAGCAAGCCCTTACTTAGCCCCTGTTTTTGACTGTATATAGTTTTTAAATTTACACAGTGTATCCATAATTCATTTCAAAATTATGCTACACTTCTGTGCTGCTTTAAAAAAAAAAACTGTACTTTTTAAACAAGATGTGACTGTAATGTTAAAATTAGGCACTTCCAATTGGTGTTTATTTTTTTTACCGAATAGTGCGTTTTGTTTATTTGTTGGTGAAAAACAGTGGAATTCACTTTTCAAACATGATTATTATTCTGTTTGAAGAGAAGGTCATCAACAAGCAAAGAAAAACTTAAGGTCCTTTTCCAAAAAAGTGAAGCTCGAGCTAAGCAAGCTTACGTGCTCATATACAAGAGTGAGAGGTTGCAAACATATTTTTGATTGAAAAGGAATTGTGTCCCTATATGTTCTGTAATAATTTTTAATTCAAACTACCTGATAGAGATATATTGTTGGATAAGGATTTTCTCTTAAAAAAAATGTACACATTACACATGCAAGCTAAACCACAAAATCAAATATCACAATCAGCTAGCTAGCTGTGACAATAGACACGTTCATGAGCGTCACAGACTAATTAATTAAGTCGATGGATAGAGCAAAAGCTGAAGAAAATTGATGGAATGCCGTGATATGAAAGCATGACAACATGTTGAAGAAAGTGGGTTGTTTGATCGACCTCCATCTCCATCTCCATCTCTCCATGCATGTGAAGTAAGAATAACTTTGCTTGATGCCTTTCCTCAGAGTTAGGCAACAGTCGAGCTCATGACTTGAATGACCATACACTAAAACGGCTAAAATTCAAAAAGACTTGGATCAAATATGCCAACTTGGTCCACATCACTTGCTTAATTTCCATGTCTCAAACCCACTTTAAACTTAGTTAGGTCCTTGTATATATTTTTGTGTTTGTGTCATTGTGTGTGTGTATTGCACGTTATGTGATGTGTTGTGTTTAATTAATTGGTGCCTTTGTGGTGTGGGGACTCTTCCATTGCCGTCATGTTCATGTCATGGGAAGTTAACTTGTAACAAATCCTAGATTATCCGGCTAATTAGTTTATGGTAATCCTGGTAATTATGGATCAAGTACAAATCTCGTACATAATTTTAAATGAGTGAAGATGTGATGTTACAACCCTTAATGGAATTCACAAGTAATTAGGAGGTTCTTTTTGTCTTCATGTTGTAATTCGCAAAACAACGTCTAATTTTAGATTAGCTTCTGGTCAATTTATGCACAACCATATATATTTTGTTGGCTTATATTTTTTTTACATTCCTCTTTTTATTGGGCACCAATAAAAAAGAGGAATGTAAAAATCTCCTAATTACACCGTATGTTGAATTCTCTAGCATTGTTTGGAAGGTAAGTTGGTGGGAGAAATGTCTCACGTCGATAAATTGAAGTAATATACCACTGACATATATAAACGGGGTAAAATCTCTACTCATTGCTTTAAAATTTTGGGTTAGAATGTGGATTACGAGTTTGCGACCTTATATGCATGTGCAATAGATAAAAACTTGACATGGCACCCGATTAATATCGGCATACCGGGATTTGATATGGTATCAGAACAGGTCTGGTCTGAGTCTATTTTTCTAATAAAAAAGGGCATATAGCTAAAAGAGAATGAGATGCTAATAACCCATAAGAAAATATTACAGGCTAGTTATAGAGAGATTGAAAAGCTAAAGTCGTCGAGAAAAAAATGGTCAAGTTCTAACTAGGCTAGGCTAGTTACCACTTGGGGGCGTGTTGGGAGAAATGTCCCGCATCGACAAATTGAAGCAATATACCTCTAACATATAAAGGGGGTGAAATCCCTACCCATTGGCTAAAACATTTGGGTTAGAAAGTGGATCCCGACCTTATATGTGAAATGAATAAAAAATCGACACGTCACCCATTTAGTATCGACCCACTGAAATTTTACATAAGTCGTGAAATTTTACATAAGTCGTGACAAGACCTGCCGAGACTAGAAGTCACTAGGTTGTGTTTGAAAAGTCATCAAATATATACTAGTTGAAGATTTGCAAAGCAAATACTAAAGTGTATAAATAGTAAAATATTGTTAAGAAATTATCAAAGATTACGAATCATCTCAACCTAATCTAGAGAAAACACTTGGAGAAGAGAAGAGGAAAAAAAGCTCTCATAAACAGAATTTGTTGACTTTGCAAGATAGTTTGATGAGTATGCCTTCATCAGTCCTTGAGTTCTCTAAGCCTAGAAAGTATCTAATAAGACCCAAGTCTTTGATAGTAAAAACACTATGCAAGGAAGGCTTCACTGCTTGCATCATATCATCATCACCACCAGTAATGATATGATCATCCACATACACAATCACTATAACGAAAAGAGAGTAGTCATAAGAAGATTTGACAAATCCTAGTTTCACAAAATGCTTTGACAACTCTAGATTCCATTATGTAGAGGCTTGCTTAAGCCTATAAAGGGACTTAATTAGTTTGCATACCTATATTGGCAAGGCTTTTGTGTACCCTTGTGGAGGTTGTATATATACTTCTTCTTGTTAAAAAAAACCATGAAGAGACGCATTTGATATGCTCTCTTTAGTATAGGTTAACTCTTGTATTTTAGATATGATTTGAGTATGTTTAGGTTAGTTTTGAGTATAATTGTAATATGAAGATTGAAGACACGATTTGAAGAACTGCAAGAGTTTTGAAGACAAGTATTGATTTGGAGTTGTTTTGACGCCATTTTCTTGTGACGCATCGTTCGGTAGCTACAGTGATCGGATGAATCTGAATTTGGTATCGTTAGAAAGCTAACTCGAAGAGCTACAATTCATGTTTTTATGGCGAGTTCAAATTCCAACTCTAAGTGGATCAAAACCACCTCCGAAGTTGACACCAGAATGTTGTCAGAGGACCCGCGCTCGCGGTTCGTCGAGGTTCCGCGACCGAGGGGAGATCGATGGAACCGCGCTCGCGGTTGTAGGCCACGCCCGCGGGTCGTGGTGTTTTAGCGCCGACTCGCGTTATTCTATCTTTTATTATATCTTTATATCTTTAGGTTTTAGTTGTTTTTCTACTATTTAAGCTTAGTTTCGTGTTTCAGTTGAACGAATCAGATATCACATTATTTAGCATACTTTTACTTTTTAGGTTTTATTTCAGTTTTATTATGGAGAACTAATTTCCCTTGGAGTTTGTTTGATCAAGGAAGACTTTTTATGTAATTCGTGAGATTCTGGTAACTTTTCTATCCCTTGGTTAATATCAAAACTCTTGTTTTTATTTATATAATCTATGTTTGATTTTATGAGCCTGATCAACTTGTTTGATTGACTTAGATCTACTGTTTAGATTAGGTTTGATTGTTGTCTGTGCAATCTTATTTATCCTTGAAACAACTCTTTTCCAGGACCCTGGATTGGAATTGAGAAGAGTATTTGATAGTTAGTTTATGCATGAGACTCGTTGTTTGATTGCATGAATTAATTTCCTGTTATCCTTAATATCTTGCATGATTTGAATTAAGCGTTCTTGTTCATATCATCCTTTCGCTTGGACCGTGGACAAGCGGAAATCTTTTATAAGGATTGGAATTAACTTGGGAATTAATAGAAAAATGGATGAATTGATGATCGAATGATTAAAAAGGTGGAATTGATTGAATGAACTCTGCTTTCTTTTTATTGATTTGAAACCTTAATTTTGTTTACTTGCTTAAACTCTCAAACCCCCGTTCTTTGCTGATTGTTCAGAAAACCGATTCTCTTGGGTTCGATCCCTTACTTGCATGCTATACTAGTTTGTAGTTTAGGGTAATTTATTTTTGATCTTGGCAACAACGACTTTAGCCGAGTCAACATTATTGATATCTAATTGATGCATTGGCCATGATTTCATTGTGGTAAGAGCAAGAAAAAATCTAACGATGGTGAGCTTTTCTGTTGGTGAAAAGGTTGTTTTGTAGCCTTTCCCATAAACCTGATTGAATCCTTCATCCACTAATCTTGCCTTGAACCTCTCAATTGATCCAATAGTCTTAAACTTGATTTTTGTAAACCCATTTGCTATCAATAGCATTTTTCCCTGCAGTCGCATCCACCATTGCATCGATATGAGGCAAGGGGGGAATGGGTCTTTGGGACACACTTTGTTTAAGTTGGTAAAGTCGGCGCAAACACGCCACTTTCTGTTCTTTTTCTTTACGATGAAGATGTTAGCTAACCAATTGGGGTATTTCACTTCCCTTATTTTTCCAGATTCAAGTAAAGATTTTATCTCTTCATTTATTACCTAGTTTCGTTCTAGAGCGAATTTGCGCCTTTTTTGTTTGACTGGCGATATCTTGCTATCAATATCAAGTGCATGAGTAATAGTTTTCGATTCGATACCCATCATGTCTTCATTCGACCATGCAAAATAATCAGAATAGGATCGTAAGAAGCTGACCAGTGGTTCTCGTATTTTTGGGGTCAAGTCTTCCCGTACCCGAATCTTACGAGTAGGATTTTCGGAGTTCAACTAATGTGATATCCATAAGGGAATCCACATTCAACAACAATCAAATCCAAGCCAAACACAAAATAACTAACGAGGGCTTGCCGACACCAACAAAAGAACTAATTTGGAACTTTCTTCGACACCGAATCAAGCAACTATGATCCTTTTGTCACATCACCAACTCTACTCCCTCTAGTTCTAGGACTTCGGGGTTAACATATAGTATGTTGGCATCTTACAGTCCTGTAATTTCTATGTCATCGACCTCTTTTCATGAGACAACTTTAGAGCATTTAAAGTGTTAGCCTGCATGGTTACAGAGTAACATTCTTGTGATATTCTCTGTTCCCCCTTGATTTCTTGAATTCCCTTAAGCGAAGGAAATTTGACGCATTGGTTGTACGTCGAAGGGATCGATTTCATTCTATGGATCCATGGTCTTCCCAAAATTATATTGAAAGGATATGGACAATCGAGTACCAAAATTTTTACCTGATAGTTGACCTCGCATGCTATAGTAGGAAGGGTAATCTCTCCTATCGTGTATCATGATTTTCCGTTGAACCCAACCAATATTGTGGATTTTTTAACGACGTCATTGAGCCCTAGCCCTATTTTGTATAAGACATCCGACTTTAGCAAGCTAGTAGAACATTCATTATCAATCAATACACGCTTAACCAAGAAATTTGCAATTATCCAGGTGATGATCAAACATTCATGGTGAATTTCATCTTCCTCCACATCGTCAAAGGTAATTGCCATGACATCACGGCTCCTTCGAGTGGTAACTCATGGTTCTTCAAGCCTCCTACCCCACAAACTTTGGATCCCCCTGTAATCACATTAATAACACTTGTATGTTTAGGCGAAGGTGGTGGACTTGTTTTACCTTTGTTGCGATCGAGTTGTTCACGTGCTCTCTTTGATATAAGATCTTTGAGATACCCTTTGCAAAGTAATTGGCCCACCTCTTTCCTTTAGGCGATGCATTCATCTGTTCGATGGGCATGATCAAAGTGGAAGTCATACCACTTTGAAGTGTCCTTCTGGTGCTGTGGAGCGTCGCTTTTTCAAGTCCACTTCACGACATCCCCTATTTTGCTCATGGTCCTTACGTCTTTCGTCGTATCAACCATGAAGTTAATTTGAGATAACCTGGGGGTAGCATGGAATCATCATTCCATTTGAAAGGGTGTGGTCTTGCAACATTCATAGTTCGACCCGGGAAAAATGCATTAGGGTACGGGTTATACCTCGTATCTCGATTTCCATGCCGTCGCTCTGGTCTAGACGAACTAGATGTCTTGACTGTGTAGAGGTCGTCCTCTTCCAGCCGAACATGGGCCAATGCCTTAACCTTTACCTCATCAAAATTCGAACAAGGATATTTAGCCAATTCACAATACAGTTCAGGGTTACATGAGGATATCCCTCTACGGAACGCTTCTACGGTGGTAGTTGTGTCACACCCCTCGATTGTAACTAGTTCCTCATTATACTTGTTTAGGAATTTTTTTAATGATTCACTTGACTTCTGTACTAGGCGGTATAGGTCGCTGGAGCATTTCTTAGTATGTCTGCTGCTTGTGAACTTGAGTCTAAACTTATCAACCAATTCAGCTAAGGACGAAATACTACTAATTGGTAAGTGAGAATGCCAATCCAAAGCAGAACCAGACAAAGTGTTTCCAAACCAACAACACATCACTGTCTCCTTCATATCCATAAGGACCGTGCTGAAGTTCATGGCTTGCTTAAAAGCAGTTTTATGTTGGTCCAGATCAGTTGTCCCTTCATACTTTGGTAGATCAGCGACGTGGGTACGAAAGGGGGGTCGGTGTAACCATCCCTCCTTTCGACTACTATCAATTAAGAAGCCCCTAGGACCTGTGTGATTCGGTCTTCTAGGGCTTTATGATGTTCACGTAACAACGTTACCTCCACGTCTTCCCGAACAACACGAAGTGAATTACCATTTGCCTGATTCTTTATGACCTGCCTCGACTCGTTAGGTGTGACCAAACTCGGATCATCGAGATTCAATTATCGAGCAACTCCTTCCATAATTCTTGAAACACGGGGTCGACTTGGGCCTAATTGTACCTACGATTGGAGAAAATTCCTTTCTTGAGTTAAAGATTCAATTTGATTCTCATAAACATCAACAAACCGATTATGGGCTTCCTTTTGGGTTTCCAAATCTTTTAGAAGGGCGAGCATAGAGGCCCTTAATTCAACAATGACAATTGATTCAGCAACCGTTGCCCGCTCTTGTGCAACTGTTTGGTTATTTGGGTTCTTTCGGTGGAGGTGTGATCGTCCGTCGAAGGTAGGTTTTGTGGATCAAGGGTATCATGGCTGGTATTTTGGTTCTTCGGAATGGTTGTTAGGCTCATCGGCCAAGTTTCTAGAGTAGGGTATATGGTGTTTAACTGGTTTATTTGGCTAAGGGCCCCACGGCGGGCTCCAATTGTTTTGGACGACTTTACCATGTAAACGTCTGATTCGCTAAAATGTGGGAACCGTAGTCACGCACCAGATTAAACATGTAAACGTGTTAGAACAAATAGGTTATAGCAAATTGTAACTAGAATAATGATTAAATCAATAAGAAAATAGTACTATAAATATAAGAATCAAGGATCTAATATGAATCGGAATACAAATAAACGTCAATGTAAAGATTGCAATGCTCGATACAAGGTGAGTAATAATTAATTTGAAGAATGAGAATACGATGGTGAGAGCGAATTGAGAGTGATGATTGTCAAAGAAGTGTAGTAGTGTTCGTCCCCCTCCATCATCTTCAATTTCCTTCCTATAGCTCGTCTTAGGGAGCCGTTGAGTTGTTACACCCGCCTCCGAGGATTTCACCTTTATATTCATTATGGCTCAATGTCTTCTTTTGACTTTCTTGTCGTACGGTTAAGTCATGGAATCGGAACGATGGGCAAACTGGTGATGGGCTTTTGATCCCAATCGGAGCCCATTTTCAGATGGCCCGACAGCCGACACATCTAGAGCTCTGGACTCCTCGTCCAAGCGTTGTTCCTCGAAGATCAATAGGCCAATCAGTTCATTAGACATATATGATAGGACCTCCGAGACATCGATAGTGCATCCCAAAATGAGCCGTAAATCGGACCGAGCCCATGCACGATGTAAGACACAAGGTTAGCATCATTGACGATGTAGAGGCACTTGGTGAGGCTATCAAAAAAATCCCGCTTCTTTTTAAAATATTCGAGGATAGACATGGATCGTCATTGCAAAGTCTGAAGTTGATGATGACAGTGCATCTGATGCGCATCGGTTTGAGCATGAAACATACGCTCAAGGATTGACCAAACCTCATGAGCCCTTGTAGCGCGTGTGACATGGTCAAGCAATGGAGATGTTAAAGTGAATCGAATCTAGAGGAGAACGAGGCGATCCTTGTGAAGCCAATCATCGTATGGAGGATCTAGAATAGACTTCGCAAGATTTGTTGAACCAAGACGACATAGATCATCTCGAAGGAGCGGGTATGTCCTTGATACAAGAGTCAAGGCCATACACCTCAACATCGGATCGAATCATATCGCGCCGTAAGGAGTAATTGGTGGATGAATAACAAGATTGGGGAAGCTGGAAGTTCCTCCTTAACTGACGACGACATCTAGTTACTGGCCGAAATCGTTCAAACCAGACTCGGATGCAACATCGATGAGTTTGCCAGTCATGCTGAGTTGATCGTGAGGATTGAAAATTTTGTTTGATCAAGAGGATCGAGGTTAGGCTAATACATGTAAAGATATCAATCTGAGGAAAAAGAATATTTTTTTTCATTCATTCAACAACAACAACAACATCTACCCAGGTGGAACCCGATATGGACGGGATCTGGCGGGTCGAGATGTACATAGCCTTACCCCGACTCGAAGTCAGGAGGGTATTTAAGGTGGGCCCAAAGCAAAAAGGGAAAAGGAAGGGCCCAAAAGAAAGAAAAGGCTAGAGGGGGTGTAGAAAGCGAGATCGAAAAATTAGGCTAGAAAAACCCAGATAACGATAACAGAGAAACTAAAACAAAGGGAGGAAAAGAGGAGGACACTCCCTCCAGGTCTTCACTACGTACTACCGCTCCATAATTGTAATATTCTCACGCAATTGGTCCCTACATAAGACCATATCTGCTAAGACTATAAAAAAGGTAAGGTCTTGTTTTATGACTTTCTTTCAATTCTTCTTCGGCCTGCCCCTTTCCCCGCGAAAGGCAAGGTCCTTTTTTTCATTCATTCAATATTGTACTAATAGACTTTTCATATTAAGAATGAGAATTAACCTAAAACCCTAACCTAGAAGCCCAAGCAAATATATAAGGAAAATATCAAAACATCTTATACAAAAAAATATGTACAAAATATTTTCCTAAAATTATCTTAACACAAACCTAATCCATGACAAGGGGGACTTGAGAAAATACATAAATTAAGCATAAGTACTAGGGGGTAATAGACTATGATTAGTCATAATCAAACATTTCGGAGTAGCATCATTTCAATGAGCGGACAACAAACGATAGCGACTGATAATTAATCAGCCATGATAAGTACATTGATCTGACGCGAATAATCAACTCACACAAAAAAACATTAAACCATCACATCAGAAGCCTAAATGAATAATCCAAAACAATCACTTTTCAAACTCACTTGATAGTTGATATATCATGAATGTAGTACGTACAACAATTCAAATGAAAGGTTTAGCTCATTTATATATAAATCCCAACAATAAAATGAAGTAAATTTATAAAATTTACTCATAAGTGTGCATACAGATATAGATGTATTAATATGTACTAATTAACAAGCAACCAACCCTTATACAAACTTGACCTAGTTTAGAAACTCCATACTGTATTAGTTACCAATTAAGTGCCCCATATAATAAATTTGAAAAATAATACAATTAAGCATAAGCCAGAAGCTCCACTGCTAGCAATATCATGTATCTATAAATACAAACCACATATTGATGAATTGAAGAGCTTGTAGCTGCAATGAATCGATCTCGTGGTGGGATAATTCATCGGTTATTTGTTGGACGATCGACGTACGTACGTGTGCGTAGTAGTAAGTAATTAATTAATTAAAATCGCTTAATTAGATAGACTTTCCTTGATCTGGATTGAACATGTGGCCCATATGCATGGGCCAGAACTCGTTCTCAATATTGTGGGGCCAGTATTGGTCGGTGGGCTCCTGCTCCATGGGAAGAGGAAACGGCTGAGGAGGTGGCTGCATGAAGTAGTACCCTCCTCCGTAGCCACCCGGGCCCGCCGCCAGCTGGAAGGCGGCGTCCATGGGCGGCGGGTGGTCCGTGGTGCTGCAGGAGGAGGCCGAGTAGGGGTCGTGGTGGGCCCCACCGTGAGTCGAACCGGATGACAGCTGGCTCGTGCTCTGGCCCGTTGACTGGTCATAGCTTTGACCGGAGCTGTGGTGGTGGTGGTGGTCGTTGGTGGTGTGGCCTTGCTTGAGCTGCTTCTGGATCCTTGTCCTCCAGAAATTCTTGATCTCATTGTCAGTTCTGCCTGGGAGATTCTTTGCTATTTTTGACCACCTAAAAGGGATATATGTTAAATCGTGCACATTACAATATACTTGAGTGTTATCTGACCCCAAGAAAAGTGAAAAATAAAAGAAGTGATATTATGGTAAATTCTATTTGACACTTTTTTTTGATTTGATATGGGTATATAGGTCCACTTGTAACCATTGATGCAGGAGGGTAGAGTGACCCAAAAATTGGTTAAAAAAAAGAAGGCATTTTGGCATCATATGGTAAAAAGTATATAAATGATCGAAGAAGATATTATTTTTGTAGGCGTATATGTAATTCAGTTTGTTTAATTTTACTTCTTTCATGAATTTAGAAGGAAAATCAATACATGCAATGCAAGTAGGGTTTCAGAGAAATTACAGATCGTTTATTTGTATAGCCAGGCTTTTGAATAGTAGCTCAAATTAAAAGGAGAGAAAAGAAAAGAAAAAAAAAATAGTGGAAGCTACATATGATGTCCAGTTGTCCAAGCTCGACAAGTGCACGTGGAATCAGCGGCTGTGGAGAAAGAAGGAAGGTGAAAATTGCAAGGCCAATAATACGTCAAAACTGATTTAAGATTTCGTAGCCAGATATATACACGTACATCAAATTGCAAAGAAAACAAAGTGAACACGATTTATGAGTTTGGGCCTTTGCTACAATATATTTAGCATATTAATCTCTAACTTCTCATTACTTTTAGGAAATAGTGTTATTTCTCTCATAATATACTACTCCTATGTGCGTACCCAAATTAATCATGTGACTCCAAATTTACGAGATAACGTACATGCTTCTCATATTATGCGATAAATCTTGATAACCACATATAATATTGTCTAAAGTTGAATGTGCAAAATAAAACTGATTTTTTCGTTAATTCTAAGAGCCGACAATAAAAAAGAGTTAAAATCAAGAACAACTAAAGTGAATGATATGAGAAGTAAGTAGACACATTCTTTAATTGAAGTGTATATAGTGAGGCCAACCTCTAAAAAAGTTTATAAAAAAAAAAAAAATAGTGTGGACCTCGATCTCTATAATCATTCTTTTCTTCTTTTTCCATATCTTCCTTTCTCTAAGTCAATTGCTAAGAAAATATATGAAAGTGAAAGTGAAAGTGTCATGTGTTAACTTGTAAGCAATAAAATTTTCTTGTGGCTAAATCTAAGTGACAACAAATTAAGTTGTAGTAACTTTGTATATAATTAATTAGGTGTAGGATACAGATTTAGTTCTAGTGGAGTTGAGAAAAAAAAAACTTATCTTCACCAAAAAAAAAAAAAACTTATAGATAGAGTTGGAAAAATTCTAACTATTAAATAAAACTTTAACAATTAAGATTGATTTTTTTTTCTCTCCATATCAGCTTATTAATTTCTTCTTTTTTATTTTGGGTAAGATATTCTAGAAGTAATTAGTGTAGTGATGAAAAATGTTCCAAGTAATCATTATATTTTCCACATAATGTGATCTATTTAAAGACATCTAGAAACAAACTATATCTCATATAATCCAAAGAATTATTCATTAATTGTAATTAATCTAAAAAAGGGAAGGAAGGTCCGGCAATGGAAAAGGCCAAAACGATATGGTACATGTCAAAATCAACTCCCCTCAATCCATACTTTAATGATTTTCACTCTTTCCTTCTTCTCAAAGGCTTGAAAAGATATATCATGCAACAATTTGCACTTGAGATATATGTAAGCTCATAAAAAAAACTATGAATAATTATCAAATTTTTTAAAAACAAATGTTTTTTCTAGGTTAAACATATTTATTTAGAAACTAAAGCCCTGAAACAAAATAAATACTAAATTATATATAAAAATTTAAATAAGCAAGATAGGTACAATCTATAAAAAATATCTTCATTTTAGGGTTCTTAATTAATCCATATCCCAAGAGTATGTTATAAAAAAACGTTCAAAAATAATGTAAAGCAGAAGGAACAAATTCAACAGCTCGAACCCCATATTCATATTCATAGATCAAGAAATGTCCACATCTATATGCATTTTCATTTGTGGAAATTAGGTAAAAGGCAAAAAAAGCTTCTTTTTTAACCTTGTTACTATCTTTAGCAATTGTGAAAGACAACGACTCATTGAATTGAAATTTTTGAGTGATTAAAAAAATTAGAAGTTTTCATTGATCGAGAACAGGTATCTTCAACTGCAAACTTATCAGTTGTAATGAACATATATGCTTTTTCGATTTTGAACAGTAAATATATAAATTTTATTTAAATTAAAAACTATGAGGCTTGCTGAATCAAAAGTTGATTTTGTAGTTTTTGCAGTTGATGTTGCCCTGCAATAGCATGATTCACCATGGTCCCCCTATATCTATAAAGCCCAGAATCAGATTGAGAGAATTATATTCCTTCAAGGAATGTAACATTTTCGCAGGGTAAAAACGTGTTTTTTTCTATATATTTTGTTTTTAAAGGAAGACAAACGTGGTGATCGATGAAGCTCTCTTCCTTAGCTTGTTCATCATGATCTTGATCTTCTTACACATGCAAGTAGTATAAGAAATGAAAATCGATCATCCTGGAAAATATGTGCATTTGGGAGAAGGAAATTGGATGGCCACATGTGACTTAATTGTGATAACCCAACCCACGTGTTGAAATTGATTTCATAGTAGAGTACTTTATTTTTTTTCTTAAAAATCATATGGTATATAGCTAGAAAAGGATTCTCAATAGAAAGCAACGTACACATGAGTGGCTTCTCTTTATCCATGAAAAAAACATTGGAGCGCACCCTTGAAATAGAGCTCCCCTTATCATATTATTAATTATTCACCTATCTAGTTTAAGCATAGGGTAAAAAACTGAAGGTATTTACCTATTTCCCCACTTAGCATGCAATTCCATGATCAAGATCTGCTCCTCCTGGGTGATGTTACCTCTTCTCACGTCTGGCCTCAGATAGTTCAGCCATCGAAGCCTACAACTTTTTCCGGTTCGTTTAAGACCTATATTATATATCACCATGTATAATAAAATCATGTCACATATATTATATATACCCTAACAAACAATCAAGAACTTAGGGTCTTAGAACGTAACACATAACAATTAATAAATTGGTACGTACCGGCAGCTTTGGCTAAAGAGTTCCAAACGCCTTCTCCATGAGTAGCTATGTAGTTCATGAGGATCAAGTCTTCCTCCATGGTCCAAGGCCCTTTCCTTATCTCCGCTTCTTCAGAGCTGCGGCAGCTTGACGTCTTCCTACTATCCATGTCGATCGATCGATCCGTCTGTCTGTCGAATCTTTATGATCTTGTGTGAATATTATGAATTGAGGGCTTGATATGAAGCTCTCGAGATAGAGAAAAAAATTGGAGAGATATGATGGTGGTGAGAGATAATTTTTTGAGGGTTTAGGATGAGAGATAATGAAAGTAGCTATAGCTAGATAGCTATTTATATAGAGGTCATCTAAGATGTTGTTACAAGGAAATTTAAAGCCCCTAATCCATGACATGATGCTTGTTTTTGTCTTTTTTCTAGTCCTTTGTGACGGGAGGGAGACGTTGCATATAAGCTGTCATACACTCTTACCATAGAGATATCATAAATATTTATATGCTTTTAGATTTTAAGAGATACATGGCAAGCTGTAATCTTGCATGGCTACATACATATGTGGCATAAATGTACATAATAATTATATGTGTATGTATATACGTACACAGATATATTATAAATTAAAGCTTTTGTGTTGTAAGTGCGTATTAATAATTTCTATAATCAATATCTACCCAAAATATGCACCTTATTGGCGACCCAAGGGACTTATAACAATGTTGATGTAAGAGTAAGGAAAATGTTTTAAATCGATCACTAGGTTCTGGTGTTGTGATTACTTCCTAGGCTTCAATAGGTTGTGGCTAGACTTGGCAAATGGGTCAGGCGAATCGGGTTTGGTCGGTTAGGCTCGGAGAAAAAAAAACATTTTCAATTAATTGGGTCATTAAAATTTATGGGTCAACCAGATCTGTTCGTTGCAGAATTGATGCAGATATATGTTGACCCAACGAGTAAAAAAAAAACAACTTTTTTATCCATTTATGATTATTAAAATATATTATAATTAAAAGTTAAAAAAGAAAATATTGACTTTATGTAATTTGATAATATCCATATTATAACATACTAAATATTTATTATATGTGAAACAACCAATCGAGTCATTCTAGCTAGCAGGTTGATCGACACAATCCAACCAGGTTCTGATTAGTCAGGTTTGGATTACGCTTGACCCATTAAATTTGAGTCGGGTTTCAACACCAAAAGAAAATTGATTTTTAGCTTGGTACGGTAAAATATCTATAAATTAATAGAGTTGGGATCATGACGTACATTTTTTCGGACCACTGTGTTAGAATACAAACACTAATTCTTAAGGATCAATGAATTGGGCAACGGAATAAACAAAAACAAGTAACTTTGCAAGACAAGATTACAATCAAATTCACTACCTTTATTAATAGAATAGAACTTACAAACGCGAAGAAAGTGTTTCTAGGTGTACACAACTCCTAGTGACTAACACTTGTTCCTTAGCGTCGTACAACTAAAAACTCGATCTAGTGAACTCGACCTACAAACTTTTGATTTGTACACAACTCCTCAAGCTATCTTTCATATTCTTCTTCTCCTCTTGATCTCACAAAGCTCTCGAGGACTCTACGTACAAAAATGATCAACGTATGTTTAATCTAGACATATACCATATATATATATAGGGGCACGCTCAGGAGAAACGGATTTTAAGGAGAAACGGTGGAACAATTCCTATGCGTCGGATTAATCTATATCAATGGCTAATAAATAGGGTATATATTCTGATTTTTATGGGTAAAAACAAGGGGGAATCCATGGTTATTCCAAAAATAAAGGGGATGAAATTATATGAGATCATGCATGGAAAAAAAACTACCATATCTTATCCGAATTTCCATATTTCAAAATTTGAATATTACACCCATTTACGCAAGAAAACATTGCCATATTTGAATATCTCCAAATATAGGAGCGATATTTAAATTTCAAAATCAGAAACATATGATGATCCAATATTCCGTACCTCTGCAGAATTGTAGAATATCTATTAGTCGATGTTTGAATACTTCAGTATGATTGTTTGAATAATTATAGAATCGTAGAATATTTATAGTCAAAGTTTGAATAACTCAATATGATTGTTTGAATAATTATAAAATTATAGAATATTTATAGTCGAGGTTTGAATAACTCAATATGATTGTTTGAATAGTTATAGGATTGAACATGCTTTAACGTTTGTATTATTTATGTTGAATAAGTATTTGTCTTACTGTGAAAATCAATTCGATATAGGTTGAATATTTACTTAACGAAAAAAGATATGAATCTTATATGAACATTGAATATATAAACATAATATTTGAATAATACAAAAATGAGAATGGTTACATCACGAATATATACTCCAATGAATTTGAATAAGTACATCTATTTATTTGAATATACACTATTATAAATAATAAATCTTTGTCATCAAACTTCATCCATTTACACCTTTTGACCATTCTTGAATAACTCTATTACAGAACATGCATATGTGGATAACAATTCTCGCATCAACTACAAAATAAAACACACATCTATGAATAATATTTTACGCATATATGAATAATAAGTCACACATATACGAATAACAAAAAATGCATACATGAATAATAAATCACGTATATTCGAATAATAAATCACTCCGTGTATTTATGATATCAAAACATGTCTATATGAATAAAAAGATATGCATATATGAATAACAAAACAAACATATATGAAAAACAAGATATTTATATATGAATAAAAAAACCACCTGTATAAATAAAAAACATATATGAATAACAAGTCACTTATATATGAATAATAATCCGTGCATATTTGAATAACAAAACATGCATATATGAATAATAAATCACTTATATATGGATAATAAATTACTTGTTTAAAAACCACACATATATGAATAATAAGTCATACATATATGAATAATAAAACACACATAATTGAATACCAAAACACATATATAGATATTATTTTGATATGTTCTCGATCTCGTATGAAATACATGCTAAATTAGATTGCATTTAATATACTGGCCACTTGAATACAATTAATTGTCATATGACAAAAGAAAGAAGAGATTACAAATTCAATCTAATTTGACTGCAAAAATAAATCGAAAGATCCAATAACCAGTCACACTCAAGATCGATCTATTTTAAAACGTTATCAAAGGTGTTATATTGAATAAATTGGTTACCGTGAACAAGTGTTGTTCAGAAATGGATCTCGTTTGTTACAGGTGCACCCGATTGTTGTTGTTGCAGCAAAACAAATGGAGGAGATGCATCTTCTGTAATGTCGGTATTGAGAGATTTTAGCGGCTCCATCCATTTTTTCGATGGAAGATTCGACTTCTTGGAGAGAGCGAATGATTGAATGATAATGATAGGATTTTTTTCCAGAAAATAAGAGATATGGAGAGAGATGAATAATCTGGTTTTAAATTCCAAATTCAGAACAATATGATTACGAGATTTTCTCATTGAGGATGCAATCTGGTGTATCGCCCTTATTCTAATTTCTTACACCTTTTTTTCATTAATTTAAACCGTCTATTTATTTCAATCCGATGCTCCATAATATTTCCCCCCGTTTCTCCTCAAAAGACTGTTTCTCTAGAGAATAAATTTTATCCATAAATATAAGATATGATATATTTACATAGATTGTATTTTATCAAACAAGAGTGCTTCCTAAAATAAAATATATCTACAACTTTCCTATGCTCGACCGCCTAAACTTCCTTACATCCGAAGCATATCAAAGAAAATTGCCTTTTACAACTCGGAAGCCACACACGTTGTCTCCCTCGTGTTCGCCTTTCATTTGTAATAGCCCATGCCTTATTGTTGTTCCCCTGGGATCAACAAACACAACGAAATCTCTATTTCCATTACTTTCTCTGCTACGAAGGCTTAGTGATTGATCTTAGCATTATTCTCCTTTTGTTTCACACCTGAAATACCTTCAAATGAAAACCATAAAATCTACAAGGTTTTTCATCATCAAAACCTAAGGGAATAGTCAGTTTCCCAATAATTTCCTCTTTTTTTTGATGATGACAAACTTATATATAAATTGTAAATGCAAATCAAATCAAATACAAGTTTAGAAATCCCCCCTTAGAAGGATACACATTCCTTACTTACCAATGTGCGCAAAAATTTCCCCTCAACAAAATTATGTTACATATGTACCATGAACTAATCACATCTCTATAATTTTTCAAACTTCCCTCATTTTGCATCACTGAAATTAATCAAAATGAAAAGAAACAAGTACTCAAGCAACTCAATATGTAGAAATATACTAAGTCCATTCATTGCATTTAAGAAATAATTACACTAATACCACAAGATTGCACAAAAGAAAGTAAGAAAACATAGAGACCACATAGCAAAACATAAAAAATGAGAAAGAATCTTTTTCGGGGGGAGGGGGTAGATGGGCTAAGAAAACAAGGAGGGCTTCCACTCAAGCTTTAGACTGAGGATCATCAGCCTCCTTTTCGTCTTCCTCTTGTCTTTGATCCTTCTAGAGCAGATGGTCAAGTAAAACATTCAGCATCTTCCTAATGGACATAAGCTCCTTCAATATCAAAGCAACAAAATCCCTTCCCCTTGATTGATGGTGAATCATTAGAGCTCCTCTTGGCAAGCATCTTCGATATTCTTCGGACTAGGATTTCCTTGATGACCCATTTTTTTTTAAATTATGGACTTCGATGGGAAATGAAAAACTATGTTCCCTCCTTGGGCTATACGCTCCTCTACTTTCCAGAATTTTCTTCACCTACCCAATCTATGACAAAGAATGGTTCTTCCCTGAATACTTTTACATGTGGAGCAGTACTAGCTTGGAGAGATCAATCTTTTGCTTTCTCATAAAAAAATCTAACAAAAACATGTATGATACTATTAGATTGTTCCCCTTTTCTTGCCTTGGCACCACTACTTTGACCAAGAATTAGTGTTCAATCCTAGTAACATATAATAGCTTATATATAGTTAATTGAGAAGCCTTTAATCCAAACAACATGACCAACAACTCCTGTTTGGCATTTGGCCACACACCAGGCTGTGGCAAAGAAGCTTGTCCTCTAATTGGCACCTCAAGCAGTAGAACAATTTCATCACCTGAGAAGGAGAGTGGCTTTTCCACCTTAGCCATCCCCACCATGACATTCAGGTATAAAGCACGAGTGGTTGTAAGAGGATTCAATCAGAGAGAGGGAGTAGAGTACAACGAGATTTTCTCACCAGTGGTTAGAGATACTTCCATCAGGGTGTTACTAGCAATAGTTGTACATCAGGATCTGGAACTTGAGCAACTTGATGTGAAGACGGCTTTCCTACATGGAGAGTTGGAAGAGGAAATATACATGAGCTAGTCAGATGGATTCCAGGTTCCAGGGAAAGAGAACTATGTTTGCAAGCTAAAGAAGTCTTTATATGGGCTAAAGTAGTCCCCCAAGTAGTGGTATAAGCGGTTTGACAATCAGAGAGTGGGAGTAGAGTACAATGAGATTCCAGGTTCCAGGGAAAGAGAACTATGTTTGCAAGCTAAATAAGTCTTTATATGGGCTAAAGTAGTCCCCCAAGTAGTGGTATAGCGGTTTGACAATTATATGGTGTAGCTTGGCTATCACATGAGTCCTTAAGATTGTTGTGTGTGCTAAAATGACTTATAGAGTAGTTCAAGCATTTATTTGGTTATATATCTTGATGATATACTGATTTTTGTTGAGGATAAGTTAGACATTCGGAAGTTGAAGGGTTCTCTCAATGAAGAGTTTGATATGAAAGATCTAGGTGTTGCTTGAAAAATTCTAGGAGTTGAAATCTATAGGATATGAAGAAGATAAAACTCTTCCTATAGCAAAACAGGGATATTAAGAAGATATTGAGCATGTTTGGAATGTCTTCAACCAAGCCTATAGATACTCCAATGGCATCTAATAGTAAGTTGGGAATATACACAATTCAGACTGATGAGGAGGAGAAAGAGTACATGTCTCGAGTCCCATATGCTAGTGTAATTGGGAGTCCAATGTATGTTATGGTCTGCACTCGACCAAAGTGTGGTAAGTCGGTATATGGTTCAGCCTGGGAAGAAACATTAGTAAGTTGCTAAGAGGATTTTCAGGTATCTTAGAGGTACTTCAGATGTTGGTCTTTGTTATGGAAATGATACTCAGTTCTTAGTAGCTAGATTATCAAACTCTGATTATGTTGGAGATGTGGATAGTAGGAGATATGTGATCGACTGGTTATGTGTTCACTCTTGGAGGTTTTATGGTAAGTTGGAAGGCGACTCTACATCCTACATGTACTTTGTCTACTATAGAGGCAAAGTATATGGCTTTGATAGAAGCTGCTAAAGAGGGAATATGGCTAAAGGGACTGGTTAATGATCTAGTCCTACATCAGGATCAGGTAATAGTGTTTAGTGTACAGCTTGACTGCAAAATGCTTAACCAAGGATCAAGTCTATCATGAGAAGACGAAGCACATTGATGTTAGATATCATTTTCTGAGGAATAAGAAGAGAATCCAAGTGAATAAGGTAGGGACAGCTGATAACCCTGCTGCCGTGTTTACCAAGCCAATTCTAGAGAGCAAGTTTCAATATTGTCTGGACTTGCTCAATATTACAAGTCAATAATCTAAGCACTTAAGGGCAGTTTGAGCCCTTGTTCAAAGGCAATTTGAGGCAGAGAAACCTCTAGTACTTTTAGCACTGTCATGGTGCATCCGATTCTGTTTATGGCAGGATTCAAGTCAAGGTGGATATTTGTTTAATATGCTTTGAATTTGTTGTTGATCGAAACCCGCCAGGGGTTCGGGGGGCTCCGCCCCCAACAGGGAGTTCGAGGGGTGTTCGTTGAGGCTGGGGGCAGCCCCCCTAAGTTGTAATAGGTTTTCTTGAGTCTCTATATAAGCTCTCGAAATACCTAATAATCTGCCTCCATAATGATATTTTGTTTCTCTTCCCGTGGACGTAGATAACATACTATTACCGAATTACATAAATCTATGTCTCAATTCTGTTTATTGTTCTTGTTCGATCTCTCGTTACAACTAGATTTGTTGGGTCAATTGTGAATCTCACATCGGGAATTCAAAAGATCCAAGCCTAGAATATAAGATAGATATGTTACTCCTCCTATTGTCAATTGGTTTTAGGATGGAACCCCGTTGGGCTTATGTGTTGGGCTTGGTAGTTGGGCCCATTCTAAGTTTTCTCCCTCTAACAAGTTGTATCAGAGTTGACGGTTCGACATGGGGCTGGTTGCATCAAGTTGAGACACAATTCCACGATGTCTTCCAATGGGTTAGCCTTTGACCCGTTGCGTGGTGGTTTCTCTTCCAAGAGTGAGCACGCGACGATCGTGCAAGTCAAAGGCGATTCTTGGTGGGTTCAGGCTTGTGAGGAATTCAGAAGTGAAGGTGGAGATTTGTTGGGTCAATTGTGAATCTCACATCAGAAACTCAAAGGATCCAAGCATATCATATAAGATAGATGAGTTACTCCTATTCCAGGATGAAACCCTGTAGGGATTATGTGTTGAGCTTGGTAGTTGGGCTCATTCTGGATTTCTCCCCCTAACAAAACAAAATGCTTCTTCTTTAATATATAGATGATAGGGTGAGAGATGGATAGGTGTATTGGTGGTAATAGCTCCGACTGCGATAAAAAGCAAAACACAAACTGGTGAAACTTTGTTAGCCTAGCTAGCAAGAATGACATTCCGATATTATGAATTGTAACGGTGCAATACTTTCTATAGAACAACAAAAATGGAAGTGTGAATTATTTGAATTCAAATATTATACTTCCCATGACCGTCCAATATTCTTGGGGGCCTTGTGCAAAAAATGGAAAATTTATGTAAAATTAATGAAATATAAATTTAGTTATTAATTGTTAGCTAATAACATCTTATGATTAGTAGACTTATTGAACCATAGTGACCTAGACATATGCTACTTTGTGATTGTTCAATTAAAATAATTTAGTTTTATTGATATAGAGTAGTATAATTATAGAAAAATAAATAAATGGCAAAAAATTTTAAATTGTATATATCTTATCCTGTAAATAAAAATGAGTAAAAAATTAATTTTATTGACGATGAGTATAATTTTAGAAAAAAAAACTAGCAAAAAGGAAATTAAAATTATATATGCATTTTACCCATAAAAATAAAAATGAGTAAGAAGTAAAGAGTTGTTAAAAATATCAAAATTAAATTATTAAGTGACTAATTAGAAAAATTTCAACAAGCAATTGATAAATAACATTCTAAGTATATAATACAACTATAAAAATACGTAAAATGGAAATGAAACATTAAAATACAACTCCAAAGTCCAAATATTTTTTACGGAAATTTTGCCTGGTACCCTCCAACTTAAGTCAATTTCACATGGTACCCACAAAGATTTTAAATTTCGCGAGATAACCCTCACAATTTTAATTAATTCGCCCCATACCCATGTTGTTAAGTTCAATCCATTAACGTTAAATTTGGGTTAAAAATAATTTTAAAAATATTAAAAAATATACATAGAAACTTCTCATCTTCACCACCACCATATTTTTCTGTAGATTTTGAAAGATGGTATTGATCGAGAGTTTCCAAGTGGTGGACGACAATAGTTTCCTTGGTGTTTTGGGACATCAACGATTTCAGTTAAGGTACAAATTTTATGATATCTGAAATTTTAGGGTATTATATTTTAAAGTTTTAGGGCTTTAAAACAGCACTAATCAATCGTTCTGAACATTTCTCTTGATCTGCTCACAAATCTGATACAGGACGGCCACAAGAAATATAAATGCAAGTTGATAAAACTGAATTCGGAAATTGGAGGAAAAAAATTCTGCAATAATGTATACAATAGTATTGAAGGCATTGTAAGTTTCATATTATTGTTGGTTGCTTGATAAAACAACTGCAGTGTTTAACTCTACCTTGTAATTGACAGGAATTCCATTTGAAAGCCGACACTAAGTAATTCCTGTCTCTTCATCATAAAGCTTAGTAATATTTGAGTTATGGATCAACAAGAACAAATGATGGCTTGCACTGTGATACCAATTCTTGGAGTTGTGGGACAGTGATGAGGTTTTTTTGGCACCTCAAGCTGCAGAAGTCGCCAATCAGAATGAGCCAACCTTTATGTTATAATCATTCATCACAACAAAGCAAAGGATCTCAAATAGCTGACAAGTAGAGTTTTAGGAATAATACCATTACCTCTGGTTCAGGCTCTATTGGTTCCTCTAAGCCAGCTCTTATAGCCGATGCTATCTCAATTGGAGATATTTGAAATTGAGTTTCACCGATACCGTCAATATGAACTCTTTTGGGGACACATGCAACAATAGCAACAGTAGGAGGGGCAGTTCGTTCAAGCCATCTGAAATCCAACCCGCAAACCCTACCATATAAAGGACCTCCAATTCACAATACGATCGAACACACAAACCACTTGGCAATGTCAATGAGGAGGTCTCTAATTCACAATGTGATTGCCCATATTCCCAATTGATCCCATTTTGCAGCTTTTGAATGAATAAAAAACCCAATAAATCTCACCCAACAAGCAGCTTCTGAAATATGAAGTGAATTCCTTCTCTCAGGCAAAAAATCAAACACCTGGTAGGCAGAACTTCAATGGTTATAATTAGACCAACAGAAAGAAAACATGATAAACCCAAAACAACCAAGTTCAGCATTTGACAGTAAAGATAGGTCCACCAATTTCCTCTTCATTAAAAACACAAAATTCAGAACATTTTTGGCAAATCAAGATTCATGAATTAAATTTGAGTTCAACATTTTACCTAAATAGGAACGTATGTACGCTTTTCAAATCCAGATATTGAGTACCTCGATTTTCAATCTCTTTCACACAAAGAAGATTCACCATGAAAGGACAATTCAAAGCTCTTTTGAGTGAACTGAATAACAAACAAAACCCTAAAGGAAAAGAGTATTGAAACCGTAGTAGATGCTTAAGCAATCGAAGGGCAAAATCAAGAGTTCTACACAAATCTTAACTCGAAAAATACAACTATTGCAAGTCTGCAAATCACGGATCTTGAATTTAGAGGTCAGAGAAAAAAAAGAATTTAATTCCAGCATTTTGTTTAGCGTTAAACTGTTTGGGGATGTAGACTAACGATAGGTCACTTCGTGATATTTTAGCAAATGATGGGGTTATCTCGCGAAATTTAAAAATTTTGTGGTACCATACGAAATTGACTTAAGTTGGAGGGCACCAGGCGAAATTTCCATATTTTTTACGTAGACCAAAAGTACAAACCCACTTGATGAGGCCCACGAGTTTGTAAATTGCATGAAGGAAAAGAAAATAACTCTCGTGGGAATTGAACACGGATTCATTACGCTACCTAAAATAAGCTTCACCATCTGCAGTGCTTAATTAGTATAATTCTTAGTGGAATACTATTTAATTAACCGTTCGGCTAATGTGTGCCCATGGGCACACAATAAAAGTGTTAATTTGGGAAATTATTTTAAAACTATTCCCTAAATTGGAATTAATAAACCTTTTTTAAAAAATCAAAATTAACAAACAATATTTAGATTTACCAAGATTAGAATTCTAATTGTGTGCCCATGGGCACACATTAGAAAAATCCTTTAATATATTATAAATATAGATTTTGGGGCCCCTAATATTTGGGGGCCTTGTTCTGTTGGATTGTTTGCATAGCCCAATGAACGGGCCTGATACTTCCTTAGTTAGGTAAACTTTTTTATAATGGATAAAACTCTTTTTTATGACGAGGAATCCACCTTTGGTTGCAAATTTCGGGTGCGTGGTCAGTCGGCAAGGACCACGAACTAGGTAAACCGACTTGTACTGACCAACTCGACCCAACAACAAGAGGAATGGTGAGACTTGGATTTCGATAAGGCTGTCAAAACTTGACCCGACCCAAGAAACCTACGCGACCCGCCTGACTCCAAACCCGACCCGACCCGAGAAAAAATAAAAAGTTTTATGCCCGAGATATGTTTGACCCGAACTGATTTGACCCGAATCCGAAAAAATCCGAACCCGAGATTAACCCAAAATCGATTATACCCGAATGGACTAGCCTGATGCAACCCGATATCTGATGCTACCCGACACAAAGTCATCTGAAACTCCGAAGTTAACCGACCCTAAACCATCCTAAAATCCGAATTTACCCTACCCGAAACTATCCAAAATTACAGTATGTCTTAAAATATTAATAATAGTGAATATTTATTAAAATTATGTTTTTAATTTAAATGTTACATTAAATATTTAGACCCTAGAGTAGTTAAACTACAAAAAATAATCATTCGATATATGGTCTGGATCAAAATCCGGCTTACTTGAAATCAGATTAACCTGAAATTCGGCCAAAGTTAAAATCCGATCCACCCAAAATCCGAAAAATCCAAAACCCGAGTAAATCCAAAATCTAACTTAACCCGAAACCGGACTTATACGAAATCAAGTTGGACCGAGAACCAAATGACCCGACTGAAATTGACCCAAAACCCGACTTTGCCCGATTAATTAAGCACCCAACCCGAAATGATCCAACCCAATTTGACCCGATTTTTCAAAATATCCGAATTTGACCCGAATCCGAACTTACCCGAAACTGAATTAACTCGACCCAAACCTGACCCGACCTGCCCGATTGACACCCCTAGATTTCACCTAAGTGAAAGAGCGGTGGCAAAGATCAATCCTGAGACCTCCCAATATCCCTTCATACCTCTTACCACTAAGTCACCCATGTAGGACGGATAATACTCTTTTCTTAATCAATTTATCATAGTAGAATATTGAGGAGTAGATTTCGAGGAATAAAAGATTTGTTTCAAACCGTTTGGGCTACCCCATAAGTTGGGAAAACGATATGCTTCACGTGAGTAGTGCGTTTGTCATGTAGTTATCTGTTTACCTTGTGTATTCCGTTTATTTATAGAAATATCTTAGTGAAATGGTATGCTACTTTTTGCCGCAATGTTTACCGAGAACTTTGGCAGTAACAAGTTGTTGAAGTTTGATCACGACGATGATGTTTCTAGTTGGTTCGTTGCACACCCAAAATGGTGGTTGCATAAAGAAATATGGTAGGTGTAAGTTTTGGATCTGGAGGAAAACAAACATTGATTTAACTAGATGGCTTTGCTCGTCCGTTGGACGGTCTATAGTTATTAATTTTATAATTGGACATAGATAATTGCGTATGTTATTTAAATTAGAATAGAAATGTAAATTGTATGTATTAACCCGTCCAATAAAACAATGAGCAAATAAAAACAATGAGCAATATTGCTCCACACACTACATTGCATAAGATTCCCCTATAATCATAAATGAATAAAAAGAGGAAAGTTTCTTACAAATTGGGCCGCCAAATGTGTCATGTTTTACCTTACTGTCAGAAACCAGAAATTCCGTACTTAGATATTTCCCATATGCATTAGTTGCATCCCACAAGTGGCGAAATGCGTGCATGTCAAACGCACAAGTGCGAGTGAAACTTTTCAATCCTATTAAATATAAATCTGATATGGCGTTAATATCAAAAAACTAAAATAAAAACCAAAATCCTCTTATTAAAATATAGCATATTTCACATATCGTCTTCCTCTCTGCCATTAAAATGGAGCTCCTTGAAAACCAGCCAGATCTGAACAAGATAGAGAGGAAGGCGCCACCTTGGAACTTAGAACGCTTGAAAATACACCAGATCTGAAGCGAGCACCGACGAACGATGAAGACCCAGGTTTGGGCGAACGGTGGAGGACAACTGGACAAGGGCCGAAGGGTGAAGAGGTCACTCCAGGTTTGGGTGAACGATGAAGACCCAAATCTCTCGGAGAAGAAAGGTGCAGACACCAACGAATGATTTCAATCGCCGATTAAATACGATTCTTTAAGCCGAGAGGTCTTGATTTTGCCCCAGATCTAAAAATCAACCTCCATTAAAACTTCCCTTCAAGATTTTGAATGCAAAATTTGAACTCTCTCGCGCCGAATTTATCAAATCTAAGCCAGATCTGAAGTACCCGCCCCTTATTTACTCAAATCCTCTCTTTCCCATTGAATTGCTGACAAGACACCACTGCCACCATTGTTGCTGCTAGTTCAAGCTGAGGAAGAAGAAGGTCCCGCTAGTTAAACATTAAATTGCTGTCTTGAGGAAGAAGAAGGCCACTGCCACCATTCAAGTTAACTAATTTTTCCATAAAATATCAAGCTTTGCAAATTCAGAGAGTAAATCTCATCTCTCAAGAAATTTTGAAATCTGAATCTTGTGATATATGGTCAATCCGTTGTAATCCATTTTTTCTTTAATATTTCCTATTATTTTTTAGGTAGAATTTTTTTTGTTGGGTAGAATTTTGGTAGAAATATTTATTATTCTTTTCCATTACTAAACTTGTGATAATATTATTTTAATCAATTATAATATAAAATTTTTTTCATTAAAAAAAATAAAAACAATCATTTATGACATGGCATCTATGTGGACTTGATGTGGCAAGAAAATTTTACAGCTCATCGCACGTACATAAAGTCAAGTGTTTAATAGGTTCAAATTGTTAAGTTTAAGCGCTCAATAGGTCCAAACCAAAGGTGGGGTGTCTATATGACAAATTGACGCAAGTACAGGGGGCTGTATATGTTTTAAGCCTATTTCCCATATGCATTAGTTGCATCCCACTTTCTACATACCACCACATCAAGCTCATGATGAACACCATCAGACAATTCATCAATTTTCAAATTATGGGTTGTTCATGTGTTTTGTTAGCAGTGATAACTTTTTGGTCTCCATGGATGGACATGCAACCATTTTTCCTGCAAAATATAAAACAAAAAGTAATGATTGTTTCTAATATTTAAAAGATTGTAGTATGAAACCAAAACGGGAAGAAGAGTCAACCTATATCGTATCTTGAAATGTGTCTGCAAGCGGAATCCGAAAGACAATCGATGACTGGCTGGATGAAAGGTTAAGGCTTTGAGGCTATGACTATTTATACAGTGCAGGGGTTGCTAGCTTTTGGGAAGGGGAAAGAGTAAGTGTTTATTGCGTTGTTTACAACATTAAGGAAGGAAGCCGAAGGGGGTATGATAACATTGATGGAGGACTTTGAAAGGCTAAAAGATTGATCCTAGAATATAAAATGATGATCATAGAAGTCAGTAAGGCCAAACCCATTAATGCTTTTATTGCTTTTAACCTCTCTCTTTTAAATGGATTGAATATGGAGAGTATGATAGGATATATTAGTAGGATATTAGTTTGCATTTAAAAAATAGAACATTTATTGGTCTTGAGAGGGAGAGTTTAGGGTTGACCCCGTCCGTCGGACGGGATTAATATAAAATTATTTTGAGAATGTATATAAAATAAAATCTAAATTCTAATGTGATTTGGTATCTTTTTATCTACTGAAAACTAATTGTCATTGGTTACAAATTAAAATTATTATTTTAATAATTTTAATGTGAGTACTTAAAATAGCTACAACATTTTCACTGGAATAAATAACTATTATATGACTAATTGAATTCAACGTATATTAAGTCAAATTATATCAAAGCTTCCACTCGTTACAACATTTAAAGAGTTTACTATTATGTAACACCAATTATTATAATCAAAATTATAAACCCCTAATATATATACTAATAAATAAAACCATACCGAGGTTTAATAAAGTATGGTCATCAATAGTAGTATTCTTGTGTTTTTTTGTTTATTTTTTTGATGGAATAGTCTGTTACAATAATGATGTTTATTGATAATTTATTGTTCTAGGTTTTATTCTACATATGTACTTAAAATGAAGACATATTTTTGTATGGCTTGATAATTTCAAATTTTGTTTGTATTTTATAATTTAAAATGTAAACATATTTAAGCTAGTAAATACCAAATGAAATTTTAACTATGGTTAATAAGATTGAAATCTCTTTAATATTCAAATTTTTTTAGTTTATTAAATTAATATTTCTTAAATATTATTAAATTACTAAAATGATCATACATAGGTTTGTTATGAACATAAGATTGTACAAACTGAATATTTCTCTTCAATATTGTTAAAATGGGTTAAACAATAGTATTAAGCTAAGAATTATATATTTCTCTTCTATATTGATAGAATTTGTTAAACAATATTTTAACTTTTTTTATAAGGAAACAATATTTAACTAAACCCAAAAAATATGTACAAATAGGCAAAACTAAATGTTAAGCATTTATTGATATAAAAGGGAGAACTTTATATGTTGTAAGGATTAATATTTTCTAAGTAAGAGAATGAGAATTTTAGTAGTCATGGTGAAATATTTCAGACTCCTCTCGAAATTAGTACTATGTTCTTAGAAGTTGTATATTATATCATTAACTTCACCGAAAATAGCACATTGAAGAAGTAGCATCTATCGATCTATATGAAAGTTTCTACTCCGTATAACATTTAGATACATCAACATTGAAGTGACCATTTAATTAATTTGCGTTTGCTTTGATTTGTCACATAATCCTTTCAAGTATTGTTTTTTATGACAATATTTATGTAATATCAATGTTAGTACAACTTGTCAAACTCTAAGTTTACTAAATTGGAATGGCTTGACATGTCTAATCTGAATTCTCCATTAATATTATTTGAAAAGGGTTGACATGGTCTAAGGACCTTCCTCCTTAATCAAGTCATTAAACAAGCTACGAACTCCTTTCTATAGCATCCCAAATTGATATAACATTATTTTTTCTACCTTGTGAATTTGAACATTACCTTCTCTCCTTAAATATAATCGATTTTAGGTAGTAATTAAATTATATATCTGAGGAGATTACGAGGTTATAAACAGGGGCGGATCTAAGATTGTCCGAAGCGGGGGCGGAATTTGTACACATTAATAAATTAATATATCGAGCTTGTATGTCAAAATTAATCTTGCACAAACCAAACTAAGTATTAATATAAAGTTATACATAAAAATTAGTTAAAGATAGTGACAGAAAAACAATGAACATACAAATTAAGCTACTTGTGATTCGTTGTTATGAGATAATTGACATCTACGAGTACTTAAAATTTGAAAACGATTCAAAATAATTTCATCATCAATAGTTACAAAAATCTCTTTTTCGATGAATACCCCCAAGCTATCATTAAAAAATTTATTAAAAAGATTATTGTATAAAAAAAGTCAAAATTCAAATTAAATTAGGAGGCTAGGTGTTATTTTGAACAAGAAAATGTCAATTAACTTTAATTTAAAATTAGGAGACTAGGAGTTATTTTGACAAAAAAAAATTAACTTTCTACCACCTCAACTTCAATTTGAACGTTAACTTCAATTCAAGTAGAGCTTCCAATTTATATAAAAGAAGTAAATGGGATGAATGGCCCAAGAAAGAATCACCCATAGTCTCATTAGTTAAAACCTTGCCCCCTTATTTAAAAAAAACGACACATATAGATACAGGGAAAGTCATCTTCAATACCAATTTCCTCCATTAAAGCAGCTCTGAGTTTCACCAGACCAATTCTTCCTCTGACCTCGGCTCCAGTATTACTCGCCATTGTCCTGCCCCGAGCAACCTATGGGGGCAAAAGTCCAAAAAATTATTTTTGCTCCCGACATCCTATGTAAAATTCCTCGCTCCTTCGGCTCAATGTGGGGGCGGCCGCCCCGCCCGCCCCCTAAATCCGCCCCTGGTTATAAATATATAGGAATCTATATTGGAGTTAATGCTAACGCGTATGACAAGAGTTAAAGAACCTTTCAAGGAACCACACCTTATCGGAAATTAAATATGCAAGAAGCAAAGAAAGATAATAGACACAATTTCTTTATAGAGGAACCACATGTTGAGCAACAAGTAGAGTGGCTAAACCTCTACCTTTTTGGAAGATTTTAAATGACTACTTTTCTTACTGATTAGTTCCTTAGTTACATAAGCAAGATTCGAACTTTCATGTCACTAGCAATCAGCAAATTCTAACGACAGTAACAAGCCTCTCTACCTAGTTCCTAGGCTAACTCAATCAATCAAGACTAAAGCACCACACATTTCTCACGATCTTCATCGCAATTCCCTTTTTCTTTGGAATCGTCCTTGTTGTCGTCGGGATCAGACACTCACCGTCGATACCTTCTTCCTTGCTCATAAATTCTCTTAGTCTCACTCTTTTACTGTTTATCACAAGCCACACAAAACCCTAGGACATCTTTATATATTTATAGTAAATGGATTTTGGCACTTCTCCTTGCAAATGACTGTTGAAGCAGGGTTTATTGATAACAAATAAATTTATAGTCAAGACCCCGCTGAGTATAGGGGAGTCAGGATCGTTCCACGGGAAGCACGGTTGTTTGTCTATCAAACTACTAAGAAAAATAAAACAAAGCAAAACAACACAACTTAACTACGACCAACCTCGTTAACGACTTTGTCAGGGTCGTTAACGAACCTGGATAAACTACTAACGACCTAAAAACAGGTTCGGTACCGAGGTGGCGAACTCAGTAACGAATATAATCGAAGAATTCAAATAGAAACAAAAATCTAGGACAAGGGTCACCACAACATAGCCATGCATAAAAACTCGTAAGAAGATAAAGATCATGCCTTTAAATGGACAAATTCATCAACTTTCGTTGATTAGCAAGCAAATCAATTTATTTTCATAAACTAACTCACTCAATCACTTGTTTTGGATCCAAATCTCGAAACTTTCGTTGTCGAACAATATCAACATTCAAGTTACTAACTTTCTCTTTCAATCAAGTAATAAACTCAAATTACCTCGATTCTCATCTAGGCATAAACACAACAAGCAATCTACTTATAGATAAAAGGCATTCAACATATCAACTTACTCATCAAACCATGCATAACTATGTCGGGTTTAACCCCGACCCTAGATAAGAAAACTACTCACTACTCATAACTATAGAGCAAACAAATTCAATAAGAGAAAACATTGAAAACAAAACAAACTAATTCAAATTAATAGGAAAATATTGTCTTAATGAATTCAGAAGAAACCGAAAACAATAAGAATACTGAATCGAAAACACAACAAACGACCTAAGCTTCACTCTCGTTAGCCTCGGTACTCTCTCCTCCGACTCGTTCTCTCTCGGCTCCTCCTTGAACACGTACGAACCCCCCTCCCCCTCCCTTAGGCTAGAAAAGAAGGGTATTTATACTAATAAAGCTATCTAATAAAAAGGCTAGAAGATAAAAACTTTCCTAAAAGATAGAAACTAACTCTAAAAAGATAGAAATAAAATCTAAAAAGATAACAAGACCTAAAATATAAAATATAATAACCCTAAAACTCATTAAAAACCCTACCGACACGAAATAAACTTCCGCACAGGGTCGGTAAACATAAGATCGAACTCTCGAAAAACTCTATCTTTAAGCCTCGTTAACGACCCTTCACAGCCTCGTTAACGAGCCTGGATTCGGCTTCTTTCAACACTTCAACTCTAAAAACTTGACTTTGACTTCCTTATCCTCGTATTCTTCCATCTTCCACCATAGCACTCCATTCAACTCTAAAAAAGCACCGTTTCCTTGCTAAAACCTACAAAAAGACACAAAACAGAGTAGCTTCCATACTTTTCACAAAATATGCAAACTCATCCAAAAACACGCAAAACTAACTCTAAAACTACTAAAACTAAACCTAACAAACTAAGAAAACACACTAAAAACTATACCAAAAACATGAACATCAATGACACAAATTACATTCATATCTTTTTATCCTTGGGGCGCAAGATAATTCCTCCAAAGGACTTATTTACCCATGTTTCCTTGACACGCTTAAAGGATGTTTCTACCCTTCCTTCCTTGACATGCAAGACAAACTTCATTATAGGGACAATTCCCAAAGCTTCGCTCTTTATTTCCTTTGTAGCTCCTATGGCATCTATATTTCCCTAGAATACTTAAATAGTCATGTTAGTTTCTTTTTTTTGATGAAAGTCATGTTAGTTTCTAATGACGTTTGTTATCATCAAAGCTGATACAAAAAAACACTATTCTAGTATTCGAAACTTCACAGTTCATAAGATTGTTCCAACATTTAGTTAATGTGGAAGCTATATACACACAATTTTTTTCCGACGCACAAAATTTGGATCGCATCATTAAGCGAGTCACTTCATAATCTGATCCATCAGCGAGTACCATAACGTATTTTTCTTACAAACAAAAAACATATTGCAAAAACAACTCGCTTCACGATGCGAGCCGCCTTATGGTGCGTGTCCCTTACGCAGTCCAATTTTTTTTCATATATAGGTTCCTCTTGTCAATAGCTTCGACATATAATGAGCTCCAATTTGACACCCGAGCAAAAAGTTATAAACGTTTGAAGATTGTATGTACGTAACCACTTTCACACAGTGTTTATTAGGGTACAGTTTAATTCAAGGCTTAGAATAGGATTTTGGGATTATGGTAAGAGTTAGGGCATATAGTTAAGCTAAGGCTTTGGTGTAGGATTTAGGCTAATGTTTAGGGCTTACAGTAAGGGTTATGGTTTAGGGTAGAATTTGAGTAAGGTTTAAGGTTTTGGGTATAGGATTTAGGATAAGGTTTGGATGTAGTGTTTAAAGGAAGGCTTAAGGGTAGGGTTTTGGATAAGGTCTAGGGTTTAGCTAGGGTCCATGATAAGGTTTAAGATAAGGCTTAATATAGGGTATTAGGTAAGATTTAAGGTTTATGGTAAGGTTTAGGGTTAGGGTTTAGGGTAGGATTTGGGTGAGATTTAGGGTTTGGGTATAGAATTTATGATATGGTTTATATCTTTAAGGCTTGGGATTTAGGATAGGGTAGGATTTATGTAAAGAGTTTAAGATAAGACTTAAGGTAAGGTTTAGTGTTTATGGTAAGGTTAGGGTTTATATTTAAGGTAAAGCATACGATAGAGCTTGAGATTAGAGAGGATTTATGGTAAGGATTATGTAACACCCCTAATTTTATCCAAAGGGATAATGAATTAAAATGCAGAAGATTCATCATTTAAAAGGAAATGTGGTTCATTACAACATAGTTGTTGACAATTTAAACCCCGTATTATAAAAGGGTTATTCGTAAGACATAGTGGAAAACATATAAATATTTCAAAAGAGAACTAATTGAAAAACAACGAAATAACTCGTGCACAACCTTTTGGATGCTTCGCTCTAAGAGAAATCCTTCCTTCCTTCAACTTCGTCTTGCCTTGATCTTCAGTGCTTGATAAATACACCTTTGCTCTATGATGTTCTGCTAAAGAAGATGGTTGACACCAACCGACCATGCAAAGGAAAAAGTTGGTCGAGTTAGTCTAATGGAAGACAAAGCAAATGGAGAAGAAGTTGGTTCTTAGGTAAACATGTTAGCACGAAACCGGGATAAAAACCTGTCGATGATCTAATAGTTAGAGCTCACATTAGAATAGAAAGATAGTATGCAGAAAGTTGAGATAGGAAACCACAGTGTTATGGTTCCATCGAGAAATATGATCTTTGTTGGGAACCTTATTAAAGTGCATACTAAGTTCGAAAAGCCATCGTCGATTAATCATATTTACTACCAACCTCATTGCATGCATGTTGTGTGAATTTGGATCGGAAATAGAGTCTTCCTTAACCAGGAGTAAAAATGGTTTCCATCTTATACTGAACATCTTGGTTTATTGAAATTGTGCATTAGGCACTTGATCTTATTTAATTCCAAAACAATACATTTTGTTTGATGAATTTTATTTTAGTTTCGGATAATTGTCGAGGTATAGTGGGGTAATCTTTCAACTCGTGTTTATAGACTTTTTGCACTTAACTAAAGTAGAAAGCACCCCTCAAGTGTAGAGTGGGTAATGGTCATATGACCTAGTACTTGGGGAAAATGATAATTCCACACAATACAGTGGTATCAAGAGATGCATAGAGACCAAGCTCACACTCCTAATTTCTGCTAATCCATACTTAATCCAAATGATATATGCAAACAAACAAGGCCATATTCATCGGACCAAAAATACATAATAGCGCGGTGCTTAGTAATACGAATAACGAAACGTCATTATCTCTAGTAAAGGTGAATAATTGGAATTATGAGAAAGAAACGGAACAAGAATTCATGTTTAATTGAATACAAGAGAGAACCGTCCACTTGCCTTAGTATTCGCATTTAATCTAGTAAAGGCGAATAATTGGATTTATGAGCGAGAAAACGGCTCGAGAACTTGTCAAAGTTTGAGTTCGGGTTGTACCGAAAATTAATGAAATAAATCACTATCAATTTATTTCCCTTTTTATAAGTAGTACTAAATTTATATAGCTTGTAATTTATCGCTCAATATGATACCGACTTTTTCGTATAATTTTTGTATAAGTCTCGGTTTATATAATTTATACAAATTTGTTGTTATAAGTCATTATACAAAATTTTAAATTAAATAAAAAACCGAAAACAAAATAAGGGGTCAAAATTTATGCCCAAACGAGTTTTGATAATGTTATGAATGAAATTTGTGGCACGAAAATTGAGATGGGTCGATCCAAACTTAATTTCTTCCAACCACTTTCCTTCTTCCCTTTTCATTTTTCCTTGTGGCTTTGGGCATGTTGGAGAAAGAAAGCCCGCCACCCCTAACCCAATCCCACCAATCCACACCTTCTCCCTCCTTTCTTCTTCTGATCCATTAGTTCGATCAACCCAACAACAGCTGAGGGGTATAGCTCTGACGACAATTAGGGTGGAGGCTTCGACGGTGACCTACACATGCATGAAGGGGCTAGTGGGGGAGACAACGGTGGCAACGACGGTTTTCGACAAGGACCCGATCTAACCGGCAAGACTGAAAAGAAAGGAAAAAAATTCAAAATTTTCGATGTGGTTTCAAGGGGCAAAATCAGAAGCTCTTATGGAGATAAAATTCCTTCTAAACGAAATAAATGGAGAGTTTGAAAGAGAGGGGGAGAATGGTCCATATTTTCCATTCCACCTCTACCACTTTTATAGAATAAAATCAAGGAGGAAAGAGAGCACCCTAAGCCATGGCTTTAGGGGTCAAGTAGGTGAGTAGGGGCATCACTAGTTGTAGGTGCATGCATAGATGAGGCGAAAAGAGAGAGGCCGATGGGATGGGGGGAATGACAGCCATGTCGACCATTTCCTGTTCACGCGAGTTGGAGATGGGGCTTAGGTGCAAGGAGAAGGTAAATAGAAAGGAGTTGCTTATAGGGCAATAAGAACATGATGGCATGGTGATAGTAGGTGCACACTAGATGAATTTGGCAGGTTAGGAATTCGACACTCATTGATGCCCTTGCCTTCCTTTTTCCTCATTACTCTTGCTAAATGGGCCATAAGATGGGCCGATTAATTGGGTCTGAGGTAGGCCCAATTGCTTTGACTGAAATTCGAGTGGGTCAAATTTATTTTGGTCTGCTTGGTTTATTTTTGCCGAAACTTGTCTTTATTAAAGTATATTTTCCAAATTATTTATAAAATAATTTCCTTGGTGAACTTATTTAATATGTTAAAGACATGTTTTTAATTCAAAATGTACTTAATTTAATTAATTATTATTAAAGGTTAAGCTTTAAGGTAGGATTTGTATATAGGATTTGGATGTACGGTTTAAGAGAAGGCAGTTTTAGGTAAGGTGTAGGATTTCGGTGGCTTAGGGTAGAGTTTTGGATACGGTTTATGTTAATGGTTAGGGTTTGGAGTAAGGATATCGTGTCATATTTAGTTGTGATTAAGAGCACTACCGTGCGGATTGATATAGTAGGGGCAACCGAATAATATTATTATTAGATATAGGATAACATAAATAGATTTTGTTCCCTAAATCCTATAAAAATGAAACAGAAACAAATAAATCTAGGAAATTATTTTGAAGGGAGCAAGGGCGGCCGTAATGGCTCGTATTAAGGAGGAGGATGTGGTCTTGGCTCGCGTCATGGTGTGAAGCTCTTGAGTTCAAATACAGAATGAAGTATCAAAATTTGACAAAAGATCAAATCATTTTGACTAACTAAATGATGTGTGAAATCGAGTGGTTTGCGTGCATCCAATCTTCAAACGTTCATAATTGTTTGCTCGAGTATTGGATTGGAGCTTATTCAAATCGAAGCTATCAGCAAGAAGAATTTGTTTATGGAAAAATGTATTGGGTAAAGAACTCACACTATAATGTGGCTCACATCCTAAAACGAGCCATTTTTACTATATATTTCTACTTCTTTTTTTTGGTAGAATATATTTCTACTTCTTTTAAAAATTTGTTCAAGTACCAGTCGATGACCCACATTATCAAGCGACTCACTTCATTATAATGCGAGTCAAATCCTGAAATCTTATGTACTGAAAAAAAATCACCCGGCTTAATTAATGGACGATAAAGTATTCAGACATGATTGCAAATTGAGCAAAAAATGAGATTAGGGTTCATGTGAATGAGCTGTCTAATAGTCATAAACCAATCACAAGGGTTAGGCAGAAATATCCGTTATTAAGATTAAGAAATCCAACCACTTAGTGGCCCTTGATTATTTCTGACAAAACAAAAACTTAGTGGCCCTTAATTCGTGACAGAATCACATGGATACCATCGTACCATGATTATGCAAATAATCTTATCCCGAATGTAGATATAAAATATTTTGTGAATGTTCTAAATCTATTTATTTTTTATTTTTTTTATTAAAACAAGCCACAATATTTGTTAAACCTAAAAAAAAATGCATGTTAACCACAATATTTAAAAAATATTTTTAAAATGAATCTAAATCAATAAAATCTTACCTTTTTTTAAATAAAATTATTTGCCTATGTTCTCAAAACATAGATTAGAAACAAAAAATTTTAATTTAATTTTAGACTTCACGTAAATCTATCAGTCAGGTCGGTTCGGTCGGATTCGAGTCAATAAAATTTATGGGTCAATCTAGTCAAGCTGTTGCAGGTTTCTTTCGGGCCGTCCTAACATGTCAATAGCATAAAATTTTTTATAGTAATTTAAAATTATATTTTTATTAAATATTTTTATTTAATAATAATTTTTTATTTTAAATATATTTTAAGAATCAAACATATTAGAATATTGAAAATAAATGTTATAATTTTACAAAAATAACGAGTCAGGTCAATCTAGTAGGTTAACTCTATCAAATTTGAGTCAATGTAGTTCAGATTACTCTTTAATTTATTAATTTTTAGGTCGGATTTTAACTCTAAAATTTTCAGACTGTTCAGATGAGTTGTCAAAACGATATAAGTACAAATGGATAGTGATTAGTGATATAAGTACATCACATACCCCTTTTAAACTAGCTTGGACCTACCATATTGATGTTGTTTTGGTACTTAAAAGCCTTAAACAACGGATTTAATTAGGTGATGCTCAAATTTGGAAATATGAGATATCGTCACCATAAAAAAAATATCTAGATCCTCCTTACAAGTCTTGTCAGTTGATTTACACATTGCACATTATAATAATTTGTTGATCAATTACTTCAAATTTATAGGTGAAACATGCCAAATTAAAGTCCAAGAAATAAGTGCTTTTTTTTGTCAAGTAAAAATTTGGTTAGAGCAATTGATGTCTCTCTACACCAATAACATCCTTCCATATGAGAGCAAGAAGCTTTGGATCAAGGTTATCAGAATCGGGATTCTAGGTTGGATCGTTGAGGGTTTTTTGGATCGGATCGAAGGATCGGATCGCTGAATCGTAAGATCCAACATTATATTTAAAAATATGCAAGAATAACCTAATCCATTGTATATTTTGTTATATATGATGTAAAAAATGATAAACATTATTAATTTGATTATTAACAGTGGTATAAGATGGACTAGTCAACTATTTTAATGGAAATGATACGTTAACCGTGAAATTATTAATAATATATAGTTAAAATTGTCATTTTATAGGATCGTTAGAATCGTTTGTAGGATCGTTAGAATCGTTTATAGGATCGTTAAAATCGTGTGTAAAATCGGGATCGGATTGAGATTGTATTCTAAATCATTTAAGATCCTACTCCAATAAGATTCTACTTGGGATCGTGGATTGTTTCACGTGTTATGGATCGTAGGATCGCTAGAATCGTAGAATCGGATCGGGATTCTAATAACATTGCTTTGGATATTTGTCCATTTGAGATAAGGTGTAAGATTAGACAAGCTTTTATCCGCCAAGCCATTAGACTATTACCTAGATGCCTAATGAAAATAAGAGCATCTGCATTTGTGATTTTTGGAGTGACACTCACAAACTCTTAAAAGTAATAAAATAGTTAAAAGTTATTTTTGGAGTGACCCTCACCCCTATTTTGCAACGATGAATATTACCGCCAGTGATCTCAGATTTTCCCATCCAAAGTCACACATGGCTTTTAAAGTAATTAAAGTGCAAAAATTTAAAGATAATACATAAATATTAAAGGTGCTCCAACATGAGACTTTAAATATCGTTATTACAACTTCAATGTTCAAAAGAGGCATAATGCGATAAAGTCAAACAACGGAAATAAAAGTTACAGTTCTTGAAACGCCACGTGGGACCCAAATATGCAAGTGAAATGCTTGAAAAATGCCTTTGACCTTCCTTCCTTCAAATCCTCGACCTTCGTCTTCAAATCTTTTGTAGAAGTTTCCTAGAGTCTGATATTTTCGCAAAAGGCAAGAAATACCAAGCAAAATGCGGAAACAAATGGAATTAGTCTAAGGAGACTAAGCAAGTGAGAATAGAAATTCTCAAGGATAGGTTGGTAATATCATCTTTTTATCAATAAGATAATGGAGAAGATTTATTCTCAAGGATAGGGTGGTGGAAGCTGAACACGGATGGATCTTTTATGCAAGGAGACACGATGATACATGTCGGGGGCTTCTTCGTGATTGTAATGGGAGGTTCATGAAGGGATTTGCAGCACGAATGAACGGAAAATCAGCATTCAAAGTTGAAGCTTTAGGCATGTTACAGGGGCTTAGCATTACAAAGGAGATGAAGGCAACCAAGCTGGAAATTGAACTAGACTCGATGGAGGTGATTCAAGAGGTCACGAAATAGGATCCAACTCCTACGACAAACTGGGAGATGATTTTCAAAAGCAGCAATCTTTTGAAGGCTAATTTCTGGGAGGGTTTCCATTCACCATATCCCACGACAAGCTAACCAATCTGCGGATTGGCTATCTAGGATAAGCAAAGATTGTATCAGAGATTTTATTCTCTTTGAGCACCCTCCGAACGGATTAAGGACGATGATTTTAGAAGCTAACGTTTGGATGAGTGAGCATATATAATCTTTTATTATTATATTATATTTTAAATAAATGGGTATAACCTCCCTTTATTAAAAAAAAAAAAAAACATGGCTAAGAAAATTAAGAGTAGAAAAAAAAAACACTTGTAAGTTTGTGTTATCTGCAATTTATCATTAATAAAGTTGATGGAGAAATTGAAAACAGATTTGGAGCCTTTCGTCCAACACTGAAATTGCACGACCAACAATCGTTTCCCCATTGGACTGCAAAATCTCATCCTCCATGAATCCACTGTCTTTCACCGCTCAACTCCAATTTCACCAGCCCTTTTTCCACCGCTCTCTGTTTCTCCGCGCTTCTCCCAACCCTCTTTCCCTCCTCCTTCAGCGGCCGAGACAGCTTTCCTCCTCACCGGCGAGCCGTTCCATAGCTCAACCCACCAAGGTCTTTGCCTTGGCCAGAAAGCCCGTCTCCTTCAAGCAAGAAGATTTCGCTTCCCGTAAGCAATATTAAATATTTCACTGTCCAATAGAAAGTACCCAATTCAATTTTTTTTCTTGTAAGTAATAAGCTCTGATGACTTGTCGAATTTGATGGAATTGTATGTGTTTTCTGTTTCTAGCTGCTGATTTGTATTTCGACCCTCCCCTGAATATCGTCAAGTATCCGGACCCTCTTCTCAGGGCCAAGAACAAGCCTATTAATACTTTTGATGATGCATTGAAGAAGTTGGCCGACGAGATGTTCGACATAATGTACAAGTGAGTTCCCCACGCCCGAATGTTGAGCTGAAAGTTTGCTTCGAAAGTTCGAATTTGGGTTTTGGCTCTCTCAGTTCATGTGTCACATTTGGCACAAGCCATTCTTGTTGGTTAATGATTGGGCAGAAGTGAAAGTAAAAACAAAATCTGGTGGGAGAAACTAGAATGTATGGGTTGAATTGAATAAGATCTTCTATTCCCTGGTTGCTTTGAATCGGTTCCTACAGAAATTGACAAATTTGAGTAGCTTATTGAAACTTTCTGCAATGCTAAAGAAGTTGGTACACTAGGTGTAATCGACTGGCGCATTTGTTTGTAAACTTGTTCCACCCTTCATATACAAATTGTATTAAACCACATTTTAGCATATGATATGAACCTTAGCAATTGAGCACCAATGTCCATATATTGTTAAATGTCAGGTAGAAACCTGGTAAAAGTTCCAAAGAAAGCAGAGATACTGGTGTCTGTTATTGTATTTTAACTAAATTTGAATGACAAAAATGGGGCAATGGTGTTCAATTCCTAGCAGACTTGTTGTGATATTAAGTATTTTTTTTAAGTTCATTTGATATTGGTTCTACTTTATAGTATAAATGACCTTTGTTTTGTTATTTAAAAAATAAGTTTGTTGGCATTCTGGAGTTTATGGACAACCGTTGCTTATAACTCATATTGGTTTCTTTGTCATCATAGAACGGATGGCATTGGGCTCTCTGCTCCTCAAGTGGGAATAAATGTTCAGCTCATGGTGTTCAATCCTGAGGGCGAACGTGGAGTAGGAGAAGAAATTGTTCTTGTAAATCCAAGGGTGACTAGATATTCTCAGAAGTTTACACTTTTTAATGAGGGTTGCTTGTCTTTTCCTGGAATATATGCGGATGTCAAGGTACATATTTTACTTATCTTTTCCTCATTATTATCCTGAAGAATTGAACTTCTGAAAATTTCAATTGTATATCGTTGATTTGGAGGCAGCAATGACTTCCTAAATATTGACTTCTCTCATAGGCACTTAGTGAGAGGAGCCGTATGGAGCCAATATATGATTGAATTTCATGTAAAAGATGGCTCAACAATAAAATCTTAACCCACTCTATAGTGTTACTGTGTTAGAGACATCCTGATCAGTAAAATACCTCGGAAGATAGTACCCTAGATTGAGAATCTTGAACTTCAGGGAATTGTTGAGGTTGACAATTTCTTGCTTCCTATTAGTCTGAAAAAAAATGTTTGTCTATAATGTCCTACATTCTTTTCAGGGAACCTACTATATAGGTCAGAAAGTCATTTTATTAAGATACTAAAATTTTCTCTCTTTTTTTTTCTATAAAATGACTATGAACTAACAACAGTGGTGATGACATGATTTATATTATGGGACATTATATACACCAAAAAGCATACCTGACTTTTCATACAAGCCAACCTGTTTCATTGTTTCTTTTATGTGATTTCCATTCATCTGTTGGTCTAATTTGTTTGTGGTGATAGCCAAAGGCACAGAGATAAATCATGCAAATATCAAATCTAGCATGCATATCACCATAAGCCTCCGGATGGAAACATGATTTTAAATAAAGCTTTCAACGATTCATTCACTTGCTGATTTAGCCTATATATAATAGGGACCTAAATGGACAGCATCTTGGATATCTGTCATACCAGAATGGTTTGCTGAAAAGAAGAATTATTATGGAATTTTAACTAGCATCTGTTAGGAGTTAGGACAAAGGCAGACTCTTATTATATAGAAGGTTTGGCAGGGCTACATTGATGACAATCTTCTTTAAATTAAGGACTTGTTTTGCTCTCTCAAGATTATTCAACCGTATTCTGATCAAATGATCATGCAGCCATTTCACTCTAAGACTATATGGATATGTCAAAAAACAAAATGGACATTAAAAGAAACATTAGGATGAGAAGCACATAAAATTTGAATCCATTTTTCTTAATTTACTTTTGTGATGGAAAACTTACTGATTTATAAGAATTTTGCTATAATTACAATATGTGATGATTTTATTGAAACAGAGGCCAGAATCCTTAAAGATTGATGCACGAGATATCTCTGGTTCAAGGTTCACCATGAACTTATCAGGACTTGCTGCACGAGTCTTTCAGCATGAATTTGATCATTTGGAGGTACTATAATATTGTTTTGCATTTGTCAGGAATATGACCCTATGTTTGTATTCATGTTTCCTTTAAGCTAGCATATGATTCTATTGTCAACAGGGGGTCCTTTTCTTTGAGAGAATGACTGCAGAAGTTCTCAACAGCATACGGTCAGACCTACAGGTTAAGACCCTATTTCCTCGAGTTCTTCTGTTATATATACATACAAAAAATAAAAGGCATGTTGTGGATTTAAAAGGTGTATACTAATGTCTTGTTTTTTGGTTATTGTGACTGACTTCCAATCTGTAGAGTGTATACTTATTTTCATGGCATTGGTTTAATCTTCCTATTATGAGATTTATTCACATCATTTATCAAGAATTGTAACATCACAACATATTAAAAATTTGTATTTTATCCGTTGACAATTGACATGTAAACATAGAGGCATAGTTTCTTCCTTGTAGTAGTGATTTTGAGTTTTTCATTTAACTTGTAAGCAATCCTATCCTGTTGTAATCTGCAGAACCTGGAAATGGAATACGAGGCTAAAACTGGATTAAGTAGCCCAGAAAGAGTTGATGCTTTGAAAAGGAGGACCGCGGCTGTTGGATTTGGAAGATCATAATACTTGTTGGCACTTGTCTTTCCCCGGAACCCTGCATGTACAGCGAAGGATAACAAAATTTTGAGCTTGGTTAATGCAACATTTGTGCAAGTGTTATAAGTTAGTTGCGTGAAAGATTCGTATCATGTTATTTAGCAGCTTCATTGCAAACCTAAATGTTAATATATATCTTTTATTTTTTTGTATTTGCTTCCTCAAGATCCAATGGCTTCCAACAATCCCACCTTTCCCACTCAACTCCTGTTTTCTGCCTCTTCGGATGGAGCCTCTCCAAATTTCTCGGGACTTCATCTTAAAAAATCCTAAATTCAGACCTCAAAAGTTGCAGCATTTCATACCCTTCAACCGAATGAAGGTAAAAAAAAAGATGCCAATGTGGAAACATGTTAATGACTTATCTAAAGCCTTGTTTGCACATACACGTCTGACCTCCTTATCAATACCATTACATGTTGAAATGAATAATACCCTTTTAACCAGCTTAACTAAACACTTATTATACAGCGCCGCTCCAATCTAATCGAAGCAACCACATGAGATCCCCTTGATAGCATGGGCTTCACATTGCTTTGTAGACAATATAATCTTGGAACAAAAACAATGCCCGCTGCTTGAATGATTCCGGTCCGATACTCATATCAGGAGGACTATAATTCTCATATTCTTCCTTCCAACACATGCACGTTTTTCCCTGCCCCTACCTCCATATATAACAAATTATATATACGAATGTGCTTTAATTTAATTAATGTAGGCTGTAAAATAAAAGCTATTAATAATCTCAAGATTAAAATGAAAAAACACAAGTGTCAGAGTCATGACATACCTGATCAAACGGTTTTGGTTTTACTAAATCAGGTCGTAGGTTAGAGATAGAAACGACATCTACTACCTATATGAAGATGAAGGGATTGAAGGCTGCAATTTTTATTGCAATTAAAATATGTTACGTTAGTGCATATGATATATAGAGAGGTTGTAAAGATGCATTTAAATGGATCGGAGTACATATGTCTTCGCTTCTCAGAAGAGGGGATACATTCTAGCGATGGCTCCGTTGAGCGGAATAGGCGCACTACTCATCCTTTATTAAGATGGCTTTTAAAGGTTTACTTTTCCCCACAAAATCCCTTTTTACCCAAAAACCACTTTTAACACTCTAGAAATTCTGCTTTTTACGTTTTTCAAGACACTAAAAATTAATTTTCACCCATCTTTAAGATGGCTTTTAAAGGTATTTAATCCAAACAATCTTTGAAATGGGGCCCAATTAAAAATCCCCACGCGTATAATCACTTGAATTCTCTTTGCGAATGAAAGCATAATCTGTCTTACTAATAGAACTCATCTGACCGTCTTCTTTCTAATAGTTTCGATGTGGGACGAGCAACTGTACAAGAAACTCATTCGGCCATTGTTTTCCAATATCTAAGAGTTTTAGTAATCACGCCACTGTCCACATCTGTAGGAACGTTAGTACTAAACGAGTTTGCAATTCCTGCGAAGTCGTCGGCTTTGAGTGATTATGCAACGGAATAAACAAACATGAAATAATGTTATCAAAGTGTGGGTGACACCGTGATGTATAGTGGAAACTCCTCGTAAACCAACTAGTTTACATAGAGAAAACACACTCTCTTCCAAGCTTTTCACTTGGTCGGATTTCAAGAATCCTTAGACTCACTCTATTGATTTCTTGAGTGCTACAAAGCTCTCCCGTGTACAAGTTGAATCTCGCAACTTTGAATCGCGCTCTACCTTTGTTCCTACACTCTTAATCTCACGATATACCTAAGAATACTTGACTACACCACTTGCACGAGTCCCACACAAAAAATACAAGTTTTTTTTTTGCTCAAAGGTCTCAACGTCTATCCTAAACAATGAAGTATTTAAGATAGAAGAAGAGAGATCTCGTGTGATATCATTTCCCATTCGGTTATGGAAATGACATCCAGACATCCACTCAATCTTTTCAAGATCTTTCCTAAAATAACATGCAAGCTAATAGGAAAAATCACGTAAGAATCTCGACATGACCTTTCTGATTTTTGCACTCTTTTGTGATGATTTTCTCCATAAATAAACGCTCCAACTGTCCTGTAAACAATGAAACACGATCTGCATATTCCTTCCAAAATAGTTTTTCTGCCAGTTGTTCATGTCAGTAACTTTATCACATCAGTTGATATCGTCGACTCTCCATCTAACTTCTAAGTCACTAACTCTTGGAATCATCAAAACTAAAACTTCTAATAGCATCTCAAGTAGAATTCTCTCTCTTACTTATTATTGCACATCCTAAGAGTCCTAATCATGATCATAATACAAATCAAGTAACTTTCGTACCTGATCTTGCTAATGTGAAAACCTACGGTGCTTGTTGTCGTGTCACTTACTTGTTTACTTGTTGTAATTTCCTGGCTGGAATTTCAATTCCTAAGATGAAAAGAAATGATGACAATAGGTCTCCTTGTCTTAATCCTAATTGGGAAGAACGGTTTCCTTGGTCATTATTGAATAATACCAAAAAGTATGGTTAAAACGCATTCTTTTATCCATCCTATAAAACGTTGAAAAAACCCGAAAATTTCCATTATCAAGAAAAAAAAAGTCACAGTCTAATCTAATGTGTGCTTTTTTCATGTCAAGTTTTATCGCTACTCAACCCTCTTTGCCTTTTTCACCTCTAAATGAATGAAAATTTTCATGTGCTATAAGCACATTGTCTTGAATTTATGCGTTAGCAATAAATGACCTTGCTCATTAATTTTTTCAAGTTTTTTTTTGATGATTTTTGCAATAATTTTATAAATTACGGAGTATAAGCTTATAAAACGGTGATGATTTAATTTCTGACATAGTTTTAGCTAGCATCCGTTAGGACAAAGGTAAACTTTTATTACATATAAGCAATTGTATGGTGGGCATAATAGTGATTATCATCTTCTTGAAATTTAGGACATATCATGCTGTCAAGAGTTGTTGACCATATTCTGATCAAGTGATCACACAGAAAGTTTCCTTCTAAGACAATATGGTTATGTCCATAAGTTAGGAGGGGGGGGGAGGGAATACACCTCTTTGACTCTTTCTTATTACCACCAATTTGAACAACAATAAGAATTAATCACTCGAGCAAAAACATAATCTCATTTCACCAAACTATCTTTGAAGGTTCTTGTTGAGGCCGGGTCCAGCCTTCCAGGTATCCTGCTTTTCTACTCATCCTGAATCTTGTTTCCGTTTAATATAGAGACAGCAAAAAATCATGAAATTTTGGCCTTGCTTTATTACAAGTTGGGCAAGTGTTGCACCTTAATTTCTACCCAAAAAAAAAAAAAGTGTTATACGTTAACTCTGTGAAAGATTAGTATCATATTAAGTAGCTTCATAGCAAATCAATGATTTCACAATGCATTTTGCCTCCCAATGATTTTACCCTTCTCGATCTTTCAATCATGGCATACTATTTTTGGACACTTGATAATTACCTATATACTGTAGTAGAATTGTTCATCTCCGAAAACACGAATCATTCTCTATATTCATCACTAGAACATTTCACAGACTTCATCTTAAAAAGCCCTTAATTCAGACCTCAAAAGTTGCAACATTTCATACACTTCAACCGAGTGAAGATGAAAGTCATCTCCGAAATGGAAGGTATGGATTTGATCCTTTATCCGAATCCAACTACATCCTTGGATCTTATTCAATTTCTCTTCCTTCATCAGCCTCCTAACACTTGAAACATCAATCCATCTTCCAAACGAAGCATATAAATTGGACAGCAAGACATAACCAGCTGGGTTCTTCTCTATCCCCTGTAACAATTCACTCACCACCCTTTCAGCAACATCCTTTCTTTTGTACATCTTACAACCGTTAAGTAAAGACGCCCACGTATCAGAATCCGGGGAAAACGGCATGGATCTGATTAACTTCTCTGCCTCGGAAAGTTGTCCAGAACGAGACAGCATATCTACAACACATGTATAGTGCCAGATCCTAGGCTTTATACCATAAACTTTTTCCATTGAGTTGAAGTACCAAATCCCCTTGTCAATGATTCCACAATGAGCACAAGCAAAGAGCACAACTAATAAAGTAAGCTCATCCGGGGCGACAGAAGAGTCTCTTTGCATCTCTTCAAAGAGCTGAATGCTCTCTTCTGCAAGGCCGTTTTCAGCTAGCCCTTGAATCATGGCCGTCCAAGAAATATCATTTTTCTTAGGCATTTTGTGAAAAATTTGTCTAGAGCTCTCAATATCTCCAGATTTGGAATACATGTCAAGTAAGGCAGTTCCCACAAAGACATCATCAACCATTTTTAGTTTAATGATATTTCCATGGAGGATTCGACCCTTTTCCAACGAGCTTGTGCTTGCACAGGCGCTGAAGAGGGTCGTAAAAGTTGTGCTATTCGGCATCTGTCCAGATAAGATCATCACATTAAACATTTCAAAGACCTCATGAAACATTTGATTCTCCATGTAGCCAGCAATTAAAGTGTTCCAAGAGACCGTGTTTCTATCAGGCATTTCTTGAAACACATCTCGGGCCTCTTTCAACATGCCATTCAGACTGTACCCGGAAACCAAAGAGTTCCACGAAACTACATTTCTATTAGGACTCAAGTCGAAAACCAAGCGTCCATCAGCCATCCTCCCACATTTACAGTACAAGTCAACTAATGAGCTGGTAATGTAAACATCATGATCTACCCCAATCTTTAATACATGTCCATGGGCATTCATGCCAGAATGCAAGGCCTTAAGAGTAGCCAAAGCACTTATGACGCAAGACAGGCAAGAGATGTTAGGCTTGAGTCCTTCACAAATCATAAGTCGAAAAAGTTCCAAAGCTTCTTCAGGACGCCACACTGAGTGTACCGTGCAATCATTGCACTCCAAGAAACCACATTCCTCTCTGGCATCTTCTCAAAGATTCTTCTCGCCTCTTGCAAATCTCCGAGCTCAACATACATATCAAGGATAGCAGTCCAAGAGACAACGTCTCTAGTTCCCATTGCATTGAAAATTTTCCTAGCCATATCAAGTTCACCCACTTTCAAACTCAATGTGATCAAAGAATTGCAGACAGACACGTTCTCACTCAATCCAGCCTTTATCAGAAAGCCAAACAGGCTCATGCCCAACTCATAATCTCTCAAACCTGCACACGCTCTAACAATGGAAGTGAAAGTAACTGCATTGGGTGTACAACCAGATTCAAGCATCCTCTTAAAAAGCCATAAAGCATCCGGATTCAGTCCATGCTGTACAAACCCGCTAATAGCAGCCGTCCAGGAGACCACATTGTGAAACGGGTTCTTCTCAAAATACCACATAGACTCCTCAAATCTCCCATGCCTTAGAAACCCGGAAGTCAGGGCCGTCCAAGATATCTCATTTCTCTCAGGCATTTGGTCGAACAGCTGGCGTGCCTGCTCGAGATTGCCCCATTCAACATTGGCAGAAATTAAGCAATTAGAAACAACAAGATCGAACCCGTTAAATTCTTTTAAAATCTGATCAATCTCCGTTGAACGTTTGGATCTTTTCAAGTACATGATTAGAAGCTTCACAGCGATAAATTTCTCGGACGAGAGGCCCCGTTTGACGAGAACGCCGTGAATCCCCCGTGCTTCGTCGAAGGAGCCACGCAAGGTCAAATCCTTCAGAAGCGACGAACATGTTTGTAACAAGGAATTGAATATTTTGGTGGGTTTGGTATTGAAAGAAAGTGGAGTTTTTACTTTCAAAGCATTCCTCATCTGGCGCGAAAGGTTAGATAGTTCGCTAATTTTGATTTGCTAACATAATCGTTCTTATAAGCTCATGAATCGTGATTTGCTAATAAAACTGTTTTAAACAATAAATTTGCAACATTTATTTTAAAAAAATAATAATGTACCGGGTAATAATCCTCCCCGTAAGTAGGGCCGAGCAAATGGATATATCCTCTTGGAACTATGTTGGGACCTCTGGTTCTAAACATCGGAACAACGATACAGTTCTCCGAGTTTTGATAATGACAAACGCTATAAGGGAACAAATGTGCTTCGATCAAGTATTTTTAAGGAACACATGTTGAGCAAAGAACTTCCACGAATGACCAAAGATCACAGAAACACACAATGAAGAGTTCCCATCAAGGGAACTCTGAAAATGAAAGTTCCCATGTAATGGGAACTCCCAAGAATGACCAGAGAACACAGGTTTACACGATGAAGAGTTTCTCCCAAAGGAACTCTTAAGAGGACAGTTCCCATGACATGGGAACTCACATGTGAGGATAAGGACCGATCATCGCATATCACGGGACCCTGTCTTGGACAGGATGAAGGCACAGTCTGAGGAGCAGACTGTCACGATTGATCCAACGGTCCGATCATTTCAAGAAGTTGACCTAGTTCAAATTGAAGTCACATGTGAAGAAAGTACAACTTGGGCATCAAGCAAAGGGCATTTCGGACACAAATGAAAGATGCGACTGAAGCCCAAGTGTACTCGAGTATAAAGCCAAATGAATAGTACTCGGATTGAGTACTTCTCCCAGAACTCACAAATACCCACAACAGAGAAAGAGAAAGAAGAAGAGAAGTCCCCGGCGGCGAGTGTCTGATCTCGACGATGGTGAATCAGAGTTCCCAGGAGCAAGGGAACTGCGATTCGGTGTAAGGTTTGAGTTACTTATTTAGTGATTGTTGTTCGCTTAGGAACTCAGTTGAGAAGATTCATTAGTGTTGCTAGAGTTAGGTAGAACTCGTAGGAACAGAGAAGTTTGAATCTGGCTGTTTGTAACTAAGGAACAAATCAATAATATAAGTAAGTCATTCAAAATCCTCCAAGCAGAGGTAGAGGTTTACTCATACAACTAGTTGGTTGTAGTGGGGTTCCTCTATAAGGAACTGTGTTCACTCTGTCCTTTTAATACTTGCGATATTTTCTTCCGCTGCCTTGGGAACAACTTAACAGCCAGTTCCCAAGCTCTAAGCTAACCGGTTACGATCCAACAATTGGTATCAGAGCGAGGTTGCTCTAGATTTGTGTTAGCATCGCAGGTTTCAAAATGGCTCACGAACTCACCCAAGTCGGTCACAACAACAGCAAGCCACCAAGGCTCATCACTGGTAGATTTGAAGTATGGCAACGCGACATGAAAAACTGGATGCGCAGCCAGGACTACCAGGCTTGGTGCGTGATAGAGAAAGGGAACTTCAAAATTGATCCAGCGATTGAGAATGACCTCTCAAAATGGGTGCCAAATGAGTATAAGTGTATGGAGGCCAACTTTAAGGCCATACAGTATCTCAAGAACGCTATGACGGTGCAAGACTGTGATAGGGTGGCAAATCTAGACACAACAAAGGAAGTGTGGGAATCCATCCAACAAATGCACATTGGGAACTCAGACCTCCGAGAAGATCTTCAGATGAATGCGAGGAGGGAGTTCTTCAATTTCCAAATGGAAATGGGAGAATCCGTTGATAGCTACCAATCCCGTTTCGAGGGACTTTGCACTAAGATGGCTGGTCTTGGGATCACTAAGGAGGAAATCATTGATAAAATGAAGGTTCAACAACTCTTCAACGGGCTGACTAGAGAGTGGGCAAATGAAAGAACGATGTTCAAGGAGAATCCTGAAAACAGAACTCTTATGCTTCACCAGGTCTTTGGAAAACTGGTGGGACATGAGAAAAGAAAGATAGATGACAAGGAGCAAAAGAGGGCACACCAAGGGATCGCCCTTAAACTTGAAAAGGTGCTCAAGTCTGTTCAAGAGCAACATGAAGAGTGAAGAAGAAGAGGATGAGGAACTAGTCCTCGTAACAAGGGCCCTTCGATCCTTCTACAAGGGAAAGTTCAAAAAGGGAAATGGGAACTCACAGAAAGGACAGAGTTCCCAAAGAACGACTGCTGAGAAGGATCTTTCGGACGTCACATGCTACAAATGCTATAAGAAGGGACACTTCGCAAAGGAGTGTCCGCTGGGAACCGACGACCGCAAGCTAGGGAAGAGGGCCTACATTGCCACCTGGGACGATGACGAAGACGAAGATCCCGAATCTTGGGCATCACCTGATATGTGTGCAATGGCCATAGGAGACACCACTGGGGAACAACCCAGTGAGGTAACTACTGAATCCGTTCTTGCTTCTTTGAATAATTATGAAAAGCCTGAGTTACTAAAAATTCTTTCAAGCCTTGTTAAAGACAACATTAAATTACAAAAGAAGTTGGAAAAATCGGAACACACAAACGCTGAACTAGTTGGTCTTGAGCCATGTCCCAACTGTGTGTCTCTTCTAGAAAAACTTCAGTCCTATGTGTCTCACATTGTAAAACTTGAAGATGAGCTTAAAACTCTAGAAAGTGATGAGAATACCCTTCTACAAAACTTAAGTAAAACAAAAGGGAACTCTGAAGCCTCCAGTTCCCAAACCAAGTTTGTTCCTGCTAGACACGGAATAGGGTATGAATCAGAGAGCCCTAGAAAAGGAAAGTCCCCTCTGAGTGAAAAAGAGATCAATGAGTGTAGGGACCTAGAGCTTCAATGTGAGAAACAGAAGAATGCACACTTAGAAGAAAAAATCTATGTTATGGAAAGTGGAGTAAATGGAGAAGTAGATTATTACACTGGGAACACTGGACATAAGTTGTATGTTCAAATAGCTAAGGGAAATAGGTCTAGAGTATACAACAAGGAAACTATGGATAGGAACAGGATACAGAGGCCCCATCCTAAGTACTACCTAGGGGAATACTATAAGACCTGCTGGAACTGTGGTGCTCATGGACACTACAAGGAAAGTTGTCCCAAAGCTAAGGCCCAATCCCAGAGAAACCACGAACACTAGAACAGGCAAAATCAACAAACCAACAAGCCTGCTAAAGTTCCCACTAAAAGAAACAATCATAGGAACTTTGACTATAACAAGTACTCTCATGACATTAACATTGCTGATTATGTTCCACTTGAGACTGTCTTCCCTTGCAAGGGACCAGGCAAGAGTCATCTTGCCTGGGTCCTCAAAAACTAACTTCTCTTGTAGGTGGCAGTGAGGGGGAACAGCACATGGGTCATTGACAGTGGATGTTCTAACCACATGACCGGAAACAAAGACAACCTCACCTCACTCCACCCAAAGGCCGAAGGAGGTCACGTGTCCTTTGACAACAAAAATAAAGGAGAGATCATAGGAACAGGGGAAGTGCTACTCAACAAATCAATCAAAATCAACAACGTTAACTTGGTGAAAGATTTGGGTTTCAATCTCTTGAGTGTTTCTCAAATATGTGATCAAGGGAACAACATTGTCACCTTTGATTCAAAAGAGTGTCTGGTGATCAACAAGAAGACCAACAAAATTATCCTCAAGGGAAGAAGATCCAACAACATTTATGTGGTGGATACAGAATTTGAGCCACCAAGGAAACTGTGCTTGGCAAGTTCCCTCGATGAAACGGAACTCTGGCACCGAAGGTTAGGACACGCAGGTATCAATCAAATCTTGAAGCTTCATCTACAGGATCTAGTCATTGGTCTCCCACGAATCAACCTTGAAGGAGTCAAGATGTGCGAAGCATGTGTTCGTGGAAAGCAGACCAGGAGCTCGTTCAAACCCAAGAAGGTGGTCAGCACTACAAGACCATTGGAACTAATACACATGGATCTCTGTGGTCCCATGGACACTGAAAGCTACGGAGGAAAAAGGTAGATGTATGTCTTAATTGATGACTTTTCGAGATTTACATGGGTGCTTTTCTTGAGATCAAAATCAGATACCTTCAAAGAGTTCGAGAGACTGATCAAGAAAATGGAAGTGAGCATGGGAATCAAGCTCAAGTCACTCAGATCTGACCACGGAACTGAGTTCAGGAACTCAGAGTTCCTAAGGTACTGCGACAACAATGGTGTATCCCACAATTTCTCAGCTCCTCGAACTCCTCAACAAAATGGTGTGGTGGAAAGGAAAAACAGAACTCTAGAAGACATGGCAAGGACCATGATGCTAGAGAGTGGAGTTCCTCCAAGCTTTTGGGCTGAAGCCATCTCAACAGCTACTTACATTCTGAATCGAGCAATGACAACGCCCATGATCAAAAAGACATCCTACGAGCTGATCAAAGGAAGAAAGCCAAACATCTCTCATCTAAGGACCTTCGGATGCAAATGCTTCGTCCACAACAATGGGAAAGACAACCTTGGCAAATTTGATCCCAGGAGCGATGAAGGGATATTCCTGGGATACTCTTCCCATAGCAAGGCGAACAGGGTCTATAACAAGAGGACCAAGAAGATAGAAGAAAGCATCCACGTCATCTTTGACGAGAAATCTGTAAAGATGGGAACAGAGGCCCAAGGAAAGGGAACTCTGTTCAAGCTGGTCCGACAAGAGGAAGACGACGACGAGGATGAACCAAGAAAGAGAGATGAAGACTATCCAAGTGGGAACAATGCCCCACAATCAGGGAACAACGAAGGAGATCAAAACTCCACAGATCAAAGCTCCTTTGAAGTTCCCTCTTCAACAGAAGAACCACAAGATGCTTCGAACTCTCTTGTTCCCCAGAATGAAAACGTACCAGAATCTAGTGTTCAGGGGGAACAATGAGGGAACTCCAAAGAGAATCCTGACGAAAGTCCCAACCAAGAAGCTGAACATAACTGTTCTCCTGAGGAAGAAGAGACTAAGACATAGATGAAGAAGAGTCAAGGGAACATGTTGACGTCTCAAACATTCGAACAAGAAACTACCACCAAAAGAGAGATCACCCTATTGACAACATCATCACTCCATATGACAAAGGTGTTCTAACTCGCTCTTCTCTCAATAATTTTTGTGCTTTTAATGCCTTTGTTTCGATGGTGGAACCAAAAAGCATCAAAGAAGCTCTCAAAGACCTAGACTGGATCCAAGCCATGCAAGAAGAACTACATCAATTTGAAAGGAACAAGGTGTGGAAGCTAGTTCCTAGACCCAAGAACAAGAATATCATAGGAACTCGATGGGTTTTTCGGAACAAACTCGATGATACTGGGGCCGTAGCTAGAAACAAGGCTCGTTTGGTTGCTCAAGGCTACAGACTAGAAGAGGGGATCGACTATGACGAGACCTTTGCACCAGTTGCAAGGATCGAGGCCATCCGTCTTCTCATAGCCTATGCAGCCCACAAAGGATTCAAGCTATACCAGATGGATGTGAAGACGGCTTTTCTAAATGGGCAACTCAAAGAAGAAGTATACGTAGCTCAACCCCCAGGATTCGAAGATGAGAAGCTACCTAATCACGTCTACTTCCTGGAGAGGGCCCTCTACGGACTCAAACAAGCTCCTCGAGCATGGTATGACAGGTTTGCTCAGTTCCTTCTGTCTCATGGATACCTTCGAGGTTCCATCGACAAAACCCTTTTCCTTAAGAAAGAGTCTAAGGATATCTTGATTGTTCAAGTTTATGTTGATGACATTGTGTTTGGAGCAACTAACGAAACTCTTGTAGAGAAATTTAAGGACCTCATGAGCAGTGAGTTTGATATGAGTCTCATAGGGGAACTCACGTTCTTCCTGGGACTCCAGATATCTCAAACAAAGGAGGGAACAAGGATTCATCAACAGAAATACATCAGAGAAATGCTGGTCAAGTATGGGATGGACCACTCAAGGCCCATCGACACTCCCATCTCACCAAACTCCAGGCTAAATGCCGATGAAACAGGGGTAAGTGTCGATCAAAGGAACTTCAGAGGTATGATTGGCTCTCTCCTATACTTAACTGCTAGTAGGCCTGATATTATGTTCTCAGTGTGCTTATGTGCACGTTTTCAACCTAACCCCAAAGAATCACACCTGAAAGAGGTGAAGAGGATTTTCAGGTACCTCAAAGGGAACGACAACTTGTGCCTCTGGTATCCAAGGAACAGTTCCCTTGAGCTCATTGCTTATAAAGATGCAGATTTTGCTGGGCACCTTGTTGATAGAAAGAGTACATCAGGAATGGCCCAGTTCCTTGGTTCATGCTTAGTCTCATGGGGATCCAAGAAGCAAAATTCAGTGGCACTCTCCACAGCTGAAGCAGAATACGTGGCTGCCGCATCATGCTGTTCCCAAGTACTATGGCTCAAGTCCCAACTTCAGGATTACGGTATGTCATTTGGCCCAGTTCCTATACTCTGTGATAACACTAGTTCCATTAACATTTCCAAAAATCCTGTGCATCATTCTAGGACTAAGCATATAGACATTAGGCATCATTTTCTACATGACAATGTTGAAAATGGGAACATCTCTATGCAACACTGTAGAACGGAAGAGCAAATTGCAGATATTCTCACCAAAGCCTTAGACAGACGTCCCTACCAGCATTTTCGAATGTTTCTAGGGATGATAACTCTAAACTAAACAAGTCCTTGTTTGTCTCTCCCTCAATGCTTGATTAGTCTAACTGGAAATGCATGATAGGGAACTGTAGGACTCCTTGCTTTCATTTTGCCATATTATTAGTCTAGAGCTTGATTTGTATAAAGGAACATTATCTCTTTTGGCCCAAAATGATCAACCAGAGTTCCCTTTAACCCTCTCTACAAGCCACTATGACGGTTGATCATAAAACCTACCCTAAGTTAAGGACCAGACAAACGCTTCTCATGAGCCAAACTCTCTATCCCAAAATCGAGTTGCAATTGTCTGGTTCTCTTTTGAGTTCCCTAGCGTCACAGAAAATTGAGTGTGAGTTCCCTTAACCTCTCCACTCAAAATGACCTTTCCAAAGATCATGGGAACTGATGGGCAAAAGCAGGGAACACTGGATCTGAGAAATGAAACGTCACTTGGGAAACGGGAAATTGTGTCAGAATTCGAAGCATTATGAGCCAAGCATTTGAATCTCTCGAAGTGACTTCCCTTGGAAGAAAGCGACACGGGTCAGAAGCATGATACGGAAGTTGAAACGCTCTTCCACATTCATTGGCCAACGGTTATCGAGGTCTTTCTCAACTTCCCTTCCTACCCTCGTCTTTCTCTCTCACATAAAAACCCTACTTTACCACTTTTGGGTTCCTTCCTCCTCATCCTCCCCTGTCATTCTCTTCCTCTGCAACTTTGCCTCCTCCCTCTTTCGAGAAAACTTCCAAAAATCTTCTCTATCCCAAACTTTTCTCAAATGGCTCCAGCCCATTCTTATGACGAGATGAAGGCATGGATTCAAGAACATCCTAAAGCCCTTTTTCTCTCTATGATGGACGACATCGAGAAAGAGCAAGATGAAGCTCTTCGCGATGTGCTCATCGAGGGACTTTACAATTATGTAAGTCCCTTTCTTCCTCCTCCCTCGGCAGCGCAACTCCCAGCACCACCGACCTCCACTCTTCCACCTCCCTCTTCCTCCGCGATTGTCATCGTCGACAGTTTTGGATCCGAACTCCCTTCCAAACATGAGAGACCCAAACAATCCAAATCCAAACATCACTCCTCCAAATCCAAACATCACTCCTCAAAATCCAAACACAAATCCTCCAAACGCAAACACTCCGAGATCTCTTCCTCCCCCCCCCCCCCTCACTCCGAAAAGAAGAAACCTCACTTCAAATTCGAAGATTACCTTAACTGCTCCAAACCCACCTCCTGTGTCGCAAAACCCCCACTCATTTTTTCCCTTCCTTCCACCTCTGGGAACTCTCAATCCCAGCATCAACCTCCACCACCTCCTGTTCAAACCGACTCCACAACTTCCTCTTCTTCTCTCCCCATCACTGAGGGAACTTCCAACCCCCCTCACTCGTCACCAAAGCACACTCCTCCACCATCCTCCTCCCCCAGAGTTCCCCCACCCACCTCCCCCATTACTAATTCACCCACCTCAAAATCTGCACCTGGGACCTCAAGTCCCAAAGCTCAAACTCCTACTCCTCCTCCTTCCATGCCAAAGATCCCCACTCCACAAAATTCTCCTCCTCCATCCTCTCCTACCACAATAAAACTCCGTTCCCCACCTTCTTCAGCCTAGAAAACAATCGACCTCGATTCTGACGAGGATGATCTCCCTATTGGAGTCATCGCTCGCAAAAAGTCCAAGGAACTGCCACCCGTATTCATGGGCACTCCTGAAGAGGAAGCCCAACTCAAAGCTCTCGAGGCAGAATTCGAAGGCGCACTCACGGGCCCTTCCGAACACCAAGGGGGCAAGGCCCAAGAAGATGGGAACCCAGCATCAACTGACGGTGTTGGGCCAGGTAGTCGTCATCAGGAAGACGACGAGGAGGGAACAGGGCTGACCTCCTCCAACGATGAAGGGACCTCCAGTGATGACACTGAAGAAGACGAGGAGGCCACCACTGACAAAGAGCCTGTCGGCATCCCAACTTCTGGACACCAAATGGTGGTGTCGGCACAGGTCCCAGAGGAAAGGACCCGCCCACTCATGATCGAAGCGGCTGACCCCCCTCAGCAAAAACGAAAGACTACGGTCTCTAGGGGGAACTCTAAGAAGAAAGGGAAAGGAACTGTGCCCCAGAAAATTCATATCTCTGAGAATCGCAAGCTCCTTCCCCCCTCATCCTCTCAGAAAAACAGCTCACCGATGAAGGGCTAGGGCAACTATGGGACCTGATCAAGGCCCAAGGATGGGAACACATGTGTAGTGAGGCCGTGAGTATCGATCCCTCTCAGGTGCGCCGATTCTACAACCATTTTGTGGTCCACGACAACGGCACCAAGGGAACTCTCTCCCTCAAAGGCGATGACTTCATCTTCACCACATCCACAATCCGCCTTCAACTACAAGTCCCCGTCCAGGGCCTCCAGGAACTACCCGCCGAAAGCTGGGGCGACTACGACAACGAGGTGATCTACAACAAGATCTATGAGGGCCATGTTCCCACCACTGGCACCTCTACCCATCACATGTCCCTCATTGCAAAGCTGGCCCATCAATTCATCATAAACATGGTGATCCCTCACCAAGAGAAGCGTCTTGTTATCAACATCCCTGATGTCATTATCCTCTACCACTTTCTCCTCAAAAAGCCCATCAACCTTCCTCGCATCATTCTCGGGCACATGGAGAAGTGCATGGCTTCCAAGTCCCACTCCCTCCCTTACGCTGGACTTATCAAGAAACTCTTGCTTAGAGAGGGCCTCTACGACACCTCCAGAGAAGAGGTCACCATAGGAAGGGAACTGGACATCTCTGTGGTCCACAAAATGCGTCACTCTGAGCCAATAGAGGAACAAGAAAGGTTGCCGTCTGGTGAAGGCACCCAGGATGGAAACACTCCAGTGTTGGTGCACATTGCCAACACTCTCGACAAAATGGCCAGGAACCAAGAAAAGATGACAAGGGACCAAGAACAAATCGCTAGAGGCCAAGAAAAGCTGGTCCAAGTCTTGACACGGCTTTGTGATGCCCTGTTCCCACCAAGCCCATGATCTTTTCCTTCTTTTTCCTCGCCTCCATGTTCCCACAAATATTGTTTCTAGTGTTCCCATGTATATATTTCGCTTAAGTAATGAATGGCTTTTAGTATGATTACGTGTTCTTTTCTTTCCTTATTTATGTGTTTACTTGTTTTAGATGATGTCAAAAGAGGGAAAGACAAAAAATGCGAGATGAGTTAAGTTGAAAAGATATCATAGAATATGCTATAGCTAAGGGGGAACAATTGCATAAAAAGCTAAGTACGAACTCAGTGATTCACAAGAAGTGGCTCCCTAGGAATACGCGTAGGAACTCATCTGCATATCATGCTTTGAAATACTTGCTGATTTTTGTGATAGGTTTGTCATCATCAAAAATGGGGAAATTGTTGGAACGATGTTGGGACCTCTGGTTCTAAACATCGGAACAACGATACAGTTCTCCGAGTTTTGATAATGACAAACGCTATAAGGGAACTAATGTGCTTCGATCAAGTATTTTTAAGGAACACAGGTTGAGTAAAGAACTTCCACGAATGACCAAAGATCACAGAAGCACACAATGAAGAGTTTCCATCAAGGGAACTCTGAAGATGAAAGTTCCCATGTAATGGGAACTCCCAGGAATGACCACAGAACACAGGTTTACACGATGAAGAGTTTCTCCCAAAGGAACTCTGAAGAGGACAGTTCCCATGACATGGGAACTCACATGTGAGGACAAGGACCGATCAGCGCATATCACGGGATCCTGTCTTGGACAAGATGAAGGCACAGTCTGAGGAGCAGACTGTCACGATTGATCCAACGGTCCGATCATTTCAAGAAGTTGACCTAGTTCAAATTGAAGTCACATGTGAAGAAAGTACAACTTGGGCATCAAGCAAAGGGCATTTTGGACACAAATGAAAGATGTGACTGAAGCCCAAGTGTACTCGAGTATAAAGCCAAATGAATAGTACTCGGATTGAGTACTTCTCCCAGAACTCACAAATACCCACAACAGAGAAAGAGAAAGAAGAAGAGAAGTCCCCGGCGGCGAGTGCCTGATCTCGACGACGGTGAAGCAGAGTTCCCAGGAGCAAGGGAACTGCGATTCGGTGTAAGGTTTGAGTTACTTATTTAGTGATTGTTGTTCGCTTAGGAACTCAGTTGAGAAGATTCATTAGTGTTGCTAGAGTTAGGTAGAACTCGTAGGAACAGAGAAGTTTGAATCTGGTTGTTTGTAACTAAGGAACAAATCAATAATATAAGTAAGTCATTCAAAATCCTCCAAGCGGAGGTAGAGGTTTACCCATACAACTAGTTGGTTGTAGTGGGGTTCCTCTATAAGGAACTGTGTTCACTCTGTCCTTTTAATACTTGCGATATTTTCTTCCGCTGCCTTGGGAACAGCTTAACAGCCAGTTCCCAAGCTCTAAGCTAACCGGTTACGATCCAACATATCCGATCCGATTCGATCTGGTATATCGGATGTCCGGTAATTTTTTTCCTTAAAACCTCGATCCGTATCTGATCCGTTAATTGCCGGATATCCGGTAAGAAGTATACGTTTGGAACGGATATTCGGTAGCGGATTTTCGAACTATCCGTTTTTCAAAAATATTTCTACTATTTTTGATTTAGGCCCAATTAATATGCATGATTGACGGATATCAGAACCGATATCCGCCAATCAATTTAAATTTTAAGAGAAAGTTTACATGGTTGAGGAGAATTGAACACTTTATGAATTGAAATTTTACAAAATACTCATTCAAACATCTATGCTACTTAGTATTAATGTGTATTTTCCAAAAAAATATATATAGTGTCGGATATACCGGATATCCGGTTGCTTCAAAACCCCGATTCGTATCCAGTACGGATATCCGGAAAAAAATCCCGAATCGGATCGAATATGAATAGAAAATTTTGTGATCAATTCGAATCAGATAGGCCAGATTGGGGATCAAATAATCAATGGATCGGGTATTTTTGCTCACCCTGATTGCAAATTTGTAACGTTTAGCGGACGTGTGTCGGTGCACATTCACTTATTATGAATTGACTACTACATTTGTCACTCGAATGACAACATTTTAATTGAAAAAGAGCATACTGAGCAAAAGGGTCGAGGTGGCAAGAGATTACACAACTCAATAAGCCAAACTGAAACATGTTACTCATGCAAAGTCCATACATTCCACGTGTCCACTCCTCCCTCCGTTATAAACCTCAACAACACTTCATCCATCTCCTACTCCAAACCCTTCTCACATTTTCCTTTACAACTTCGTTCATCTCTCAAAAATCTCATACAACATCACCGAAATGGCCGACGTCCGTGATCGTGACCGTCCCATCCACCAGCTCCACGTCCACGCCCAATCGGGCCCGCAGCCGGGCCAGAATTTCTCCTACCCGGGCCAGAAGGACTACCACGCCATGGGCTCCGGCCCGTCCGCTTCCCAGGTGGTCGCGGTGGTGACCCTCCTCCCGGTTAGCGGGACCCTCCTAGCACTAGCGGGCCTAACGCTAGTGGGGACGCTGATCGGGCTAGCGGTGGCGGCCCCACTTTTCGTGATCTTCAGCCCGGTTCTGGTCCCGGCGGCATTCTTGATGGCCTTGGCAGTGATGGCGTTTTTGGCTTCCGGGGCTTTCGGGGTGACAGGATTGTCGTCGTTGTCGTGGGTGGTCAGCTCCTTGAGGGAGGTGGCACAAAGGCAGCTGCCGGAGCAGGTGGACCACACCAAAAAGAGGATGGCTGACGTGGCGGCATTTGTAGGCCAGAAGACGAAGGAGACGGGCCAGACTATCCAGCAGAAGGCCCATGAGAGCGGCGCCAGGACTACTACTTGAGCTAGCCATGGCTCTTGAGAGTTGAGATCATGATTATGTAATAAACTCGTTTTTTTTTAAATTAAGGAGTACGTATATGTAATGTTTGGCTTATGTTCTGTTTTTAAGTATCTTTTGCATGTTATGTGAAACAATTCTGTTGCTTTTTTTTGTGTTTTCAATTTGAACTCTCAATAAAATCTTCTATGTTTAATGTCGTCCTTGGACTTTCTTGTCAAGTGCCGAATTTGTGTATAAAGTGTTGTATGTTTTAACCAGCTAGGAACAACTTCTTCATCCACGAAAGATCATATAGCCAAAGAATAGGCCGGTTTGGTAAACATCCATACTTAACAATAAATGATGTATAAATAAAGCTACTAATAATAGTGACAATACGTTACTAGGGAAGTAGTGTAATATTGCAAAACAACACACCACTACCCTAATTCCCTAAATAAAGCATCCAATGACAAAGAAAGCATCTTTAGCCCTACCCACCACTACCGACTTGCTTTTTTCTTTGAGTTAGATCTTCTCTCCGCCAATCAAATCCTTCCTTTTTCTTTCTCTCTCAATCCATTTTCGGCGGCCTGAATTTTTTCAAACATTAAAATCAATTATCTCTTTCTGTCCATGACTTAATGTCTGTGTTTTGGAACCATCGAAAGTTCATTAATCTCAAGTGGACTGAGACCCGCCTGTTTTATGTTTGTGCATCGTCTTCGTATAAAAACTTGAAAAGATTTCCCAAAAATGGGGATATGAAGGTGGGATTTTCACGAGCTGAGGACAAAAGAGGAAGAAACAGTTGGTGGTCTACTATTACTACTCTTCAATTTTGAAAACTGGCACCAGCAAATCAAACAAACGTAAGCTTCTATCCTTTTGTCTAATAGATTGTCTTTAATGGCCTAATGGGTTTATTTAAAAAGCAATTTTGAAATAATATAGTTTATCATTTTGGCTGTTTCTGTTTGTTTTCGTCTAGCTGTTCAATTAGCGTCTACGGAGTATTATTTTAACATGATCTTGGTGGGTTGGTTCTATATATTTGTTTGATTTGTAATCTAGATCTTCTTATCTACAATTATCTTTTCTGGGTAAGTGTTCCTTAAGGTAATGCCTTTATGGATTAGTGGGTGGGCAAAAAGATAGCAAGGGTTTTCTATTTTGGTATTTTCTTTTACACCATTGTAAGCAAAATCGATTTGGGTTTTCGTTTTGCAGCTGGAGTGGAGAAAAGGGAAATTGAAGCCAGTTTTGGGGAATTGGAGGGCAAGATTGAGGTTGAATCCGATGCCCGTTAACATAGTTCATGATGCTGGTGGACTGTCCAAAATCATATTGACTGAGCCTATGGGCTCATCAGCTGAGGTGTTTTTTCTGACTTCTCTTGTCCATTTACATTTCCATGACAGTCTTTTTTATGTGCTTCTGTAATAATCATTCTAATCCAAGTTATTTACTTCATTTGTAGTGGTATTAATGAATGTATCAATTGAGTTTAGCCTGTTGGTCTTTCTTGGTTAATTGCTGATATCATTCATTGGGCTAAGCTACGTATGGCCATGGTTATATCAGTAGTCAGTACTAGAACCATCTTTTAATCTGTTTCTACTTTTACTGATGCCTTCTGTTTATTTTTTATTATTTTCGTGCCAGAGTATATCTCTGCTGTAAGGCAGATTTGAGTAGTTAAATATTGTTTTTATATGACCAGATGATGTTTTCATTTTCGGTGAAGTATTCAATACGGGTTGGTGAAAGTTAAAATGCAATTTGGACGAAGACTTTTGTATGTGACTTGATAAGAATGGAAATTTTCATGACAAAAATAAAAAATTCTTATGCCAATGATCACTAGATAAAGGTGATAAAAGCTCTAATCTACTAGATGGTTGCATTTAGCATCTGTAAAATAAAAGTGTGTAGAAGATTCTAAGTTGTCTTATACAAGTAAATGGTCCCTTTGATGTCATGTTTTCTATCATTTGAGTTTGAGTAGATAATTTAAGATGCTTGGAATTGCATAAAGAACATGTCTTGTGTTGATAAGCATAGAAGTCCAGAAAATTTCTCTTTACCAATTAGTTAATGGATAGTTCAAAATCATATGATATATATATTTTTGGCTGAAATCATATGCAACCTATAATGGGAGGCTAATTCCACTTAAAATGCTTTCAGGTGCTTCTCAATGGAGGGCAGGTTGTTTCATGGAAGAATGACCGCCGAGAAGAGTTGCTTTACATGAGCAGCAAGGTAAAGTGATGATTCGATCAGTATATTGTATACCCGAAGAACTTCTGACTTCATTGAAATGGTTTTCTTGTTCTAGGAAGTTCAGTGTTTATACCTTTGTTAGTGATTTGTGAAGAGTACAGCCATTTTGGAATATGGTTCTTTTGAATTCTTAGTTGATGATGAGTTTTCACTTATTTACTTAATTACTTTGCTTGTTATGGAGAAAATTCTCCCATTCTTAGTTAGAGTTTAAAAAGGAATATCAAAATTAAAGGTGATTGATGAAAACGAGTACCCTCAAGAGAAAGATATGCTTAGATTCCCTGCTTGGCGGGGAAAAAAAAAAAAAAAAAAAAAACTATAGTTCTTGCTTTACTTCCATTTCTTGAAAATTTTGTGCACTTCTCTGATCCTCCTTGGTCAAAATCTCCTCTGTTTTGCACTAATCCACCCACCCTGCATTCTGATAAAAAGATAAGATGCTTGATGTTCAATCTATATATGTAAGGATCACTTTATGCTTTTACCGTTCTCTTCATCTCTTATGGAATTGGATGCTGATGGAGTACTTAAAAGATCAACTGTTTTATCCCTTCTGCTTTTCCTTACCTGCATTTTTTTCTAAGCAATTTCGATGGATAACATTTGTATTTTAACGTTTATTTTCTTGTGCTCAATAAAATAAAATTTGTCCTTTTTCATTGTACATTGAACATAATGGTACTATTTCACAGGCCGTCTGGAAGCCACCTAAGGCTATCAGGGGAGGAATACCTGTCTGCTTTCCTCAGGTTTGGTGCTGAACAAACTCTAAAAATTCAAAAAAAAAAAAAGGACCATAAAAGTTGGTTTTTATTTGGATTATGCATTCCTCTTAATTATCTGTTATTTGGTGTTGAAGTTTGGAAATTATGGTTCACTTGAGCAACATGGATTTGCAAGGAACAGACTATGGTCACTGGATGAGTCTCCTTCTCCTTTGCCTCCTTCAAACAATCACTCAAGCGTCGATCTCATACTCAAGTCCACTGAGGACGACTTAAAGGCATGTCCAAGGAGGTATTTTTATAGAGGTTTTGTAAATATATATATGTCCTAGCTTTAACTTAACTACCGGTTTATTTAATTGATAATTCTTGTATGCAGCTTTGAGCTGAGACTTCGCATCACTCTGAGCCCTGGAAAACTCACACTGATTCCTCGTGTGAGGAATACAGATAACAAGAACATGACTTTCATGTTCGCTTTGCGTAATTACTTGTCAATATCTGATATTAGGTTCACCTCATACTCACTTGTCTCCATTTTTTTTTTAAACTTTTATATTCTCTCTAGGAAGTTGGAATGTATGTATCATTTTCTAACTTAAATTGCTACAATCTTGCAGTGAAGTACGCTTTGAAGGATTAGAGACCCTGGATTACTTTGATAATCTAAGTCAGAAGGAAAGGTTCACAGAGCAGGCTGACGCCATTACCTTTGACAGTGAGGTAATTTTCTCATATCTTTGTTAAATCATAAAAATTCCATTTACCATTCTTGCTTGGATCTGATTAAATGTAAATCTTCTCAGGTTGATCGCATTTATTTAAGCACACCTCCAAAGATCGCAATTATAGACCATGAGAAGAAGCGAACTTTTGTGTTGCGTAAAGAAGGAATGCCAGATGCAGGTTTGCAAGAACTCAGATCCCTCACAGTTTTCCTCATAAGTAACACTATCAATGTGTTATAGGGAGCGTTTGGATTACCCAAGATAATGATCATCTTGCATTAATCCAAACACACTTTCTAGTACCAACTGATAATGGTTTTTGGATATTCTTGTATTGTCTTACCACCCACTCTGGTTCAGAAGTGAACATTCTTCATATGTTCAGCCAGATTTTATGTACAACTTATAAATTTGCATCCCCATTTTCCTTATCTAAATATGCAGCTCTTTGGAACCCGTGGGACAAGAAAGCTAAGGCAATAGCAGACATGGGAGACGAAGACTACAAGTCAATGTTGTGTTTAGATTCAGGTGTGTTAGAGGCGCCGATTGCATTGAAACCTTGTGAAGAATGGAGGGGGTATCAGGAAATATCTACAGTTTCTTCAAGCTACTGCAGTGGACAATTGGACCCCAGAAAAGTCCTATATGGCTGATACTGACATTTTACACATGAAGAATAGAGACGTTGGTTTGATGATTGCCCTCTTATAACTCTAAAGTCACACTTTCCTTGTTAGTTCCTCCACTTGTGATTGTTTGTTTGTGTATATCGATCCTCCTTGGAAGGCTTGTTTAGATGGGATCTTCGCCAGTGCCTGGTTTATTTGACAGTGGCGATAATTATGATAACGTACTGGGTTTCCCAGGCTGAAGTGTAACAGTGAGCGCGTATGATGACCTCACTTGATCTATATTATGACCATGATTATGTATTTTAAGGTGTGCAATAATAAGAGAGATATTTCTCTTATCTAAATCCAGCTGGCCGGTTTTGAGCTACATCATTTTGATTTTGGGTCATTAAGCAAGTATTGGGGTTTGATTCGGTTGAATTGTTGTTGTTATTGTAAGGAAATGTAAGTTGGTATATTGAAAATCAGTTCAAAAAATTCAGCATAACACCAAATGTATTCAATTCAATCACATGAATACATGGGAAAGTACAAGATAACACTCTCAGCTAATCTCACAGCGATTCAAAGCAAACAAGAAATGAAAACAACCTAAATATAGTCCCGGTTCACTAAGAGAGACCGGTCACAATTATTACAAAGCTGAACTGGATTAAAGGCATAAAACTGAGTTCCCGCTAAAAGTAGAATTATGAGAACCAAGTAAGAAAGCCAAATTCCACGCCTTTTCTTTTGATGGCTCCAATTTGACAATCACCTTGATCACCATACTCCCAATCCCTCCTCAAAAGAGGGTTACATTGGTGTGGTTTAATCCCCCTGGCCCGCCCGGCCCCGGAAAATTTATAGGGGACTTTCCAATGAAGTCGGCGGGACATTTGCCACCATAGTAGAAGAACATACCCTCATTTGGGAATGTATTGACCGGTGATGAGTGATAGCAGCCCTCGGCCGTGGTTATTCCTCTCATTCGGTCCGCATTTGGAGGGATTGGGTTGCCATGATCGTCGTAGTAGAAAATTTGTCGAAAATATGCAACTTGGGTTGCCGGAGTAGGAAGCCCTAGATCATACACCCCACTGCCCATTTCGGAAGTGGTGTAGAGCTCCGAGGCCCAGTGATGTGAGCCCCACCAGGACGGCTAGCCAAGACGAGGAGGACTTGTCCGTGCGCTCCGATGGACCGATCACACGAGCTAGGACTCGGGCCATAACCCGAGCCACTTCGTCCATCATCGCGCGCGCCATCGCAAGCCACGACGCAACCACCGGCACGCCCCTCGCCACATGCCTCGTCACCATAGGCGCGTCGAGTCTACAGCCCGACGCCTCGCACCGCAGCGCCGAGAACCTCCTTCTCGGCACCGTCCCAGTCGCGTGCGTCGAGCCACATGCCACGCCGGGCCACCCCGGCGTGGGAACTTGAGGTTCCTGCGCGCCAGCCTCGGCACGCCGATGCCGTGCCGCGCGCTTGCCAGCGTCGCGACACGCCCTTGGCGCGCCACAGCCTTGTCACGGTCTTGTCGCGACACTCGTGACTAGGCCACCGTGACCTATTTTAGTTTCTTGCTATTTTTAGAACTATTTCCATTCCGAAACATTGCTACTTATGTTTTTACTATTTTTATGCATTTTGGGCTTGGGCTAAATGGTTGGGCCGCATGCTTGCCTCCCCCTTCATTTCCCCACGCCGCCGCCTAGGGTTTCTAGCTAGGGCGCGCGCCTCCTTCCTCTATATAAGGAGCACGCCCCTCTATGTATTTTCCACGCTTTGATTAACATACCGAATTGCTGTCGAGATTACTCCAGAAGTATTTACTAAGGCGTCAACCCAAATTCTCTTCTCATCCCATATTCCTCAGTTCTCCCTCAAAAGAGAGCACCTTCTCATCCTTTCAATTCTCTTCTCACCAAAGTCTAGTCGATTCGACTCTAAAATCTATCCAACCGTGCATGAGACGACCATTTACGAGTCCATCTTCGATCCTCTCGTGAATCTCCCAACGGGGTTCACATCAACTGGCATCAGAGCCTCGGATTGCGTAAGTCTTTCTCTCACTTTTACTCGTTTTTTTTGCACGAATTTTTTTTTTTCTACCACCATTTTCATTAGCTTCCGCCATATCCACCATCATTCACTTAGATCCATCGTTATTTGCTTCGAAAAAAAAAAATCAGAAAAATCAACGAAAAATTCGCCAAAACCGCCGACTTGCACATTACATTGGTTCATTGCATCGAGTTTTCGAATTTTGCTTGCATCTTACTTGCTTTGTTCGATTGATTTGATTGTGTGTGTCGTGTGCATAGGTTGTTTGGTGCGAGATTTGGTCAGATTTGGCCTTATCTCAAATCTTCTTAGTTGTTGCAAGAATCTTGGGAAATATATCCCATATCTTTGTTAGTTGCCGAATTTAAAAAAAAAAAAAATTGGATAAGGAAAGCCAAAATAAGGCAATCTTATCCTTTCATAAATTAAAAAAAAAAAAAAAAGATTTTGTGGGGCCACACAAGCCAAAATAAGGCAAGTGTTCCCATAAGGCAATAGGCTACCTTCTCTCTCTCCTATCACACAAAATATTCTCTTAATTGATTTGCAACTAATTGATTGATTGCATATCTTTGTGATTGATTGCATATCTTTTGTTTCTATCTTATTCATTCAATCTCGCCTTCCCCTTTAAGGTCGAGATCTCCAATCTTATTCTTTCCTTTCTCGTGCCAAGGCTTACCCAAAGCCGACGCCACATCACTTCTCCTCTTACTTGCTTGTTTGTGCTTGCTTATTCTTACTCTCTTTGTTCCATAATTGTGCAACGTCGAGATCCTAGCCTCCCATACCCTTCGAGTACTTTTCGTGCAAACTAAGAGTACTTGCGTGGTGAGTCTTACAATATCTCGGCGCTTCTTATTGCTTGTTGTTTGTGAAATTATTTAACCCCTTTGCTTTCATGTCTATGGTTGAGATTGGAGACGGAAGCATGGAAGGGGATGAGCATTCAAACCAACAAGGAATTCAGCCACCGAACCCACCGCCGGCGCCTAGTAGCCTTCTCGGCGCGCCGAACGCATCGGCGCAAGGGCTCGCCCCCGCAGCGGGTCTCGCGGCGCTTGAGGCGCGTTTTGCCAACCTCGAAGGACTATTGACGAGGGTCCTCAACCAGCAGTCGGTGCCACCAGCCGTGACCATCCACACAGCGCACGCGCATCCGAGCGTAACGCCACATGGCGTCTCGGTTCCGCGGGCTTCGGCACAAGAAAAAGCGAAAGGGCCTTTGGTGGATTCGACTAACCCGAATGGGATCCAACGATTGGAATCCATGAAGGAAAGCCGACCCACTAACCAAGCTCAACAGGTGGACGACGTGGTTGACGTTCAATCCGATGAGGAGTATGACTCCGAGGAGTGGCGGCGTCAACAATCGAAAAAGAAGAAAAAGGCGGTCACTCCGACGCCTAAGAAAAAGAGATCCAAGGGCCGAGATGATTTCGATGTCGATGATTATCGAGGCCATCAAAGCCCCACAACTCCATATTCGGAAACCGAGGACTCTATGACGGAGTACGAGGAAGCTTCCGAGGAGGATTTTGACCACCCTCCGGTCCATGATTCGGAGGAGTGGATAGATCGGGATCGGGATTGGATTCCGAGACCTAAGTTGCCCGTGAACCGCGCGGAGTATGATCGGCTTGAGGGCCGTGACAACCGCGAACGGCCTCGGCACAACGGGGATCGGCGTCGCCAAGACCGACACCGTGAGCACCAGCGGCGCCCTCGGCGCGACGAGGACGAGGACCCCAGCGACGGAAGCGACGTCTCCAGCCAAAGCCATGGTCGAGGCCCAAGACGCCGACGCACACCTCCTCCGCGTGCCAACCGGCGCGCCGCAAACGATCGTCCGGCGCATGTATCACGCCGCGACGTCAAGGTAAAATTTGAAGAATTTTTTGGTAATTACAACCCTGATGAATTTATTTCTTGGTTACAGGGTACCGAGCACGTGCTCAAACATTGCCATTACGAGGAGCACGAGAAGGTCGAGGTGGTGACACTTCATTTTAGAGGTGCCGCTCGGATGTGGTGGAACCGATTCGAATCGGATCGGGCCCGAAAGGGTAAAGCCCCCATAACCGAATGGCATCAACTAGTGTTTATTATGAAGAGGAAGTTCATCCCACCCGACTACAAGGAGAAAGTGAGGATCTTGATCCAAGACGCTCGACAAGGTTCTCGGACGCCCGAGGAGTTTTTTGCATACCTCGAAGACTTGTTCTTCAAGGCTGGCATTAGCGCTTCCCCGGGAGCATTGAGGTCTCGTTTTGTGGCGGGGCTTCACCAATGGATCCGAGATCGGTTGGTTGTCTTGCCAATCAAAGATTTGGGACGTTTGATACACACGGCCATGGAGCTTCACACGCAATTCAAGAGGCCGAAGACGTCCACTTTTACAAGGTATAATTCTTCCCCTAGTCCATCCGCTTTAGGTACTAACCGGTTTGTTCCTCCTTCCATGTCTAAATCCAAGGTAGGTACCCCAACGACGGACTCCAAGAGTGCTTCGGTTGGCCAAAACCGTGACAAGGCAGCCCCTCCCCCACAAAGGACTCGAGACATCGAGTGCTATTTATGTGGTGGCCGAGGGCACTTGAAACGCGATTGCCCTAACTCGAAGCGAGTGCTTTTTTCGGCTCAATCCGCAGCGTATGAGAGTGTGGATGAACTTGAGTCCGAAGAGGAGGACGCCGCGCCAATCGAAGACGGTGCATATTGTGCGCCATCGGACATCGACGCCGGCGTCGACAAGTTGTTGCTAGTGACGCGCCGAGCGCTTAGCATGAGGGAATCCGTGCCCACCGATCAACGGGAAAACATTTTCCGTACTCGGTGCTTGGTACAAAACAAGTCCCTTAGTGTGATCATAGATTCGGGATCGTGCGACAATTTCTTATCAAGGAAAGTGGTCGATCATTTCAAGTTGCCACAAACGGATCATCCAAGGCCGTACAAGCTTGCATGGATCTCCAACGATGGCGACCATTGGATCCGTAAACAGGTTACTCTTTCCTTTTCTATTGGTTTATATTCAGATTCTATACTCTTTGATGTCACGGACATGGACGCCACCCATATTCTTCTTGGCCGTCCATGGCAATTTGACCGTCACGTGATTTATGATGGCCGGTTGAACACTTACATGTTCAATTACCATGGTAAACGCGTGACCATCTTACCTATGTCTCCGAGTGAAGCATTGCAGGATGAGTCCGAAAGGCAACAAGCAAACGCTCGGGACAAGTCTACGGCCGCGCCTACGCGAATTCAAGTTCGAACGGCAATTCTGGCCACGAACACAATTCTGTTGGCGCTACTGGTTCACACACCCAACATTCTGAAATTCAAGAGGATTTGAACCAAAAACGCCCAGCCAAACCTAAGACTGAGCCAAGGACGCCGAGCTCGTCCTCGGCTGCGTATCGCAGCGCGCCAGCGCCATTGTCCAGTGGCGCTGGCTCGATCCAGCGCCCTTCCAGCGGCGCACCCGGTGCCGAAACTCATCCCTGGCCAAGCACTGGTGGCCAGCAGAATGGTGCCAAGGTTGCACCTCGGGTACGCGAGGACGCCGAGCCACCTCTTCTCGGTTCGGTGCAAGACCGGCTTTTCCTATGTCGTCGGCGAGATGTGGTCAAACACATCGAGGGGAGTACTACTTGCTTTCTTTTGTGTCCATTGCTTAACATTTCCATTAATTCGACACATGTATTACCTCCTCCTATTTCTGACTTGTTGCAGGAGTATTCTGATATTATGCCTGCCGAGCTCCCCGACGGGTTGCCACCTATTCGGGGGATCGAGCATCGCATCGATCTCATTCCCGGCGCTTCATTGCCAAACCGGGCTGCGTATAGGGCGTCACCTAAGGAGACTCAAGAGCTTCAACGCCAAGTCCAATCTCTTTTGGACAAAGGCTATGTTCGAGAGTCACTTATCCCGTGTGCGGTTCCGGTTATCTTGGTGCCGAAGAAGGATGGTTCTTGGAGGATGTGCGTGGATTGCCGAGCCATCAACCAGATTACCATCAAGTACCGTCACCCGATTCCCCGCTTGGATGACATGTTAGACGAGTTGCATGGAGCCGTGCTGTTTTCGAAGATTGATTTGAGGAGCGGCTACCATCAAATTCGGATGCAAGAAGGGGACGAGTGGAAGACGGCTTTCAAGACAAAACATGGTCTATACGAGTGGTTGGTGATGCCCTTCGGCCTCACTAACGCTCCTTCTACTTTCATGCGTCTTATGAACTTTGTTTTACGTAAATTTTTGGGACTTTTCGTCGTCGTGTATTTTGACGACATTTTAGTTTATAGTAGAACTTTGGACGATCACGCGGGGCACCTTAGGCAGGTGTTAGATTGCCTCCGCGAACATTCTTTATATGTAAATCTGGACATATGTGTATTTTGCTCGGATACGACGAATTTTCTTGGCTTCGTCGTATCCAAGGATGGCCTACGAGTGGATTCTGACAAAATCCGGGCCATCCGTGAGTGGCCAACCCCAACGACACCCACTATGGTTCGCTCTTTTTTGGGGCTAGCTGGATTCTATAGGCGATTCGTCAAGGACTTTAGTTCTATCGCCGGGCCACTCCATTCTTTGACCAAGAAGGCCGCCACAATAAAGTGGATGCCGCATCACGAGGCCGCCTTCGAGGCCTTGAAAGATGCTTTATGCCGAGCCCCGGTCCTGCAATTGCCGGACTTTACAAAGCGCTTCGAGATCGAGTGCGACGCTTCCGACTATGGTATTGGCGGCGTACTCCTTCAAGAACAAAGGCCTATCGCTTACTTTAGCGAAAAGCTAGCAGGGGCTACACTGAATTATCCGACCTATGATAAAGAGCTCTACGCTCTTATTCGGGTCCTCAAGACGTGGCAACATTATCTCTGGCCAAGCGAGTTCGTAATTCATACGGATCACGCGGCCTTGGCTTATCTTAAGAGTCAAACGACTCTAAATAGGCGCCACGCACGTTGGGTTGAGTTTATGGAGACGTTCCCTTACGTCATTGCTCACAAAAAAGGCAAAGAGAACGTCGTTGTCGACGCTCTCTCTCGAAGGTACATTTTACTCACCCAATTACATACAAAAATGCTTGGTTTTGCTATGATCAAGGAGTTGTACGCCTCAGATCCGTACTTCTCCTCAATCATAAAGGAACTTGAGCATTCGCGGATCCATGAGTCCTTCTTCTTGGACAATGGTTATCTCTACCGAGCTGGGAAGCTTTGCATTCCGGCATCTTCGGTGAGACATCTATTGCTACAAGAGGCTCATGATGGTCGAGGCCACTTTGGCATAGCCAAAACGTTGGCAGCACTTCGTGAGCATTTCTTTTGGCCTCATATGGCTCGAGATGTTAACAAGTATTGTCAAAGTTGCGTGTCGTGCCATACTGCCAAGTCTCGGTCACAACCGCATGGACTTTACACGCCACTTCCAATTCCGGACGCCCCGTGGGAAGATCTCTCCATGGATTTTATTACGGGCCTTCCGACGTCAAGGCGTGGAAAGGACTCTATTTTCGTAGTCGTGGACCGGTTTTCCAAAATGGCCCACTTTATTGCATGTAAAGGGACAAACAACGCGGTGGAAATCGCTAATTTGTTCTTTGACCATGTGGTGAAGCTACATGGTATTCCTCGAACTATTGTTAGTGATAGGGATACCAAGTTCTGCAGCCATTTTTGGAGAACGCTTTGGGGGAAGTTAGGTACACGACTCCTGTTTTCAACTGCTTATCACCCCCAGACCGATGGTCAGACTGAGGTGACCAATCGGACCTTGGGCACTCTTCTTCGGACGATGCTCAAGGCAAACCCACGTCGGTGGGAGGACTTACTTTGCCATGTTGAGTTTGCATATAACAGGTCCTTTCACTCTGCGACGAAGATGACCCCTTTCGAGGTGGTCTACGGGCGTAACCCTCATACGCCTATGGATTTTGTGCCTTTGCCCTACAAGCCCGAGGAGCAAGTCGACGCGGCCAACCGCGCCGACCACATCCGACGATTGCATGAGCGCACCAAGGCGCAGCTGCTGCGACGCGCCGATCAATACGCGGCCCAGCGCAACAAGGGGCGTCGCGCGTTGATCTTTGAGCCCGAAGATTTGGTCTGGCTCCATTTGAAGAAGGATCGTTTTCCCGCTGCTAGGAAGACGAAGCTCCACCAACGAGGGGACGGTCCATTCAAGGTTCTCCGGCGTATCAACAACAACGCTTACATCCTCGACCTCCCGGGTAAATACAACGTTTCCGCCTCCTTCAATGTCTCGGATCTTTCTCCATATATAGATTCCGAGTATCATGACGAGGAAACGGGGACGTTTCCCACCCAAGGGGGGGAGGGTGATGTGAGCCCCACCAGGACGGCTAGCCAAGACGAGGAGGACTTGTCCGTGCGCTCCGATGGACCGATCACACGAGCTAGGACTCGGGCCATAACCCGAGCCACTTCGTCCATCATCGCGCGCGCCATCGCAAGCCACGGCGCAACCACCGGCACGCCCCTCGCCACATGCCTCGTCACCATAGGCGCGTCGAGTCTACAGCCCGACGCCTCGCACCGCAGCGCCGAGAACCTCCTTCTCGGCACCGTCCCAGTCGCGTGCGTCGAGCCACATGCCACGCCGGGCCACCCCGGCGTGGGAACTTGAGGTTCCTGCGCGCCAGCCTCGGCACGCCGATGCCGTGCCGCGCGCTTGCCAGCGTCGCGACACGCCCTTGGCGCGCCACAGCCTTGTCACGGTCTTGTCGCGACACTCGTGACTAGGCCACCGTGACCTATTTTAGTTTCTTGCTATTTTTAGAACTATTTCCATTCCGAAACATTGCTACTTATGTCTTTACTATTTTTATGTATTTTGGGCTTGGGCTAAATGGTTGGGCCGCATGCTTGCCTCCCCCTTCATTTCCCCACGCCGCCGCCTAGGGTTTCTAGCTAGGGCGCGCGCCTCCTTCCTCTATATAAGGAGCACGTCCCTCTATGTATTTTCCACGCTTTGATTAACATACCGAATTGCTGTCGAGATTACTCCAGAAGTATTTACTAAGGCGTCAACCCAAATTCTCTTCTCATCCCATATTCCTCAGTTCTCCCTCAAAAGAGAGCACCTTCTCATCCTTTCAATTCTCTTCTCACCAAAGTCTAGTCGATTCGACTCTAAAATCTATCCAACCGTGCATGAGACGACCATTTACGAGTCCATCTTCGATCCTCTCGTGAATCTCCCAACGGGGTTCACATCACCCAGACCATCTCCCCTCCAAACTGCAACTTCGTCGCTCCGTTCTGGAGTTTGTTGAACATGGTGCCCGCGAAGTGCCCCACTCTATGTCCATCCACGTACAACACCCAATCTTTGGTAGCTTGATCCTGCACGCAAGTAACGTACGTAAGTACGTGCTCTAGATTATCAAATAATTATATATATTGGTCATCAAACAAAATACGCATCTAAATCTATACCCAGTACGCACCTGGACTAGTTTCATACTTATTTCAAGTATGTGCCCGGTTTCATTGTTACTGACCCGGTCAAACCCATCACCGGGTTTGAAGGGGCATGTCGCATTGAGGACAAAACCATCACATTCCAGATCGTTGCACTGCGTTCCGTAATGATTCGTCTAAACAAAATATTAATTCGATCATTAATAAATTAACCATATTTTATATATATATAGTGTAATAAAATACAATGATTTACTAAATAACCATTGCATTAATAAAAATAGCACTTACGGTGTAGAGAGTGAAAAGATGTGGCTCGTAATCTTTGTATCGGTTCTGCTGGACCTATAAACAAAAAAAAAAAAAAAGAATTAGTAAATTACTATTTACTATTATACTTAACTATCTTTGGCATGAAAATGAAATTAAGTGTTCATGCGTACTATATAATATTCTTACCATCCAACCGACTTCAATTAATTCAAACTTGTCGTCCAGATCATTTATAATCCGCATATGAGCTAGACTCGCGTCGTTTTGCTCTGTCCAGGGCTTCCACAATGACAAGTTTGTTGAAGCTCCGTAGATCGGAACGTCATCGTCTACATATTCCCACACAGCATACTGCGAAATCATACGAACCAGGTCAATTTAGTTGTAATAAAAATCAAATATGAACCAAATTAATTTCTTTAATTAGAAATATTAATTCATTAAAGCCAATAAAAGAGATCAAGCCTAATTACCGTGTGGAACTCAATGGACCATGCCATGGTTTGTTGAGCAATAAAGAGCAAAAAGACAAGCCATAATCGGGCTCCCATCTCGCCGAATCTACCTGTATCGTATAAGATTTGACTAATTAGAATTTGATTTAAGTATAAAAATCTAAAATTACATCCAAACAATAATTTCATTATTTCACTTTCATTTGTACGTTTGAGACTAATTATCATAGATAAATTGCAACAAAAATCACCATTATAGATAAAAAGTTCAACTTCTCATAAAAACCCTTTTTTTTTATAAGATGTAATAACTTCCCACATATATAATACAAACATGTAACAAGTTCCTATATAAAACAAAGCAAAATTGTAAAGCTAAAATGGCACATTTAAAATACTTAAATCGCATACAACTAGTGTCTAAATCTTCATAGTAGTATATCATACCAAGAACTCAAGTAAAGATCTTATACAAAAACAGAGGTTTAACATCGGAAATAATCCAAACACAATATATAATAATAGAAAAACAATAATTGAAGCATAAAACCTCAAATGTAGAAAGAAGTAGGGATCCAAATGAATACTACCACCAATGTAACTTGGAAATGAGAGATATTTGGAATATGATGAAAAGCAACACACACAAGCCTTATACTTATATCACATGTTAAATGCAAAAATGTTGTGAAATGGGAGGGGAGAGGTTGATCCATGGATCAATGAATTTTTTATGATTGAGTAGGTTGAGATGCCATCACAACTCTTGATTGAGCCCAAGAAACAACCAATCAAGAAGTACACATGTTGTGAGGGGAGTGGTTGATCAATGCATGCATTTTAATTTTGATGATTAAGTTGATTTCAAGTCTTGAGCCCAAGCAACAAATCAGAAGTGCAAATATATAGGCTGTGAGCTAGGGGAGAGGTTGATCATGGAGTTTTGATGGTGTTAAGATATTTTTAACTAGGTGCGTATGTGAGAGGTTTATATTGGTTGTTTGAATGGTCAAAATGCCTCATCAAATGTTCAGAATTTCCTGTTAATCTATACTTGACATATATACTTGAAGTTAAAGGGTAATATTTAGAGTTTGGTTCAAATGAAACCAACCCTTAACATGAAATGGAAGGAGAGTTGTCAGTCATCGGATCACATGATCCAATGACTCGGATTACTCCTGTGATTTTGAAAAAAAATATAAAACAAATCAACAAGGTGGCAATTTTGTTAATACACCCAATTTCTATACCCTTAACTTCACTCTCAAATATCAAAAAAAAGCCCCAATCGATCGTACTAACCACACTCCCACAACGATTCGAATCGCCCAAACGCTCGATCGAAGTCTCCAAAGTTCGATCGAAGTCTCCAAACTTCGAGCAAAGGCTCCCACCTTCTCGCGCTCAATTTGTCGATCCAGGAACGTGATTCGGTTTGAGCAACGCCCATCGCCCTCACCTTCGATCTCTCCCACGAGATGCCTCCAAAAACAAATCGAAAAGGTAATTCATAAACCCTAATTTTCGATTCCATGAGTGTTGTAATCCTGTAGAACGAAATAATCTAGGTTTATGTAGAAGTGAGTTTGGAGGAGGCTTCGGTGGTCGATCTCTCCCATGAGTGTTTTAAACCTAATTTTCGATTTGTAAATTTCATGATGTGTGAAGATTATGCCATCATCAAATTTGAAAAGTCTGAGCGTATATGTTTGACGATCGTGCATTCTCGCAATACACACATCTATTTCGCGTCGTCTTTTTTTTGTGTGTGTTTAACTGTTCGATTTCATCCACCAATATTCGACTGCATGATCCGTTGTTTTATCCTGTGATTCTATTTCTTATGATCCACCATGAGGATAATTTGCCTATGTTGTGGTAAGGAGAGGGCCCACCCTGGGGAGCCTGGTATTGAATGGGAGGCAAAGTTGATCTCAAGCCTTCATATTCTTATCCCAGTATTGAGGAAGAGCTGGTGGAATTGAACCTGGCAAGTACATCAGTTGATGGCACTGGCAAGGAGAAGATTTGTGGAAAAGCCAGAGATGGAGGCAATCTTAGCCGTTCTCCCCCGGAGTTTGAGATCTACTAATCTTTACTCTTTAGTTCAAGAAGAAGACACGAGTGTTGTGTTGCTGCACTCTTTCTCAACCTTGTATAGTTGTATGACTTGTTTAGCTGAGTATTTTGCTATTTCCCATTGACTGAATATTAAAACATGACCCCGGAAATAGAATGGAAGGTGGCACCTTCTCTAACCAAGGTAAGAAAAATCATAAAATTCAAGAGTTTTTATAAGTTTGAAAAGTGCATTGAAAAGTTCCAAAAGTGCATTGTGACAAAGAAAAAGTGCATTGATAAATGACATTAGAGAAGTGCATCATCTGATTGAAAAAGTGCATTGAAAAGTTTCAAAAGTGCATTGTGACATAGGAAAAGTGCATTGATAAATGACATTTAAAAAGTGCATCATCTGATTGAAAAAGTGCATTGAAAAGTTTCAAAAGTGCATTGTGGCATAGGAAAAGTGCATTGATAAATGACATTAGAAAAGTGCATCATCTGATTGAAAAAGTGCATTGAAAAGTTTCAAAAGTGCATTATGACATAGTAAAAGTGCATTGATAAATGGCATTAGAAAAGTGCATCATCTGATTTTCAAAAGTGCATTGAAAAGTTTCAAAAGTGCAGTGAAAAGTTTCAAAAGTGCATTGTGACAAAGGAAAAGTGCATTAAACAGTTTGATACAAAAGTGCATTGTAAGTGCATTCTTAAGTATGAAAAGTGCATTGTAAAGTATGAAAAGTGCATTCTCATTTACTAGTATTTTTCTTTTATGTTAAGTTCAGAAAAGTGCATCCTTAAATGTGAAAAGTGCATTCTTAAATGTAAAAAGTGCATTGAAGAGTTTTAAAAATTATTTTCATACTATGTTGAGTTTTACTTCCTACATTGGATTACAATAAAAATCCATACTTAATGTATTTATGGTGCATGTTTAAAGGCATAATTGAAGAAAAGCTTATTAGCTCAAATGGAAGAGCAATGTGCTTACACATAGAGATGTGGGTTCGAATCCCATATAAGCTAATTTGATCATGATTTTCTTTGAAAAATAGTGGTTAATTAGTTATTTGTCGTACACCGATAAAATATAATTTCTTTTTAGTACATAGCTAGTTAGGTTGAGAATAAATGCGTTAAGAATTAATTTGTGTAAGATATCATATTAGCCCATGTAGGAATCGAACCTACATCATATTAGCCCATGTAGGAATCGAACCTACATCTTTGTGCACAAAGCACACCGCTCTACAATTTGAGCTAATAGGCTACTTGTACTAAAACAAAAATTTGACCTTTATATGGTTTCAACTCGGATGGACACGTGGGCAAATAGTATGTTGTTCCCCCTTGAGATAGCTCAATGAAATATTCACCACTGTCTTTAGGTGATTCCTCATTCAGAATAGTAATTGAAAAAGAGTTTGATGTCCCCACTACAACAACATAAAAGGGAAATATAAAGGTGTTAGTTTAAAATCAGTAAAAGTGCATTATATACTAGAAAAAGTGCATTACCTAAACTACTAACTAAATCGGTGAAAAGTAAAAGATATAAAAAGTGCTATTAAGTAGAAAAAGTGCATTCTTAAGTGTAAAAAGTGCATTATTAACTGTGAAAGGTGCAGTAAAAATATGTTTTCTATAACAAGTGAAATTAGATATACGGTCGAATATATGTTCTCTAAACAAAAATGAAAAGTGCATTGTTAAGTATAAAAAGTGCACTAGTAAGTCTGAAAAGTGCATTCTCATTTACTAGTAATACTCCTTTATGAAAAGTGCAAGTAAGTATGAAAAGTGCACTAGTAAGAATGAAAAGTGCATTAGTAAGTCCGAAAAGTGCATTCTCATTTGCTAGTATTACTTCTTTATGATTAGTTCAAAGTATCAACGAGAAGAGGAATTCATTGTTCAAAATGTGTTATTTAAGTATGAAAAGTGCACTAGTAAATCCGAAAAGTGCATTCTTAAGTCCAAAAAGTGCAGTGTTAAGTCCGAAAAGTGCAACGAGTAGAGGAATTCATTTGCTAGTATTCTCAATTGCTAGTATTGGCATCCGGCGTTTGCTCAGACGGAATCTGGTCAGCGAATTTTGCAAGATTGGCCTAGTTTACAGGAAAATTTACAGAATTGAAATCCAACGAGATTCACACAGTTCGATTGACCAGTTCAATCGATTCCGAAATTCACACAGTTCGATCTCGTTTAACGTCGACAGTATTAGTTACGACAGTTCGCCGAAATTCAACGAGATTGCAATCGCACAATCTTCGATCTCGTTCAATACTTTACACATCCATGACTTCTTCTACTAGTTACGACGGTATTAGGTAGAATTGAATTTGTGAATTCCTCTTAGATAGTTTATAAACCCTAGAATTTCAAATAACATAACCAAATCACAAAAAGAGGAATAAATACCGCTTTCTGGCATGGTTGGAAAGAGGAATTGCAATCGCACAATCTTCAATCTCGTTCAATCGATTGAGTCGCAAGATTTGTACCGAAATCTCTCCCTCAACCGAGAGTCGTTCAATCGATTAAGTACCGAAATCTCGTTCAATTTACCCCCAAAAACAAAAAAAAGAGAAAAATAATTAATTAATTAGAGAGGGAAATGACATAATTGTCCCCATCTTTAATAAAAGGAGAAAGAAAATCAGCCCTTGGATCTCCTTGATCTAAGGGCCCAGAATGCTCCTTCCGTTTCATGTTAAGGGAGTGTTTTATGGGAACCAAACTCGTAATATTTATTATATAATTTATATTTGCATTTAGTTGAGAAAAAAAAGGCACGGTGAGTTTTGAATCTAAACTCCAACTGTTGGATCTGATAGATTATTCGAGGTTGTATGATCGTTTTGAATAAAAAAAAGGCAGGGTACATCATACATGTACTGATGTACATATATTAAGCTTAATGTAAGCCTTCAAGATTAATTTATAATCGGTTTCAAGATTTGATTTAGCTGGAGCCTTCAGGCTCCATGACATAGAATTTGTGTTCTCGGGAAATAAACATTCATGTATATAAATTAACAAGTGAGGGAATTGTTAAATTAAGGTTTCACACACTTAACAAAAGAACTTACAAAAAATAGGGCACGGTGGCACGATTCGCAGAACGAAGTTGAATACGGCAGTCTTGCTCAGCCACTGTTGAGTTACTTTGGCTCTGATATACTGCGGTTTTTACAATGTAACTAAGACTTTTTAATATATTATGTGAGTATTTTAGGCTAGAATTAAGTGATTTACTGAAAGAGTTACACATTTAGAAGAAGTGAAGAAGTCAAGGATTCAAGGCAAAAATCAAGAAGAAGACATTTTGCAGAAGAATCACGACTGTAGTCCGCGGGTGACAAAACCGCTATCGTGGTAGACGTTCCTGAGAGGTCCAGAAACCAGAGAGAAGAACCGCAACCACGGATGAGCAGCAGAAGCCTTAGGAAATGCACAAGTAATGGTCACGACCGTGGGTGCCAAACCGCGATCGCGGTAGAAGCCGCTATGGATTGAGTCAAACCGCGACCGCGGTTACCGCCTTTCAGCACGACGAAGATGTTTCGATTTATTTTGGCTTTATCTTTATCTTTTTAATTTATTTATTTTAGAGTTTCCTTAGATAATATATATAGTTTTTCGAAGACATATTTTTATGTATCATCATATTTTCCATTCTAGTTTTGAAGAAACCCTTGAGAGATTTGCAATTCCTACGGAGAACTAAAAACTTCATTTTTTCATTCATAGGTTGAAGCTTTTGAACTAAGTAAGTTGTGAGATTTATTCTAAAGTATTGTTTCTTTGATAATATCAATTTCTCTCGAGGTTAATTGTCATTGAATGTTATTGATTTCTCTTTGTTTGTCCAACTAGTTGAAATTGATTATGTTCTATTGCTATGATTTAGATTTTCTCATTGATAAGCTTCATCTTTGGTAGAAAACTCATTGTCTTAGGACTCACTGGAACAAAACACTTGAGAAAGGGAATTGGTTGCATGTGAATACTTAACTCGTTGTTTTGTGTTGCATGTATCCTGAATTACCTTTGTTCTTAATGCTAATATTGAATTGATTTATGATCGTTTCATGATTGTTTGATATTAAGTTTTTGCAAGGCTCATTGACTTGGTACGTAATAACATCAGGTCAGGATAGGAATTATCATAAGATATGAAATATTTGATGAAGAATCAATGATCAATGAACTTAAACCAAAAGTAGATGCTTATGAATGAAACTGTTTTCTCCACTTGATCATAAAAACTTTTTTTTACTGCTTTGATTTTAGAGGTAGAAAACAAATCAAAACCCTCTTTTACATTCCTAGTTGGTAAAAATATTAGCTTAGAAATACAAGATTCTTTTATGTTCGACCCCGACTTACTAGTTGTACTTAATTAAGTAATAGGGATTTGTTTTTTATAAGGCGTGGTGACTTTCAGCCTGTCAAGCTCCAATTAGTTTAGCTAAAATTGTTCTCCCACTCACCGCACCTCCCATTTTATGGTGCGATAATCTTGGAGCAACTTACAATGTTGGAAATCTTGTAATGCAACACTACATCAAACATCTTTCGCTAGACTACCACTTCGTTAGAGAAAAAGTCCAAGCCAAGAGTCTTCGAGTCACATTTATTTCTTCCAAATAAAAAATTGTTGACCTTCTCACCACAGCTCTTCCAACAGGCCATTTCCAACTCTTACGATCCTATCTTTGTCTTCAACCAGCTAGGATCGAGGGGCAATACCAAGATATACCTAAGAATATTCCTAAGAGCAATTACATCAACACCTCCACCTCATCATGATCTCGTAAGCGTTCCTCACTTGAGGGGGTTTATTGCACCCTAGTTAAGTGTTGGAACCTTGTTCCTTTAAGTGGACTGGCCTTCGTAGCCCCCCATGCCTAAAAATCTTAGACTGAATGCAATGTTTTATGACTTAATCAAGATAAGTTTCTAGTGCACAATAATAATTGAACCAGGATGGATCGAGTACAAATTAGAAAGTCCGTTCTTGCTCCCAACTTTGAACGATCGCCTTATGAATATGAATGCTTATTTGGGCTTTGCTAGGTTAGGTTAGGTACTTAAGCGTCTTCGCAGCCACCTCCCCCAACTGGAGCTCCGAATTTTATGAGGTTGGTTGAGATTCGATAAGTCGACAAAGGTTTCTCAAAAGTTAATGTGAAATAAATAAAAGCTCCCAACAATAATCATATTCCAAAAAGGAACTACTATTCTCGTAGTATCCTTTTCCCTCTTAAACGATATATTATCTCTTTAATATGATTAAATTTTCTTTCTCATAAGACTCCACATAAATAATACGGAGTATCGCTTTCGGTTTTTTCCTCACCTACTAATTGTTGTTAACCATCAATAAATCCCCACTCGTAAGAACTATCAGCTCCCACTTGTTTAATCTCCTTAGACTAACTCTTTTGTTTTCTGCATTTGCGTGGTATTTCCTGCCTTTCGCAGAAATATCAGACCCTAGGGAATGAGTACTCAGAGGATGAAGGAAAAGCCACGAAATGTCAAGGAAGATGAGCTCCAAGCCATTTCCGAAGGTTTTTGAACTTTTGAACTCGATTATTATTAATTGAACAATCTCAAGAATTGTCGCATCTTCTTTCCGCTGCTATTTGACTTAATGCACTTTCATTTTTAAACTATGAAGTTGTAAGGATCTTTAATAGCATATCAAACAATGATCGCACTTTTGTGTATTTTAAATTTATTGTTTTCCGCTTTCCTGTGAATTGTATTATTATTATTAGTCTTGGGTGACTTTTGACGGAAAAAATCCGAGGTCACTAGCGGTAATATCCATTGTCGTCAATTTAAATATATAGTCACGATTGTCATCAATTCATACAAAGACTCCTACCAATAACTTTCAAGGAGCTTCTCTTAGTGGGGAATATGGGTTCATTGATACAGTTGAATTTATTGTTTCAATATATATGTTAATTCCATCGTAGATGAACGATGTCTTCAGAATTTGGAACATGTTGAATCCCTCATATTATGTTAATTGCAGAAGATTTTTCATAATATTCTTTTCATTGCATATGCATAGAGCATCTCATTGTACATCTATCGTATGAGGCAAAATTGATATTCAATCGGGTCGGTTCGGTCGGGTTCGATTATTTCGGGTTCGGGTTCAGTTTCTTTATGGGTTACGGGTCAATAATCGGGTTGGGTTGTAGCGGGTTTTCGATCGGGTCGGGTTGATCAACGGGTCTAAAATATTTTTTTTTAAGATTATTAAAATCAATTTGTAATTAAATAATACTCCCTCCGTTAAGGTAAACTTGTCGTTTTAGAATTTGTCTTCAAAATTAAGAAAATCATTTGATTTTACTCAAATACCCTCAATCTTGTTAAGATCTTTTACCTTAATTTGTAGATTAATGTAAATCTCTTTAATTAATAGGGATATTATTGGAAAAAATGGGTTAAAATAAGTCAAATGACAACTTTTATTTAACAAGAAAATCAGGCTAGAATGACAAGTTTAGCTTAACGGATGGAGTAATATTTAATTGTAATATATTATTTTTATGTATTTTAATAATAAAATATATTATAAGTTTCAAAATAAATTTTACAAATATACTAAATTGGTCAACCCAACGGGTTTCAGGTTCTACCAGGTTCGGTTTATTTCGTGTTTCGGGTTTAAATTTTCGGGTCTTGGCCCTAAAATTATCAGGCGATTCGGAATCGGGTTTGCGGGTTAGGTCAGCTTTTCACAGCTCTAGTCTTGTACAATATCAATGGGTGTGTACTTTTAAAAGATTTGTGTTCACGCTGAAACAAGAACTTAGTAGCCCAAATTAAATGCATAAAGGCATTCATACTAGATTGTAAATTAAATGCGTAATTCTAGATATTATGACATCCATTTGTACTCTATATATACATATATATGATGCATTTAATTTTCATTTTTTTACAAATAAAATATGCATGTAGCTTCAAGAATTAAGAATCATTCGGATATGATAATCAAATGGAAGCATCGATGAATGAGTCACCTAGATATTTATCCGATCCAAGTGTTATAGATGATGAAGGAGAATATGATTTACATAGCACTCGAGAAAGTAATGAGTAAAAAATGATGATGAATAAGATGGGTTTCCTTCTAATTTAAAAACGGAAGTTGTAAAAAGAATGAAATAGACAAACAAATTGATGACAGCAATGTTAGAGTAGATGATGATAATGATGATAGTTATGATTAAACTTTTTTTATACTTGTAGTATGTTTTTGATATATCTTTTAAAGTTTTAACCATAAATTAGTTCAAAGCTCTAAAACTATATAAAAAAAATCTATAAGCAAAGTTAGTTCCTAACCTCAAAATAAATTCAAGGTCGAACTTTGTTTACAAGGCGGGAATGGAGTGTAATTTCCCGAGCCTTCGAGATTTAGCCTCAAATATAGCCATGAGAATATCCCAACTTCAAATTTGATCCTATATCTTACTATATCATTAGAGCAAAACCCTTTCAAGGCTCCTCATTAAGTCACATGTATATTCTTCAAGCCAATTTTAAAATTTATTTTTTCCTTGACTTTTATTTTTTTTACCCTATTTCTCCATTATACTACCACTCCATCCTCATTAAGTCACATGTATCTTCTTCAAGTCATTTTTTAAAATTTATTTTTATTTGATTTTTATTTGTTTTATCCTATTTCTCCATTATACTACCACTCCATCCTCGACTTCTCTCAACTTAGCTTATACAGTTATTTCATCATATTCTTCTTCACACTACTTATTTCTATTAAGACCTAAATTATTCCAACTTCTTCCCACTACTTCCCCTCGTGTCATTATTGTCCTCCATCACCTCGATGCTCGATATCTTTTACGATTCACCTTTCTCAGTTTCTCAAAATATGTAATCAGTTCCATCCAACAACTGATGAGATTACTTACTAGTAAAAGCTAATTTGTGTTGGTTGATCTGTCTAATTTTACTTGTAATTATGTTATTGATTATGAAGTTTCAATGATCAAGTACAACCTATAGAGGGCATAAACAGCGGCTAAACAAAATTAGTAGTATAAAATTATTGATATTTTTCAAAATTTATGTATACATACATGTTCAATCTTCACCTTCTACTTGGTTGATCTTTTGCATTAATCAAATCATTGTACAAATCCTCCAAAAGCCATTACATATCTTAGATTAAACAAGATTCTATAACCTTTCTAGTTCAAGTAACATGGACTCGGACAAGGTTAATTGTCCCTACTGAGGAGAATTTTGTTGTTGAGGATTCAGATTGTGTTGTTAATGATTTAGGTTCATATCTTCATCACTTCATGAATTATAAAATTCTGAAGAAAGGTCAATAATGTGTGTGCAATATTTTTAGACCTAGTAAGAACTTTATACATTGTTTTTTTTTGTTTCTTCATTTTCCATTCTTCTTTGAGCATTGTAGAAGTCAATCAAATCACTATTTTCATAATTTTAAGGTTTTCTCTCTAGTTCTCTACCATATTAGAAATTAGCTTTTTGCTAGAATTTGTTTTCTTCATCACAGAATGCGAAGTACGCACCAAATCTAATTTTTCTTTACTGGAGATCAGGAACAGACTTTTCAAGAACCGAGATGCATTGGTTACATGAACTTTTTTTATAAGTACTCTAGAAATGAGAAAAGTTGATCAATATACACTTTAGACAACCTTTTTATTGTATGCCAAGATATTAATTTATCTAACATTAGTTTGATTTTTCTCATCCAATTTATAAGGGGTTGCAATGTTGAAATACAAATAGAGGACAAACATTTTGTTCCGCATAACAACAAAAGTCGAAGAACTATATACAACTCCATTCTTATCCAACTAGAAGACCCTAATAGGAAAATTTCTTTACAACATTTTTCAAGTCATCAAACCAATAAGAACCATCAATCCTCTTTGACCTCTCTAGCAAAGTACATATGTAAGTTTTTAAGGTTTGAACTGATGGAAATAATAAGAGCATTATTTTAAAAATCTCTTTCACATATGTAAAATCTCTAAGGCGAGCAACAATGAAAGGGCCTTCAATCAAAATGTTTTCCGTCGGCATCTCTTCGTGGACTGTCATAAGAAATATCTTATCCGCTTTCACTATCCTTCGGAGGTAGACTTTCAAATTGTTTGACAATTGGGTCTCTAAATACCACCCACAATTAGCTAAAACTCTCTTTAGGGACAACAATTTACAAACTCATTTTCAATTCTAGAGATAGCCTAACAAAAAAAGTTCTAAACCCACTCCGAGTAATTGTGTCATGCTCAATTTAGGAGATGCGTATCGCCTTGTTAGCATACGAAAAAAATCACAAGCTCAAGAGGGTTTACTAATGTTTAAACTTCTTTCGCTTGATATTGATGTCTATTTCGAGCTAAGTCATGGCTCGAGCATGACATCAATGCATGGCTCGAGCATGACATCCATGGCTCGAGCATGAGATCGGGTGATAGCCCAAAAAAATGGAGCATCATCAAAATGTGCGATACAACAACATAAATCTATTCAACCTCTTCATCCTCATCCACGCAAGTGAAAGATATATCTCAGTTGTTGAGTGGTATGAAGATACTTGAAATTGATTAACAACTCAATTTTCAATAGCTAGAAATATGATGTAAAATACTATGATAAATATAAATATGATACAAATTACAATTAATGAATAAAAAAATGTCTTGTTCTACTCCACGAAACCAAACCCACATACTATGGATGGAAGGTTATATGAACAAACAAAGTTTGCACAATATTTAAAATAACATCACAACTTTATTTTACAAAGCATGCACAATATTTTAAATAATATCGTAATTTTATTTTATATATACTAATAAAAAATAAAAAAATATGTGATTATATAAAATAACGACTCTAAGAAAATAGCGACTCTAACTCTAATGAAGATGTAATATCAAATTGAAGTCTTTGAGCCCTCTCTATCCTTAACTACTATATGTAATCAAATCCCATGTGAACAAATGTTATGATCACTATAAACGTAATAATAATTTTCAGGGTTGCACAAAACTATGGTTCAAGGACTCTTTGAAATAGTGTATTATAGTTGAAGTTAACGCCAAATAATAAGACTCATGTGTAACATCCACAACATCAGTATGAGATATATAGAAAAACACTATCAAATATGTGAAGAGAAGAAAGAAAATAAAATAGATTGTTACATCATATGAAAGGTACGATGGAGGACATTTAAAAACATTAACAAGTTAAAAGAAAATTTCAAAGTCAAACCAAGTACGTGGTCGAAAAAAATCTTTGGGAATCTGCCCATGAAGTGATATCGATGCCCGAATCTCATCTCGATACACCTCCCACTAAGTGGTTGGTATCAGCAATAACGTCGACAACCAATGTGGAGAGTAATAGTCCGAACAAAGATCAATGCTTTAATCTTCTTTTGCGAAAATCTATGTAATCAATGTAATTGAAATACTTTTTCAAAATAAAAGCATTGTAAACAAAAATATAAAAAAAAAACAAAGAAGAAAATTTAATCATATATTCAAACTTAGAAAGAGCTTACATGAAATTAAATAACAAAATAACAAGAAATTATATGATTAGAGGATATAAATATCCTTGTTAATCTTATCATTCTCCAATTTTGAGCCTCAAATTTACTTATCACTAGCATTCTTGAAAGAGATGAATTAAAACTTTTAAGCCCACTCCGGGTAATTGTGTCCTGCTTAATTTAAGAGATCTGCATGGCTTTGTTAGCATACAAAAAAATAACAAGATCAAAATGATTTACTAATGTTAAAACTCTATTTCACTTAATGACAATGTCAATTTACACTCTAGTGTCTATGTCTATTCCGAGCTAAGTCATGGCTCGAGCATGAGATCGAGTGATAGCCCAATAAAATAGAGCGTCATCAAAACATGTAGTAGTAACAACATTAACTTATTCAACCTCTTCATCCCAATCCATTCGAGTCAAAAATATATCTCACTTGTTGAGTGGTAGGACTATACTTGAAATTGATTAACAACCCAATTTTTAATAGATAGAAATATGATGTAAAATACATATGATGAATAAAAATGTGAGATTATACAAAAAAATTACTCCAAGAAAAAAACGACTCCAACTCTAGTGAAGATGTAAAACCAAGTTGAAGTCTCTAAGCCCCCTTCATCCTAAACTACAATGTGCAATCTGAGTCCATGTGTACAAAGGTCATGTGATTACGTAATATGGAATAGTGCAGTATAGTTGAAACTATCACTAAATCATAAGACTCATGTGTAACATCCACAACATCGGCGTGAGATGTATAGACAAACGCTATCAAATTTTTGAAGAGAAGAAAGAAAATAAAATAAATTATTCCATCATATGAAAAGTGTAGGGTATTTTAATAATATATTGAACTCAAAAGAAAATTTCAAAGTCATACCAAATATGTCATCAACAAAAAAATCCTTGGAAATTTGAACATGAAGTGATGTCGATGACCGAAGTCCATCATGATACATCTCCCACTAAATGGTTGGTATCGGCAATAGCGCCGACCACCAATGTAGAGAGTAATAGTCCGAACAAAGTGCAATACTTTAATATGTTTTTACACAAATATATGTAATCAATACCATTAAAATACTTTTTCAAAATAAAAGCATTATAAACAAAACTCAAACACAAAAAAGAAAATTTACTCGTACATTCAAAGTTAGAAAAAGCTTACATTAAATTTAATTATTATATTAGGTATCTAATAAACGAGGGCTTATATAAAATTTGCTCTTATATTAATAAGAATCACATAAATTTTCTTGTAGTCGAATGAAAATATGTTAAAATAATTAAGAGCAAGTGACAACACTAGTTTAGGGCCAGTGGGAGATTTGGTATGAATATAGGTGTTTGAAGCAATATGTATATACTTAAATTATTCCAACTAAAGTTTTGTTATGGATTTCAAATTCATTCGAATTTGCTAACTACGAGTCTTTTTGGAATAGAGAAATTAAAAGTTTAAACTCATTCCGAGTCATTTTGTCCTACTCCGTATTTAGTTGAATTCTCTCATTTTTTTTATCAGAAAACCGTCCTTTAATTAATACTCAAATCAGTATGAACAACATCAAGCATAGAAACGGGTAAAGAAAAAACATCCAAACAAGTAAAAACAGAAGTCAGAAACAAACGACATAAAGTATGTGTTGCCTTGTTTGCATTCCTGTTCACAAAGCGTCAACAACAATGCTCAAACTCATAACTCATCGCATGTATTTGTGCCACCAGAACATCTACCACCGTCCGTGGGATCTCACGATTTTTGATCTTCTGAATTGCTAACTTACAGTCAGAAGCCAAAATCACCTTAGGAAAGCCCTTTTGAATAGCAATTTCCATTCCCCACTTAAGAGCTTCCAATTCGGCAATCTTGACAGATAATCCTCGCTGAATCTGTTTAGCCACTGCAACCACGACATTTCCATCATAACCACGCCCTATAAAACCCATACCACACTTGTCCTGCATGATTGAAGCATCACAATTGATCATGATCCAGCCCCTTTCCGATTTTGTCCATCGCTCCTCTCTCACACAAGCTACTAGAGCAGGAGACCTGCGAGAATCCGATCGAATAAGTGATTCAGACCAGACCCTCAGAGCAGAATCAGTAAGTTCAGCCAAATCAATTTTCTTTTGCTAAAAAATCAGAAGATTTCTAGCCGCCATATTATTTCTGTCCATAGCAACACCTTGTTCCTTTATACTGATTTCAGAAGGTGGTCCAAACAGCTGATAAAATCATTCTCTACAACCCTGAGGTGTTTAATTTCTTGAAAAAGTGCCCACACCAGACGAGGGAGAGCACACTTCAGTAATGTATCGCTAAATGTTTCTTCCTTCCCACAAAACGGACATGTTGCATCTTCCACAACTTTCCTATGCCTAAGGTTTATCTTACAGGGAAGGATATTCATGCAGGCTCTCCAAAGAAAAATATCGAACCCTAGGCATAATTGGAAGCTTCCAAAGATATTTCCAAAACAGATGCATGTGATTAGCTTCCTCCCCACTAGCACAAGCTCCCGCAAAAAGATCACCAATTTGCATGGAGTATGCTGACTTGACCGTGAAATCTCCATGTGTCGTATAATGCTAAATACGTGAATCAGGCTTCGAGGCTTCCAAAAGATGAATATCCAGCACCACACCCACGTCGAAAGATGGTAGCACCTTACGAACAGAGTCTTCCTTCCAGCATTTGCTATCCCAGTCAATAAGATCGGCCACCATCAACTCTTCATCAGCCCCATAAAAGTTGCCTGCCACTTTAAAAAAACTCGGGCAAGGGATTCATTTGTCTCCCCAAACCGAGATAGAATTACCGTTTCTGACTTGCCAAAGATAGCCCCTATCTAAAATTTCATTTGATCTCATGATACTCCTCCAAGCATAGTTGGGATTATATCCCAATGAAGCCTCCAGAAAAGTAGAGTTCGGATAGTACATGCCCTTGTAAATCCTAGCAATGAGAGAATCAGGGTAATTTATCAATCTCCACCCTTGTCGAGCCAGAAGCGCTTTATTAAAGTACTCTAAATCCCGGAAGCCTAAACCTCCTTGACTCTTAGGGCAAACAAAGTCGTTTCCAACTCATCCAATTCAACGATTTGTTTTCACGTCCTCCACTCCATAAAAAAGTTACACATCAATTGTTCAATCTCCCTACATAATGATACCGGGAAGAGAAAACAAGACATGGCATAGATAGGTATAGATTGAACGACTGATTTAATGAGTACCTCCTTCCCTGCCCTTGAAAGAGAACTAGCTTTCCAACCCTTTAGTTTCTTCCAAATCCGTTCCTTAATCTGACCAAAAATGATTTTCTTTGATCTTCCGATTATTGTTGGAAGACCTAGATATCGCTCATGTTTTTCCACCTCATGAACATTGAGCATTCTTTAAATCTCATCCAGTCGCTCATCACCAACATTTTTGCTGAAAGAAAGTTCAGATTTTGCAAAATTGACTTGTTGTTCGAAAGTTGCTCCATAGGTCTAGAGAATAATAACAATTTCTCAGGCCTATTGACAAGTAGCTTTTGCAAATATCATACTATCATCTGCAAAGAATGAGTGTCACACGACCGGTGATCTTCTCAGAATTCTAATGCCCTTTATTCTTCGTTCCATCTCACTTCTATGTATCAAAGCAGAGAAACCTTTAGCACACATAAGGAACATATAAGGTGATAACGGGTCCCCCTGACGGAGTCCTCTTGAAGGACTGAAGACCCTAGAAGAACTACCATCAATGAGCACCGAAAAGGGAACACTTGAAACACATATCACAGAAGCCGATCTGTTTCATGCACTGCTCCAAAAAGCCCCACTCCACTCTGTCATATGCTTTAGCCATGTCCAGCTTAAGCGCCAGATATCCGGTTTTGCCTGTTCTCAAAATCTTCATATGATGAAAGATCTCAAAAGCAGCCAAAACGTTATTAGTAATCATACGCCCTGGGACAAAAGCACTCTTAGACAAAGAGATAACCTTATCTAGTACGAGTTTAAGTCTATTAGCCAACACTTTAGAGATTATCTTATAGATGACATTGCACAAGCTAATAGGTCTTAAATCACGCATTCGATAAGGGTCATTAACTTTTGGAATTAAAGAAATGAAAGTGTGGTTTAAATTTTTCGGAAAAGGTGAGCCACTTAGAATATCAAGGATAAAACGAATAATATCAGACTCAATGATATGCCATCAGGTCCAGGAGATTTTGTGGGATGCATAGAGAAAAGGGAAGAATATACCTCATCTCCAGAAAATGGACGTGACAACTCGGCATTCTCCACATCGGTCAATAAAGGCGAGATTCCTTGAGGAGCCGGGCTTGGAAGATTGTCATGATCGGATTAAAAAGTTTCTCAAAGTATTCCACATCATCTCTCGACATATTTTCCACACTCCTCCATTGCATTCCACCATCATCAACCAACCTCCTCAATTTATTCCATTTTCTCCTTCCCGATGCTTTTCTATGGAAATAAGCAATGTTTCTATCACCACAACTCATCTCATTAGCCTTTGCTCTTTGAAACCATAACAGTTCCTCCTTTTCCATCAAATCTCGCTCCTGTTTTTCCAACTGATTTCGGCGATCTACCAAACAACCTACCATTCCTTTCTTCTACATCTCCCTGAGTTCTTCCCGAACCTGTTGAAGCCATAGTAACACATTAACAAACTCTGCTTTGTTCCAATCTCTTAACTCATTTGCACATAACTCCAATTTTCCCATAACCCCATCAGCCCACGATCTCTCACTCGGGTTTTTCCAAGCATTTTCCACCACCACCTAACAGCCCTCATGTTGCACCCACATAGCCTCGAAACAGAAAGGCCTAGCTCTTTTTATCCGATCCTTCGTCATCTCTTCAATAGTGAAGACTTCAAGAAGAATCGGGATATGATCCGACCCCTCCCTCTCAAGATGTCTAATACTCCCACCCGGAAATAAATTCAGCCAACATTCATTAGCCAAACCCATATCGAGCCTCTCTTGGATGAACTCTTGCCCTGCTCTCCCATTATCCCAAGTAAACCTCGGACCCGAGAACCTAGCCTCTTCCAACCCACAAAAATCCAACGTCTCCCTAAAACTCATCATCTCATCATGATCCGGGACCAACCCACCGTCTTTATCCTCACTTCTAAGAATTTGATTGAAATCCCCAACACACACACAAGCCTCATGGTCAAACTTTTCATCAACGCCCAAGTATGCTTCTTTTCCTCCTTTTTAGGCCACCCGTAAACACGTCATTCTCCACGAAGATCCCCCACTCACCTCGGACACCTCTACATCAATATGGTGCTGTGTAAACGATTGAACTACAACTTTTACTGAATCCTCCCATAATAAACAAAGACCCCCTGATTTCTCAATGCAGTCAACTGTGAAGCAACCTCCAAATCCTATTCTTTGTCTCACTTCCTCCATTCTTTTCCGTTCACACTTAGTCTCCATTAAGAAGACCAAGCTTGGGGACTCTCTTCTTACCAAGTTGGTAAGTCTCGTAACTGCCCGGGCCTTTCCCAATCCCCGGCAGTTATAGCTTAGTGTTTTCATGGTGTTCGGCAAGAGAGACCTCCCGCCTCTCCCGCCAATATCATTTTCATACGCTTACCATCAACCACCTCAACTTCCACTTCCATAAGATTTGCGTTATCACATTGTTTTCTTTTTTGCTGTTTCATAGAGTCATCCACTGACCGTGCAGAAGTTCGGGCTAACCTCTTCCACTTCTTATTTTTTTGGTGTTTTTTGCACATTGTCCGTCTCCTGCAAACCCCTACTTTCCTCCCTCACATCCCCCTTTTTTCCACTCTCTGCTGCTTTTTCCCCACTTTTTCTTTTCCTTTCACTCTCCCATCTTTCTCCCCTTCTCCCTCCTACCCTAACGTATTTGCAACATTAATACCTGTCCCATCCAATTGCTCAACATCGACTTGCTTTTTTCCACTTGCTTTGGAATTTTCCAGACATGTATCCCCTCTCTCTAGAGTTAAATTTGCAACCCTTTCAAGTGTGTTATCCCCCTCTTTTTCAACTGTTTCACTCTCACTCTCAGACTCATCCTTCTCGTCTTATTCCAACAACTCAAATGAGACCTTCTGACTTTTTCAACTGGTTTATTAACATGCTCAGCCTCTAATGGTATCTTTGCCACCCCACATAAAACTGACATCTCATGCTCCCGTTCAGCCTCATCCTGTGGTCTGATGCCCGGATCCAATCACCATATTCATGTTGTGACTCTCTTGCCTGATCGTCCATGCAGTCAAGTTCGACATTTTCAATCAAGCCACAAGCGTAGCAAAAGTTAGGCATTCTTTCATATTTGATTTCATCCCAAAACCTTCTCCCTCCTATTTTCAGCATCACACCCCTTCTCAAAGGCTTTGTTATATCCACTAAAACCCTAAGCCATATAAACTTTTCACACCCTATAAACTCCTTGTTGTCCACTTCATGAACTCCACCAAAGACCGCTCCCACCGCTTTTGTCGTCTCTAGTGTCATTGCTTCAAAGGGAATATCATAAACCCTCACCCAGGAGAGAGTTCTGTTAATAATCACTTTCGATGGTTGCTCTAACCCCGGTTCTTTCAACGCTTCTCGAAGAACCTTCTCCTTGTCTTCAATCTCAGCAAACTTGAACAAAAACAAGTTATTTCGAAGTTCTCTGAATATAAAGCCATTCTGCAGACGCCATGCACCCTTCATAGTTGCTTTTAGGGCAAAATAATTGCAGGGACGTTTTGACAGCAAATTCCCTATCAACGTAAGCGATCCACTGCTAGTTCCATCACTAACATCTCTCGTCTTTCCTTCAATCATTATACATTCTTCAGACGTTAAAATCAGATCACGTTTATTTCCTCCACTTGTCATGAATACTTTGAGAAACTTAACCGACCAATGATTGCTACTTCAAAATAATCTTCTACTAGTCAATGTGGATAACTAGGCACCAAGCCTTAGTACAAGAACCAAACAATTTTCATCGTTGACACATGAAAGGGGTTCGGGCATAGACATATACATGAAAGCATCCTATCCAACAAAGGATGCTAAGCACTTAGCAATATGTGATTAAAATAATATGCAAGCATTCATTGTATTCCTAAGGGGGAATTTGAACCCTCAAACATCATCAATGCATGACAGGTCTTGAAATTTGTCCACATTAGCTTCATATCCACATATTATAATAGTAAAAAGAAGCGCTATCCAAACTATTATATATGACTATTGACTAGAATATTCCAAGACATTTTATAGAACATGCTCATTGAGACATTTTATCAAACACTTTGTGGGCAATATAATAACAAAAGGGTAAAAATTAAGCTAATTTAGAAACAACATGGAACACATAATGAGCAAAAAAATATGCAAAATGTCGTAGTTCGTTTGGTTCACAAAGATTGTCATTGTGGTTCATAAGATTACACATGAAGGTTCAGTGCAAATAACAATGCGGTTCATGTAAAATAATGCACTATATGTGTTGAGACATTTTATCAAACACTTGTTGGGCAATCAAGCAAGCATACACAATCAACCTCTATTTTCAATCAAATCGTTCAAATGGCAATCCAAAAAACATACACAAATCTCTATTTTGCAATCTCTATCAATTATATAGTTCTATTTACCAAAATCCATGAACAAAGATGAAAAATCATACTTAAACCCATGAAAATCTATGAACAAAGATTGAAAACCTAAATCAACAAAAAAATTTACCAAAAAAATCCATTAATAAGGAAGGGGTTGAAGGTGAATTTACTTGAGAAGAAGATAGATTAAAGTAATGTGAGGAGTATCGATTAAAGGGAGAGAATCGGTTGAAAATGAATCTCGTAGACATGATATTAGGACTGAAAAATCTAGGTTGAATGCTAAAATTGAAGGGAAACTACTGAACCAGGAATTTAAACTGACAATTTAATGGTCACGAATGTCAGGTACTTGGTTAAATTAGTGAGGCTTGACTATTTACATAAACTTTAATAAACTTTCTTAAATTTAATTAAGATGTGCTAAATGGCTCGTACCTAGGGATGTAAATGAACATAGCCATTCATGAGAAATTCGGCGTTCGGATCGGTTAAATCTTGTTTGTGTTCGGCTCGATTTGTAAACGAGCCGAGCTTGAGGAAAGTTTTAAGGCTCGAAAGATAAATTGACTAAGCTTGAGCACAAGATAACTTGGCTCATTTATTCATGAACAAACTCGATTATATGCTCATGAGCAAGCTCGATTATACACTCATTAAAAACTAGATTATACATTCATAAATAAGCTCTACTATATATATTTATACAATATATAATTTATGTTAAGGTATATAGTTTTGGTAATCTTTCTCAAACTATGTTGTTTAAATTTTATTTTCATTTGTTTGTATAATTGATCAAGTAAACGAGACGTTGTTGACGAATTTGTTTCACGAAGAAACTAAATGAAAGACTCGCAAGCTAAGCCCGAGCTCGGTGAACATTTAAATAAACCAAACTCAAACAAAATTTTAAGCTCGAGCCAAGCTCACATTATAACTTGCTTATTTTTAAGCGAACCGAGTTTGAACAACTCAAAGCTCGACCCTAACTCGGTTGCTTACTTGCCTTGACTATACCCTTTTATCTTATTAAATACATGACCCCGCCTCTCTTCTCAAAATCTTGTTTGCTCTTGAGTGAGAGCCAACCGATTGTCCCTGCAGAGTGCAGAGGGCAAGGAGATATCTAAAACCCTCAACAATGGCGAAAACCCTCTCCCTATTCAATCTCTCCTTCCTCTTCCACCTCCGGAAATGCAATCCTTCCTTCTCCAAATCTCTCTCCTTCCTTCTTTCTCCAACCCCTAAACCCAATCGCACCATTGCTTCTCTGAATCCCGCCTTTTCCACCACCGCAACTCCATTCCCTCTCCAATACGAGCTCATTGTCCACCGCCCAGATCAAAACCCTAATCATCTCCGTCCCAAACCCGATCGCCGGCGCCTCCCCCGTTCCAGGCCCACCGACTACTCGGACTCCGACCCGGGCCCGACCGAAACCGACCAATTGCCATCGCCAGAGCTTTCTTTCGAGGAATGGGTCGATAAGAAGCTGGCTAAGAACGATGCAAAACGATCAATTGGAAAGGGGAAGGAGAACAACTCTCCCGAGTCTGAGTTCGAGCCTGAGATGATGGATAGGGCGAAGAGGAAATATTACAATAAGAGGAGGAAGAGAATGTACGGTTCCGACTCGGAAGACGAGAGCAGAGCTGGCTCCGGCGATGGTTTCGTAGAGCTGAAGCCTGAAATTGTGGAGCTGAGGACTCTCCACAAGAGGGAAGAGGAGCTTTACTTTTATGACACATTTGCTTATCCATGGGAGAAGGATAAGCATTACAAGATGGTGTATCAGCTGGAGAAGAAGTATTTCCCTGATCAGTGCTTTGATAAGGCTTTTTTGCAGCCCGGGGAGGAGAAGCAGTCTGGGTTGAACAAGGGCAGCCCAAGGAAAGCTGGGTGGAAGATTCATGCCAGAAGAGGAGAGAATGTTGATGTTAGCAAGGGAGTAGAAGAGGAGGGAGATGATAAAGGTTTGGTCTTTTTTGAAGAGAAGAGTGGTGAGGATGGAAATGGGAAAGATAAGGTGGTTTTGGGTAAGGAAGTATCGGAGAAGAAGGTAGAGGAATTTTTCAAGTGCTTGAAGAAAGCTCCCATCAGTAAGAATGGTGATGTAAGTGGTAGTAGTGGAAGTGGGGAGCCCTTTCTTGCTTCCAGAAGCAATGGGCTTCCCTCCAAATGGGATATTCCAACTGGCACTGTTGTCCTTATAAACAAGCCTAAGGGTAATCACCTCCTGCATTGCTGTGTCTTTTTAACTGTTATTGTTATTATTAGTTTTGTTGCTAGATCAACATTATGATTTTCAACCTTGATCTGTTTCGAATGCAATCAATTTACCTAGTTTTAGTTGGTTGGGTGCTCTTAATTTGAAAATGCAATTGTATTGAAGTTGTAGATAAATCGTCATTGCAAATACATTGAATTAGCCCATAAATTGTATTATTAAGTCCTACTTTTGTGAATTGCTATGGTACAGGCATGTGTTGCATGCTTCACATAGAGGATGGTGCATTCTCCTTTTTTTTCCGTAAATAAACAAAAATGATTGGTTTTGGATATCTCATTTTTCCTGCATTGAGAAACAAAAATACTAGTTCAATAAGAGTAACCAGAGGTTCACACAATTTTGATCTGGATATGACAAAATGCTAGATTTGATGTGCAGGATGGACATCATTCACGGTCTGTGGCAAGCTGCGCCGCCTAGTGAATGTAAAAAAGGTACCTCTTGTTTAATTATTCCTGTTTGAAAAAGCAATAACTTTGCATGAATATTTTTGTTCTCTTGCTAATTTTAGGGTTGCAGGTAGGGCATGCAGGAACACTTGATCCTATGGCAACTGGCTTGCTTATTGTTTGTGTAGGAAAAGCTACTAAGCTGGTGGACAGGTCAGTTTTTATCAAGTGCTACACTCATCAGTGTAGGAATTTACTCATTTTGTCTTGTTCCGTGATTTCAAAACCTCATGTGAATGTCTGAAAGATTTAGCCTTCTGTTGTATGCATATGTTGGCTTCATATATTGATCTAGTTAATTAACCATCTGAGTCATATTGTGAATGCAGATATCAAGGCATGGTGAAGGGTTATACAGGGGTCTTTCGTCTAGGGGAGGCAACTTCCACATGGGATGCAGATTCTCCGGTATGTTTTTTCTTGATGGCAACCGATTTCTCTTGAAACCGCTCTGATATCTCCAGGATCATAATTATGTCCTGTCAATTTTTTTTATTAATTATTCCTCATCTATATCTAGAAGCTGTCATCTTTCTTCTGTTTCAGGTAATTCAACGTGAACCATGGGAACATATCAAGGATGTAGACATAAAGAAGGCTGCAGCTTCTTTTGTCGGAGAGATCTGGCAAGTTCCTCCAATGTTCTCTGCAATTAAGGTACAACATCTGTCTTATTTTTTATTTTGGAAAGAAATATATCATAATATTGTTGGGCATGCATTCTTTGTGCTACATTATAGAAGTATTTTTTATTTACGAGTCAGGTAGTCAGCAGCAAGGTTGCAATAACTGATGAATATTTAAAAAAGCATGAAAAATAAACTATGCAGTTAAATATGCAGCGAAATTACTCAAGGAAGTTTACATGCAGTAACCAAGACTTGGAATTTCAGTAAAAGGACACGAGTCATGTTATGGGTTGGTGAGTTGAAGTTGAGACTGTCAATGGCATGAAAACTGGATACTATTGCCAACGTGCATTTATCCATTAATTTTCATGGTAGGACTTTGAATAAGATGGACTATAGGGATTTCACATACTGGGGTCTTTGATAGTCTCTTTCTTTTATTTTATTCCAATAATATGTGAAATAAATTCATTTTCCAATATGCCTTTTCATTCTCAAATAAGTATTTTTAGTTTTCGTCCTTCTTATAGCCAAGGTGCAATTGTGAGTGTTCTTTGCTTCTTTCAAAAGTTGGAGTATATTGGATGTTTCTTAACTAGAGCGTCCTTTGAAGATAGCCTATGTTACAACTGTGATAAGTCACCTTGTTGTTCTTTATGTTTCTACAGGTTGGTGGTGAGAGAATGTATGAAAAAGCGAGACGAGGAGAAAGCATTGAACTCTCTCCTAGACGAATATCAATCTTTCAGTTTGACATTGAGCGTAGCTTAGAAGACAGGTCCGTGAGCTTCCCTCTGTTAATGTCTACATAGTTATCTATATTGCAAATGCTCTTGGAAAATCCTCATCTTTGCTAATCCTAGTCATGACAGACCTGCAACTTCCTTAAGTTATACACTACTCCCTCCGTTTCAAAATAGTTTATCTTAGACAAAATTTCACACTTATTAAGGAATTTTTTTTCCCAAACTACTCCTAAAAGTATACTTTGGGAGATTCAACTAAAAAAAATAAATTTTGGGATATGTGTAATGTGGGGTATAGATAAGGGTATAAATGGAAAAAAAAAGTTAGATGAACAAGTATTTTGAAACAAAAAAAATGGCTTTAAGAACAACTATTTTGAAACGGAGGGAGTATATCCCTTGTTTCAGTTTCTTCAAATAAGTTAGGTTATTATTCTTGTACAATTTGCAGCATTTATTGTTTAGTTTAGTGATGTCTCCCTAATTTGATTATTTTTAAATAGAACTTCTGATTGGTGCCTCTGATGTGCTACTGTTCATTTATGAAGATGATGATTGGTACACTCGTATAGTCGTTTATACAATACTGGTTGTTGTTTATCATGCTATGCCTCCCTACTTTAGAATTTTGATTATACTTCCTGCATAATTGATAATCTGTTCAATTACGAAGCATAAAATTTTTCTGCTTTAAAGTACCATAGTTGCCTACTATATCAGAGATAATGTCAAACTTATGTTCAGGCATAAAACAGAATTAATACTTAGGCCGCCATTGTCCCCTGTATTTTTGTTTCGATAGCCGCTGCCAGCCTGTGTTGTTTCAAGATTCGTCTGATCAGTGATCACACTAAGTACATTAACTTTTGCTGTTTTTTATTTGTTTCTAACATAATCCTTTGATTTTCTGCAAAATTATTAGGTCTACTGTCTAGTGATAATAATTTGATTAACTATCAGGAAATGAATATTGCAACCAGAAATCTCAAACTTTAAAGACATTTGCATACTTTAGAATGGTTCCATTATGTTAGAATCTGCGTAAAGCAGTCAGATTAAGGGCCCGTTTGGTTGTTAGAATCCATTGGTTGGAAACGGAATGACTACACCATTTGGGGTCAAAGGGTGTTTGTTCTTGAAATTTTCTATTTTTCATTCTCTCGAAGGATAGAGTGAAATCCCGATTTTGTTTCCTCTCAAAATAGGTGAGGTAACAACTCTCTCTCATCACACCTCCCATCGATACCTCTTAGATTGCCCTCATCATCACCTCTCTCAAATCTCCCTCAACGATGGCGGACGTACCGCGACGGCGAGGAGCGACATTGGAGGAGGAGGTCTACCCTTGCACCTCTCTCTCTCTCTCTCTCTCTCTCTCTCAAGTTCGCACTTGCCCTCTCATCAATGGCAGAAGAGGATATGCATAGTAGTATAGTAGATAAAGGGGTGATGGAGAAAGAGATACTAGATCTGGATTTGTGGCCTTGTCGATGCCTCAAATTGGAAGACAAATCTGGATAGAGGAGTAGAAGATTATAGATCTGGATTTGTATTTATGGCTTTTTCAATGGCTAAGAGTGAAAGAAAAACTTGATTTGCTGCTCAGATTTGTGGAATTGCTGATGTTGAGTTGGAATTTGATTTTGGATAGAAATTACGCATTGCAAAAGCCCTAGTTTGATGAAATTGCAAAAACGTAACTCAGAATTGGGGCTTTTTCCTCTTCAATCCGTTTACCAGTGAAACATCCCAAACATTTTTTAGTGATAACGGTTTCCCATTCCTTTCTCCTTCTTTTTTAATCCTTTTACGTTTACGTTTCACCTCGTACAACCAAACGGGCCCTAATAGTGTTTCTCAAAACACTGAGGTTTTTGGCTGTCATTTCCAAAACTTCAATTCTCATGTGTCCAGGGAGAGCCTATTGACCATCCATCACATTTGAACAATAAGCTGATGCTAACTCATCCAAGCTTGACTGTGTTGCTACTGCAGTGGATTCAATTATGTTTTCTTCTGATAAAAATTTTATCCACAAAACATTCCTCTGACATGTATGTAAATTTTTTACATTCACAGACAAAATTTGATTTTTAGAGTTATATGTTCAAAAGGCACGTACATAAGATCCCTGTGTGCAGATCTTGGGAAGAATCTTGGAAGGTAAATTAATCATTAACATTATTGGATTTAATCACCATGTTTATGTGTGTGCATTCTCCTAATATGTGTTTCTTTATCATTTGAATGGTTTTCTTGCAGCTGCGCTCATCTAACTGCTCTCCGAAGGGAGTCCATTGGTAATCTCTCATCTCTTTCTATCTTCTTATATGGAATTTTTAATGCCCTTGCAACAACTATTCAAGGCTTGGTTGTATCACCTGATTTTGATTTGAGTAAAGCTGAAGAATTTTTAGAACTAAAACATAGATTTTGGATGAATTTTGGAGTTTGGGTTCAAGTTTCAAATTTGCATTGTTGTAGTTTTAGCTGAACTTTGATTTCTAAGTCTTATGCTATTGCTAAACAACCTTAAATGGTTCTATGAACACATCTGACACCTTTTATGTCCTTTTGTATTTAGGAGAATATAAAGCTGATGATGCATTTGAATTCCAAGAGCTAGAAGAAGAGGTCACGAAAGGCTACTTGTAGTTTGAGTTCAACCAGGGCAGCGAATTGGATAACCCACAACAACAATTTTGTTTCTCTCTTTTTCCTCTTTTTTTTGACGGAGGGTAAATTAGTAGGTTTCAATTGTTCTCTGTAACAATAATGTATTGTTCTCTTACATACTATAATTTTTTATTTGTTTCAAATGAACGAATGGAAATGCAGATACTGAATGTTTGAAGTGGTCAATAGCTGCGTGTAGATTTGTAATAGGCTAAAACAATTTTAATCTACACTTTTTTTTTGGGATACATGATACTTCTATCTACAATTTACCCGTGGTTTTTTTTTGGGATTTTGGCATCCATGTTTTTTGAAGTTAAAAAAGTAACATTTTTTGCACATATTCTATGGTTTATTTTGTTATATACCCATGGGATTTTTGGGGTTTGTCTACACTTTTTTTCTAAAATTGTTTTTTAAGTTACAAATATATTTTTTTTTTTGCCTATGTATAGGTGGTGGTTTTTTTTAATTTGCAAAACTCACCTATTTTCAGTGGAGCTTCTTTTTGCTTAGCAAATCTCTCCAATATGGTGTCCACGTCAAAATCCTTCTAGTTCTATTCTTATGATAATCCAAATGACCCTTTTTCATACAACTTTGTTGCAATTTCAATGGAGACTTATCAACCATGCACGCCTATATGCTCAGCTCGAAGTACGGTTGCACAAAGCTTTGAATATATGCTCAGCGTCGACAACTCACCCTAACCTCAACATGGTGCTCGTCCTCGTGAATGAGCCAATGTCGGTCACAATCAACCAATTCCAAAATCTTTTTGGAGGCACGAAGACAATTTGCTCGAGTCTGGATCATCACAAATACTAACTCATTCATCAACACTGATTAATTGTGTTGATCCACTAATAATGAGCTGTAAATCGACTTCAATCAGCACCTTTACATGTTGAGATCAACCAAAAGGAGATTTCTATGCTAGAATCTCCCTACCTTGATTCTTGCAAATTTTCAATACAAAAATTATTTTTCAATGTTGAAGATATTTAGCACCCTCCAGATAAAGGTGCCCTAAGAAATATAAGGATCATTAATTCAAAGTTTCCAATCTTTCCTTAACTGTCGAGTGAGGAAAAGTATACACATGACAAGATAATTTGGTTAAATGCCCAAACTATCATATTCATATTCATATTCACCACAAATGAGCTAGAAAAGATATCATATAGCTAACTGCTTTTGTGCTCATCTTAATGTGGAAAACAACTCAACTATCATATACAACTCAAAATATTACATGATAAAACGTATTATAATATTAAGAAGCTCATATCATCGAACATCTACATCTTGGCCACCCTAGTGAGCAGCAGAGAAAGTGTATCCAAACGAATCGTAGTACGACTTTTCTGCATTAGCCATGCGGTCTTGAAACATCGTCCACTCTCTTCTACACCTATCCCTCACCTACCACAACACGCAAATTTAAGCTTTGTAAGGAAATTAAAATACAATGGAAAATGTCCATGAAAACAATGCAGTAATCTGGTTTAAAGATGAACAAGTGAGAAATACCCCTTGCATTGCTGGCTTCCCGTTCTCAGATTCGCCCTGTAAAAGAAAGAAAATATAAGAATTTTGCTCTTCACTATACTGCAGAGTAACTTACTCAACAAGATACTCTTTCTTACAGTACCTGCTTCCCTAGTGAAGGAACAGATTGATGAACTATCCATTGAGAATCAATAACACCAATTTTCTCGTGCGCGGGCTGTCTCAGGGAAAAGTGAAAACAAAGACTAATTGTTCAGTTGAAACCATAATAAGTAGGTGAAAACAAATCAGAGTGGAGAAAATTAAATGTGAGAAAACATGTAAAGGAAATAGAACTGCAACTAACCTTGACACATCGCCTAAGAGCAAAATCCAGACCCCATCCATGCACCAAGTCATTCTAGAAATGAGATGTGAAAGTATGAACAATAAATACCAGGGACCATCAGAAATTTTCTACTACGCTAATTGTCATTAAGAAGAAAAGTAAAACCTGAATCATATGCCAAATGCACCGCCACGAATTCCTCGAGAACACAGGTGCCATAATTTCAATGAACCTATCCAGAAAAGGAGGTGCAAGTTTCATAACACCAATTGGAGGTTTTTCATTAAAACCTTGGAAATGAAACTAAGAAGTGGTTTACATACGCTGCACAGGGTGGCAAAAGTGGATCACCACACCATCCAGGTTTTTCTTTAGTTAACCTGCAAATTCGAACAAGAATAAAGAAAATAAAGTTAGTGACACAAGATCAAAGGGGAAAAAAATGAAAGCGGCATGTAGATGACAGAAAGAGTAAATGAGTTTTGTCATCTTACTTGTGAACCTCACTTTCACCTCTTCTTTTTGTCATCTGCCATGTTAAGCCTTTGTTTGGTTCTAGACCTGGCTGTGAGATCTCCAAATCGTGTTTTTTCACCAGCTTGAGGTATCTGAAACAAAGACATATGTAAGATCCAGCAAATCGCGTTCTAGACCGTGTTCTAGGCCTGGCAGGAAGTGAAAATTTTAAATTTAATAGTAATGTCTCCATATCTTACTCCTCGGCATTAAAGTGCTCCACTCCAAGGTCCTCATCCCATATAAAGATGTAATCGTAAGGAATAACAATGTCAGGATGCAGAAACCGTTTAGCATACCACCTGCAAATATTTTTATTTTTTTCCACATAGAATACCCAGAAAATATCCTATAGTAAGTAGCATGAAGCATAACTAAAATTCTGAATTTTATATTTCTACAAATTCAAGGATATGAAAGTGAATCATGATTCAGATGCAACTGTGAGCAACTCAGTCCAGAGATACTGACCATTTAGTTTGTTTCTTTGCACTAATATGTATAGCCCGCTTTGACCACTCGTATTGATCCCATTCAGTTGTTCTCCCATCATAGTGAAAAAGCAAAATTGTGAAGTTCTCTGAGAACTATTAATAGACATTGTGAAGAAAGTGAGAAGAAAGACACTTGATTTTCATGGAGGGGGAGGGGGCAGGTAGGAATCAATCTCACTTTTTTAACACATGCATCAACATTGGCCCTTTGTTCATACCCAACTGTGAAGGTGACAAGGTATCTAGGTGTATGTGTTAGGTCCTGCATGTTTTCACCCATTAATGAGAAGCGCAGGCTAAAAACTCAGATTAATAAATATATCAGAACGAAGGAGTCAATAAAAATTCTCATTGAGCAAAAACACTATGACTTGGGAATGATACTACAAAAAATGCAAGGTACAAACAACTAGTGGAACGTCAATCTTTTGCAGTTGCTTGATTGACTATCTTAGCGGGATTTGGTTATACATTTCCCATGTCATGCCAAGGTCAATGAGCGTCATGAAGAATGTACCTCATCAGGTCGACCCCACAGTCTACGGAGATAAAGATCAGACTCAGATTCAATAATGCTTGGAGGCAGTCTCTCAGCTCCTTTAGGTATCATGTTGATACCGATCTGCATTAAGATTGAGAAAATAGGATATATACCACTCATAGACCATAGGCTCAGTAAATCTGATTTTGAATAGAACTTTAATTTTGAATACTCATACTCTATCATTGTCTAAAATAAAAAGAAAGAAAAGAAATTTAAGACAGGATCCATTGACTAAACCACCTCTTAAAATGTAGTAAGAACTATCTCTTAAACCTAAATATAAAAAAGGACACCTCTTTGCATTTAAAGTGGATCTGGGCACAATTGACCCTTGCAATTTAATTGTCCCAGCATTCTCCAATTTTTCTGATGTTCCAAAACATTACTAGTTAAGCATAGGCTGGTGAATGAAGTCATACCTTTGTCTCGTTTAACTTTTGTGTTTGTGATGGGCCAGTTTTCTTTCCTTGCAATGTTGACCAAGCATTCAACAAAGCTTGGGCTGAGAGGCCAGAATATCTATCTTCTACATAAGTCGGGTCAACAGTTGGCAGCAATGTGACTGGTACATTTATCTGTCAAGGCAAAACAAACTAATATGTTCTATAAAAGCAATACATAAAACACCCCAAGAAATGAAAAAGCGATTTCTTGGTTTACAAACATATTAACATCTATGCAATCAAAAGTTTGCTACCTTTGGTATAGAGAGTGATGGAAAAGAGTTTCCCAAGAAGAAACCCAAAACAATAGCAATCGAAGTTGTTATAGCAAGCTTCATATTTTTGTGTGCTTTTCTCACAATTCCACTGCATCAATAATCAGGCTAGAGAAATAAAATAGTTGACAGCAATGCAAGCACAATAGAAACACTGAAGTTTATCAGAGATGCACAAAAAAACTACATAACTAGAGTAATGATAATACTCATAGGATAGCAATAAATGATGTAAAACCTGCGAATAGGACCTGCCATCTCCAACATAAGGCAGACAGCAAAATCTGAATTGAAATAGCCGAAAAATCCTCCAGAAGTAGCTACATGTACTCACAAGTTCAGCTTTTCCTGTACCTCAACAAAGTATCAACAGTAGCATAATAAGACCCCAAACCTTGTAAAACAACCTTTGTGTAAAACAAGTAAGAGAATATCATCTAAATGTCTGTGGTTGTGTTTCGTTTGTGTGTGTGTGTGCGTGTTAAGGTTGGGGTCAGTAATTCAGAAGCATTTACATCTATAGTAGTTACATAAAAATTGGTCATGCATGTAAACATCTGCCCAGTGTATCCCGCAAAGAGCAGGGTCTAAGAGTCATGGTATACGCACCTTTACCCTGAGCAAAAGGGAAGGAAAGATATAATATGCTCTTATTCAGTTAATATTTAATAACAAATAGAGCATCAGAACATGTAGAAACTAAATCAATGCCTCCTCTTTCACCAATTTGCACACTTAATTTGGACCAAACCTAAAACAGGAAACACATAACGGAAAGTTGGAGTTTTACATTGTAGTCCGAAAACCATACAATATCCAGGCAAAGCATCAGTTGGACACTTCAAATCATGATGATTGAACTTCTGTATATAAATTAGCAGGAAATGGAAAAATAATGCCTTATATATGTTCTTTGCAGCTTTTACTTCAAATGTTGTCTCTGTTCATAAAGCAGACTATCAAACAAACCAATCACCTTCTACAAAGATAGTGAAACAACTAACAAGTTAGCTGCTAGAGACAGTAGTATCAAAGCCCTCCAGCAATTAAGTAGCACAGAAGGCAACATTGCTAACGCAAGAAAAAGTATAAAATGCCAACAGAAGGCAAGGATTGCTAAGAGACATCCACTAGCAATGACAAATGCAAAGTGCAAACTAAGCATCTTATCTATTAGAAACCAATGTAAGACAGTAAGAAAGCTTCTTACAACTAACTCTAGAATGCAAAGAAGGTAAATATAACATGTACGAATCATGAATGTGTTCTCATAGAAAGTGTGCTTGTAAAATCTAAGATATCATTGATTTGACTTAACTTTCCACTTCATATCTTGAACAGTTGAGAAAAGCAACGTGATATACAATAAAAAGAAGCCTGGACCCCTATGCTTTCCATAAAAATAAACAAAAGCAAAAAAAGGTTCCTTCATCAATCCTTTAGAACCCCTGAATGTCCCTATACCAAGTGAAATGTGACCAAATCTTGTTCAAAACCAGTCATTAGTCACATAATCAAGTAGAACTAGCACAAGTTAAACACAATTACATATTTGTTTAATTACGTTGTTTTTTTAATAATCAATTCACATTGCCATACAGTTAGCCGAACAGAGGTGCTACTTAAGTAAATTTACAACCAAGCTAACTTTGGTTCCATTTTCACTTGATTCCTGAAATTAATTGCTTGCTTTAAATTCCGGTAGACCTAATTTTTAGAACATCACATGAAAGGCAAAAATCAACAAGCTAGCTGGATAAAATGCACATTTACAGACAAAAATGTTAAGATTGATAATAAAAATAAGTCAAGTACATATATACACTATACAGAAACAAGAATAGTCATTCTTCTAACCCCAACATCTTTCAGTTTTAACTATATTCAATTCAAAAAATGGACAGGAAACGAAAATTTATTAGCACAACTGAAGTTGTTTGCAACAAAAACCTCTCGTATTACTGAGAAAGCAGCTCAATCATTCTTAAGAAGACTCAACCGAGCACTTCGTTCACAGTTCACAAACAACAAAAGACAACAAATCCGAAACTGACAAGATCTGTGAGCACTACCAGCAAGCGGTTTTCGAGAAACCCTAACACCAAAGCTTACCTAATTAAAGAGGAGCACTTGTTTAATTCACAGGGATCAGCAATGGGACAGAGAGGACGCCGTGGAATCTTTCCGGGTGGTTTTGCTCAATCGATGTTTTGGAGCTCAGAAGATTTTTTATTTCGAGCATAAAACTATTACATGGAGCATTTGTTTTGTCTCTCTAACTTTGAATTTTTTTCGAAACTACGCTCAAATGAAAAAAGAATTCCGAATTGGCTCGACAAGAATTAATTCTGAAAATGGCCTGGTTGCGTTTGCGTAGGTTCGGATAGAAACGTAATTCAGGGTAGCGACTTTCTCTCAGACAGCCTCAATTCAAGTAGCGACTTTACCGAAACAATTAAAAAAACAAAATCTTTTCTTTTTTCACTGTGCCTGAACAAACACCATTTTTTTTATTGCTCTTTTGTGAATTTGGGTTTTTATTTATGTGCCATTTTTAAATTAGGTTTTCCGTTCGGTTTTTAGGGGGTCTAAACTTATTTTAGAACAAAATTAAATATCATAATCTTTTTTTTCCACAAATCTTACGGAGTATTTTTTTTAGAATCTTACATTATCCTATTTGCTTTTAAAGAAAATTGTAGTATTAATTTGATATTGAGAAATTAGTACCCATGTCCCACTTTGAAAATTTGTTTGCAAAAATGCCTTATTATTTCTAATGTTACATCAATACTCAAAAAAATAGCGTAAATGCCCAAAAATATAGCAAAAATGCCCAAAATCATGCACTTTCCTTTTTTTTAGAAAAATATTAAAATAATTATTTTTTTGAAACTTTAAATTACGAAATTTATTTTCAATTTAAAACTTAAAATGATTTCTACTAATTAAAAAAACAAGATTTAAAAATTTTAAATTAAATTAAGAGGAATGAATTAAAAGCAGATCAAAAACAAAACACGTCATCTTCTTCTTTTGTACCAAATCTGATCCGTTTACAATTTCCTTTCCTTTTTAAGTATATGACACGATCATATAGATGTATGACAGTAGAATAGACAAGCATGACAGTATAAAATCTAGCCCGAGTAGACTTTGACGGAAATCTAAACCAACTAGTATCTTTGCCATATCTTTACTATTCTTTTAAGATTGTTATCTTTCTAATATCCGTTATATTTCTCATTTCAAGGAAACAAAATATTTCGTAACAAATCTAATGAGTTTGCAATTTCCTTTTCCTTTTCAAATACGTGACAAGATCATAGAGAGGTACGACAAATCTAACCCGAGTGTACTTTGACGGAAATCTCAACCAACTAGTGTCTTTGTCATATCTTTGACTTTTCTTTTTTTCCTTTTTTACTCCTTATTTTCCGTAAACACTTTAAGATCATAACAAATAGATCATTTAAAAATATCTTTTCACATGAATTTTATTTATTTATTTTTTCAAAATTTATTTTTTGATTTTAATTCTTTCAATTTAATAACCATTTCTAAAAAACATTACAAATTTAAAGTCAAATAATTAAACAATAAAATAATAAAAAATAAAATTGCATAAATGCCAAAAATGCATGATTTGCAATTTCCTATAATATGGGTTACTTTTGCCACCTTTTTTGGTACATGGGGTACCTTGCAAATCCGCCTTTGATATTTGTGCCTGATGCTGTTCTGGTTATGATCACTATATCATGTATTTTGGTTTTTTGAAGTGTAATTGGTATCTTTTTCTCTCTTTTCTCATTCCGTTATGAGAATAAATATTCTTATTTATAAGACTAGTTGAAGTCCCGTGATATTCACGGGTTAATTTTACTAAAAAAAATACAATTCTACGATATTAATTTAATATTCTAAATATATTTATATAATATCATAATAAATTATGCAATAGACAAATTATTTTTTTTAGATTGTACTCCATATTTTAACTGAATATATTTTTCAAATATTTTTCCATTATTTGTGGAGATCTTGTCCAAAGTTAGATTAAAATTATTAAAATATTGATTTTACTTTTTATTGAATATTTTAAATAATATTTTCTTTTTTTAGACACTAATATGTATAAAATACTTGGTTTTTTATAAAGATAATAATAATTAATATAGGTTATCTACAAAGTATAATATAATTTATTAAAATATTTTTTTAAAGTTAATTTATTAAGATTATATATTAGGGTTGTTATCTTTGACCCTATAATAATAAGAATATTTGTAAATATGAAAAATACAATATAAATATTAGTATAGAAGAGAACATTGTCCTTGATTTAAGAGATAATATATAGAGAAAATTATTTATGTATTATTTTGCAAATTTCAATCCATCTATAAAATTGTTTTCCATACTAAATTTACATAACGAAGAAATAAAATATAAAGGAAATTAATGTATATGAAAATTTACAAAATTCAATGTATTAATCAACCTATCATCCATACTCCGTATTTAATTAAAAAAAAAAGATAGAGATAAGAAAAAATTTATGTAAGGTGGAGCTAGAAAAAAATTTATATATTTACATAAATAAAATAAAAACGAAATTAAGAAAAATGTAATGTAAATTTTTTATCAAAATTCAATTTAAGTAAGTATTCATCAAGATTTGTAAATTTTTCTATTTTTTTTTTTATCAAACTTTGATTTAAGAAAAATCTTTAATATAAATGCATAAAAAGATAAAGAAAATATACTTTTATGAATTTAAATTAAAATTCGATTTTTTTTTGACATTTACATATAATCTTAGTCATCATCATAAAATTATATCTTTTTCTCAAAATAAAAATATATGAACACAACAAAATTTATTATTTAAAATTATATCATTATATAGATATAAATTTTATACTTGGAGCTCAAGCCTTGTTAAGAGATAAAAAAAATATATTAAGACCCTAAATCTTGTTAAGAGATAAAAATATTAAATTAATATGGAAAATATCATCTTATAGGAATTTCTGTATATAAAAAGTATATATATATATATATATGTTATCTATTGTAGTAAAGTAATACACAATCCATAGATAGAAAATTACATACATAAAAAATTATATAAATATGTTATCTATTTAGTATATATAGCAAGAATACTATAAGTTGTTACAAAATTTATTAAAATATAAATTCACATTAATTTATTTAAAAATGCCACATGGCGCAAATTTTATAACAGACTTGGGTTCTGCTTTATAATGTATTATGGTAGATGTCTTGAGTTAATGATATTAATCACACTCAATCTTATTTCTTCATTCTATAGAATACTTTTTTAAGTATTTACAAGATATCTTGAGTATTCATGCATTTTATAGAATTTTTTTTTAGTATTCATGCATTTTATAAATATCATAATCACACTCAATCTTATCTGTGAGCACACTCAATCTTATTTTATGTATGAACTTTTCTATCATGTATTTTAAGGTTATAGGATAAGAACCTTATTTTGAAAAGATTTTAGTAGTTTTATTTATTTAGAGATTTTATTTTATTTTTTCAAGAGTTTATGACTTTTCTTTTAGAGTTTTAATTTCTAAAAGTAGATTTCTTATCTTATATACTTAGGTCATAAATTAGAAAGACCGTTTATATATTTATAAGATGTCTTGGAGTTAAAAAGGACAGCACATCATTATAATAAAAAAAAATCTGATCTAACCATTATTTTCCCAACAGGAGGCCCATATTTGCTATTGGCATTTGATCCGAAACCAATATGCATCTCAATGAATTCATAATCCTGGCCTAGCACCAGTCCTTACTTTTCCCCGGTTCTACCAAGAGAAGTTTTGATGAAAATTGGGAACCAGTTAAAAATGTAATATAATTAAGCTAATTACATTAAAATTGTGAGCACATGTAATTTCTAGCTTCCAGTAAAAGGCATTCCAATACCAATACTCCAAATTACAAAAAACTTGGAAGACTTGCTACAAATTACTGAAAAGAATATTGTAATTCCAAATGTAGTAGTGTGCAAAACACAATGTATTTACACAACTCTCCAATGCTAGCTTTGTGCCAGCAACAGTCAGCCAGCATAGGATCATGCTTTCATGCCCCCGTCTACTTGCATTTCACAACCTATAAACATGGGATGAATTAGTTTGGTTTGTGGTTCAGGCATTTGATGCAAAACAATAAGGCAACTTACATAATATTTGTTCATAAGCTCATAAATAACTAAACATTAGCATAGGCAACATTACTAAGTCAGCAATCCTAGCGTCATCTGTAAATTCCATATTGCAAAGTTCTGGACCTACTGATTAGGAGACTGACCTCATGAATAATTCTCCTATGTCCCACACGTTCCACACAACCAAGTGCAATATAAGCTCCAGATACAAAGTGCATGAACATCTGCAAAATGATCAATTAATTTCCACGGGCATAGCATAAAATAATCAATTAATTTCAGGGCTTTTGAAAGTTTGAACCTTTTTATTTCAGACGTGGAGCATAAGGAGCAGGGCATGGAGATACTGTATGATCAGGTAACCGGTCTATCAGCTCCTTTGTTGCCTGCAAGCAAGCATGCAGTATTCTCTTCTCCGACTGGACAAGCTTTGTAGCAACTCGCTTTTTGGGATTCAGATCATGGTCTGCCAGCTGAAATTGGTAAACTATGTTTAGTTTTGTTCACAAGCTACAACTTCAAACACATTTACAAAGAGGAAAATTACCAAGGCTTCGTCTTCCAATAAGGTAGTTGGATACCCATCAAGCCTCGAATTGAAATATTCCAAAAGCTGGTCCAATACGGCTCTTTCTGTGCAAGGACTAACCTATTGAATTGTCAAATCAGATTTAGATACTGGATAATCACACAATTCCTTCATCATAGAAAATAATGGCCCCTTAAAACCCTCTGTTGCAGCTGAAAAACAGGATGTTTCAAATAAATTAATGCACACAGAGAGTCTTAACAATAAGTGCATCTGTGTATCATTAATCATTGTCAAAGTCTGTTTGCCCATATTATGTTGACTGACCCACATTACGCAGAATTGCAGATTTTATTAAAATGTCAAAACAGATTTCAGCTATGTGTCTATGTATAATGGATGTCTAGTTGACTGAGCCATTTATGTTTCTGACACTGAAAAAAGTGGCTAAAAAATCAGCCAAATTATAAGAATGTCCCAACTTGCAATCAGAAAATAATCTACTTACAGGACAAATTGGACCTTCAGATGAAATGACTGATTGCATTTCCGAGGGATCTGAAACATAACCCAGTCTTAGATAAGGAAGCATTTCAGCGACAGCTTCTTTTTCCTTTCCGGAACCAACCTGCAGCAGAATTGAATATCCTTTATATAAACACCAAAGGCATAGCAGCCCCGCCCATGTATGAGCGCAGTATACTGTCATGAAAAGACATTGTACAAAGTGTATTACGACATCTTACACGAAACACTTGTATAGACAGCTTTCCATTTTTCTGAACCACCATTCTCTTGTCTTGATAAAGAGGATCTTCAGTATTCAGTGCAGCCTGCATGAAAGTGAAGGCAAATCAGCTAAAAGTAAAAGAAATCACTATCCAATGGCCCCAACATAATTCAAAGTAAGAGAATGCACGGTATATTTTCATTTTCACTTATATCTATTTCTTGTTTTCAAGTGGAGGTAAGAAGACAAGTACACAATGAGTCAATGACCTGGTATGCTACATTTAGATGACATATGTGCACGGATAATCAGTCAGTCACAAGCCCACAGGGGCTGGAATCATGCACATCAAAGTGCCAAGGGAGCATTGATTCTGAAATCTCGAAGTAGCACTAGCAAAGTAGTTGCAGAAAGATAAGCCTCATATAAAGTCTCACCTCCACTACAAGACGGTCATAGGGGTTGTCTTCATCAACAAAACCATAATTCAGAAGTAATTTTGAATTTGGCTGGGGTCCACACCTACAAATTTTATCATGAAATGAAAATATACATTTATAAGTAGGTAAAGAACTAGAGAGACACCAGGAGGTGATAAAATCATTATCTTCACGACTTCACCCAAATCCACAGTTCTAGGAAAACAAATTAATCGATGACACGTCACCTAAGCTAGCATATATTTACCAGACAACAATTGGATCCCCAGCCTTATATGCACGATCCACCACCAGTTCAACAGCATCATCTACAGCAGTTAACATTGCCCTGCAGTTGCTCTTGTAAGCTAGCAGTGGGGGTCCAAGAGGAACCAAAGCAAATCTCCTCGCTAAGCTGACTCCCTAAGTTCAAAAGGATTAGTATGATCAGATAAATATTACGGTCGAGCAAAATTCATAACCATATTAAAGAATATATGTACGATTAGTGAAGAGAACTACAAAAAAAAGACTATTAACAAGGTTTAAGGACACTGGACATTTCTTATGTAACATAAATCCACCCACCATTCATAATTACTGATTTGGAATTTACAATGGGTCAATGGCCCATTTACAGATCGATTTGAAGATTGATATTATAATTTGCAAGACAATGTTAAAATATGAGACAGCCGAAGAGAGCTCAAAGTACACATTATTATTAAGATCAAAGACAATAGATGTGATAGGGCATGGAATGGAGGAAGGGACAACAGTGTCATGCGAATACAGTCCATCTTTTTAAGTGGAATAACCAAGTACAAAAGATTAAATAACAGGCGAAAATCTAGCTTACTAAATTGTGATGATTTCAGAATACAGTTAAACACCCTATCACTTGTATCATTATATGAATGCTGAAGCAAGGAGTCAAAGGTTTCTCACATACTACAGTTACTACTGCTTCTCCAGGGTGTCAAATACATGATGTAAGGACCGGATAAGCAACCAACCACAAAATGGTTATGAACTGTGGTTATGCTTCCACAAAATGTCATGCGACCAACCACAGTCCATCTACTATATTTTATACATGTAAAGGAGGGGTGGATATGCTTCCACAAAAAACTGTTAACTGATAAATTGCTTAACTTTTCGATCAGTATGGTTATGAACTGTGGTTCAATACAAATCTGGTAAAGTATCTAAATTGCTACAGAATCTCAACCTAAAAGACACGTTTTTCAGAATGACATCAATTATGTTGGCATAGTTTCATTATAGAAGTGCCAAAAAATTGAAAAGGGTATACCTGCAAGTGCACCACACAGGACTGGATGGCAGCAAATGCTTGTTTGAAGATCTCAAAAGGAAAGGCTTCAGAAGGTATGTCATATGGATATTGCTGCAAGGAGAAGAAAAGAATATGCAATGTTACGGTTTCTGTATACAAAAAGGTGTCAGCAACCATATGCATAACCAAAATAAAGATTTTAGGGAGATACCGAAAGGAATAATAGAAAAAATAAATAAAGCTGCTAAATAGGAAAGGAACACATGAGAAAATGACCTGAAAAAGAGATCCAGCCATAAACCATACAGTATCAAGCTCATTGTATTCTTTTTTTATTGCCTCAGCCCTTTCAAAATATTCTGCCTGCAAATCAGATCAAACTAATTACCTAGGACGAAGTTCAGCTCAGATGTTAATATTAGTGTATAATTTAGCAAGGGAGCAACAAAGGCCAATAAACTACCTTAGTGGGACTGCCATCTAAGTAAGACAGTTCATGTTCTGACCATAAAAGTGGAGACTCCACAGCTAACTGACCCCTACCTCTTTGACGGTCAAGCTCTCGGATATATGGATACCAAAATGACTTTTTCCCCTGCTTCTTCTCATACATTAGATACAATGCCAAGCACGCCAATTCAGATAGCTTGTTTGAGGCCAGCAATTCAGCTGCATGAAATCAAGTAGCTGATGCAGGTTAAACTATTGTATATGCAAAGCCCTAAAAAACTGCATAATGAGTCATGTATCAACAAAGAATACAAACAGATTCCTACTCAACAAATACAAACTTCAATACAGTACTACCACAGCAATATTCTTTTGTGAGCCATTGAAACCCACATTTAGCTAGTCTTCTAAGTATGAGCTGCCAGTTCATGGCACTGGGAAGTGGAAATTCGAGACAAAAATAAACATACATAAAGACTATAGGGTGCAACTATTACATCTCCAGACAATGGAAAAATGACAAGGAGAGAAGCAAAAGGATTTGATTGTCTGGCTAGTAAACCATATAGGCAATGTAGCCATATAGGGGAAAGATAAAGCTTGTTCTTCCGGTGTTATGAACTGAAGATCCTAAGTTAGGCCCATGCCTTATTCACATTGGCATATATAACATGCAAAGCATGATCAGTCCTTTACCTAAATGAGTTCATCTATGATGTGATGATCAAAATCAATAAGTACGGAAATTATTATCATTAGCAATTTAGTACATGCGAGCCAACACTTCAAGATACATAAACACGTACTAACAAATCCAAATATACCCTCTGTTTAGTACCTCATAAAAATTAAGGATGTGAATGTAAACTATTTTAGTGAAGAAATGAGATGAATGCAAACAACACCAGTTTACTCACATTCCATTTAAAATTGAAACAATGCATGATACACTTTCTTGCTGATAGATATTCTTGACTCCTTCACACTTGCCAAGCAGGCATTTTTATATTTCACTCCCGTTGAGACGAGTTATCATTAATGATCAAAGTTACAATTTCAGTGCACTGGTGCAAATTATTGTTCCTAGTAATTCGAATGTGAATTGATAGGCAAGAATCTTGGAGCCCAAAACACAAGAAGAACTAACAGCAAAAGGTGTAGAGTGGCATACCGATCGTCTCATTCCCTAAAACCCTCTCAAGCGTCACTACCAACGAATTCGGCACGGAAAACGCAACATCGCCAGGCTGACAAAACGAAGAAAAACCCCTAACCAATCAATCGAAAAAAAAAAAACTCGCATAAAATTGAGCGAATAAAGAGCAAGAAAAGTCAAGAACACGATACTTGAAGGTTTTCACTGGCCGCAACGTAGTGGATGGGGCTGAGCTTGGAATCAAGAGAGGGCCTCTCATTCAGAACCACCTTACAAGAGGGCAAGCCATTTATGTGCATCCAAGACGTCAAGTCAACGACTTCTTCGGCATCCGCTTTGTCCTTCCTGGTGACAGAAGCCACCAGCGTGCCGGCGCTCAAAGAAGAAGACGAAGAAGAAGCGAAGGCGGGGAAGCATTGCTTCCTGTGGCGGTGAATGTGAGAACGGACGGAGAGAGAAGAAGACCTAGGGAGTGCCGAGAGGAGGCGAGGTAACGGGCGTATTGAAGTGGGAAGAAGGGAGTGGGGATGATTCCCGGAGGAGGAAGCGCAAGCTTCCATTTTTTATTGAGAATGAGGTCTTGGTGGTGCAATCGATTGAAGAGATGGTGAATTTGGGGAATTCAGTTGGAGGAGTAGATAGTACGGAGTATTTGTTAGCAGGTTCCGATTAGGGAGAAGAATCCTCGAGTTGTGTCCTGTCTCCACTCAATGCCGGTTGATGGGGATAAGTGACGGTGGTAATTTCATAATTTCCCTGCTCGGATCCAAACATTATCATTTCTTCCTGTTTTGCTTTGCGTAAGCTCTGGGGCGTGTGAAAATAATATTTGGGAAAATGTACTCAATTTTATAAAATAAAAATATTTGGAAAAAGCGTACACACTTGACCTGTTCTTGCAACATTAATACATTATCGACCATTGGTCATTTTAGAAGAATTGATATATATTGAAAGGATGCAAAGAAGCAAAAATAAAATAAGGGCGTTTTTGGTAAATAGCTTATAATAGGGGTTGAAATTACAAATTAGTTGACAAAAAAGTTAAAATTGCGCTATAACCCTCTCTCACGAGCTTCCGTTTTCCCCTCCCCACGGAAGCTTCCTGTTTCGTTGACAAAAATCGAGCGCGATAATCTGTTGAAGAACGATTTCATACATAGATAAACCGTTGACGTTTCGATATCAAACTCATAGAAACATAGTAAACGTTGAAGAACGCTGAAAATCAAGTCGTGTAAAACTGTCAACAATATCCGAGCAGGTTAGTGCCGTTTTTGCGAGATTTTATTTTATTTTGATGACAAGCGAGCTACTTTTTACCAGATTTGTCATCATCACCATATTTCACACACTATATACACTAACGAAATGCATATTCTTCCATCAGTTTTAGATTTAATGACAAAAAAATCAAATTGTTGACACTGTTTTTCGACTGTATAAAAATCTGCTTCGAATCAATCACTTATTGACATTTGTTTAATTTTCATTTATGTTGAAAAAACAAGTTGCTTCGATCTTATTATACTTGATTACAACGTTAAGAAAGGAGTTGATTCATATTGTTGATAGATGTTGAAAATCTGTGATTTATCGTTGACGATTTTGACCTCTTTTATTGCTTTGTCAACAACTGTTGTCATCGATTTAATGACAGTTGTTGATGCGAAAAATAATTTCATGAAAATTTAATGACAATTATTGACAGTGAGAGTGATTTGGTGATGATAAATGTTGTTGATATTAAAAAGGATTGTTGACATTCTACTAAATAAAACAAATGATAATGGTTGACAATGGTTCACAACAAAGGGTTAATAAACTGTATAGCTATTGTTTTGTTAACAACATATATTGTGACCAAATAGCCATTGACATTGAATGTTTGTTCATGTTCAAACAGATGGATTTTAAAATACTGACAGTGTGCTTTGGAGGAGATTGGAAGAGGAGAATGTACATATGTTGGAGATGTTAAATCAAAGACAATTGTCCTAGAAGGTAACGTTGATCTAGAGTGTTTAAGGAAAATAATTATACAAAGGTTCAATATCAACGCATCACCATCAACTGTTTGCTTGTCACACTTGCATCCATCTCAAAATTTGAGAAATCCCTACACAATAGAAACCGATGACGATCTCAAGTCCTTCTACCAAATTAACAACACTCCTCAAGTTTCTTGGGAAATGCCTATATATATCACAACATATAAGAGGAGAAGCGGTAAGGAAATTGTTGAGAGCTTGGATTTGTCATCAAATGTCAACAACAACAGCTCGTTGTCAACAATTGTCCCAAATTCCAACCGTCATTTGATGCCTTCAACAGTCAACAACCATTAAGAATTGGCAACGATTGTGAAACAGATGAAGAAGAAGAAGTGGATACTCCACCAGATTCTACAAATGTAAAAGTAGGTCGCTTTTACGCATCAAAGGAAGAGTTAAAAAGAGCTATGTCTAATGTTGTAATGCGTGAGAGCTATGGTTTCAGAGTTGACAGATCCACAACTGAACTTTATAGGCTGAAATGTGTTGACAAAGCTTGTCAATGGAATATGAGGACTGTGAAGCTTAAAGGGCTAAATTATTTTGAGGTGAAGATATTCAATGACAAGCATACATGCCCATTTGAAGTGAGATATACAAGGAATATCCAACCCTCATATCAAGCCATTGGAGAAAAATAAAATTAAGGTAATTTGAAGGTGTTAGTAAAACATTATCACTGTTGCAATAAAATGTCATCATTGATTCATTTTTTTCCCCTAAAAAATGCAGATTTGAAGGTGTTAGCCATGGGCCGAATCCAAATATGATTCGTAATGATGTGAGGAATGAGTACTTCCAAAATATCAGTTACTATAAAGCTTGGAGAGCACAAGAATAGGCACAAAAATTGATAAGAGGTTCACCTGAAGAGAACTATGCCATTCTCCCTGCGTATTGCCATAATCTCAAAACCATCAACAATGGAACATACACAAGTATTGAGCTTGGCACTGATAATCGGTTCAAGTATGTGTTTATTTCAATTGGGGCATCAATTAGAGGTAGACCTGTACATGGGCGGGTTCGGGTCGGGCTTGGTAATTCGGGCCTATTTTTTTGTCCATACCCGCCCATAAACACGGGCCGGGCCGTCCACGGGCCGTCCACGGGCCCACATGGGCTTGGACATAAATTGCAAGTAGATGAATAAAAAAAATTATATTAATGATAACCTATGCAAAATTTCATTTACTAAACCTTTAAATGTAACTAGATAACCTAAAAATTGTAACTAGACTAGTGATGATGCCCGTGCATATGCACGGGGCTATTTTTTGTACAGATATATTAAGATATTTTATATTTTTAATTATACCATTTTCATGCTCGTATATTTATCTTAATTTATTTATAAATTTTTTAAATACGTTTAATGATGCAAAAATATTTAAAAAGTAAGCATTTGACCATCTTACAATATTCTTCTTAGAATAAAATTAATAATGTAAACCGAGATTATATGGTTCCATTGTTAATGTTTGAATATATGACTATTTTCATAATATGTGCTTAATGTAATTTTTTGAAACTATTGTAATAATTAAATTATCTCACTTATAATTCTTCTCAAGTACTATAAACCATGTAATTGCAATTAACATACATAAATATATATAAAAAAACAAATTCTAAATAGTTTAGGTTTTTTTCTTTTACTTTGAAGGTTTTTTTTCTTTTTCATTTGGATAAATAGAGTAACATAATCCCATTAATATATTTTGGTTCTTATTTGTCAATAGAGTAGCATTGCATTTTGTACGCTGAAAATTTCTCATAATATATCTTCTTATCGGTGAGAAAATTATACAAGAAATTAATTAAACAAAAATAAGTATTTTCTCCTTTCACAAATATAATTTACCCCGAATTTGATAAATTTGAAAATGTGTAACATTTTTCTTATTGTTTCCTTAAGTTTGAATTGCTATCATCATTAGTTACCTAATATAAACATTTGCAACATATATCCTTTGGTTTATAAAAACTTCAACCTAATCTTATTTTTTACTTGATTATCTTTCACATTGCTTCCTTATTCTTTTATTATATTTTAGAGGCTAAAACCATTTACAACTTACTAAAAATAGCGCATGAATTACGTACGACCAAGGATGAAGCTTAAATTTTTTTTTCTAACAAATATATGTGATAAAGTAATTCACACCTTATGCAATAAAACATACATATGGTTATTATCTTGGTTTATTGGCCAACAAAGATATTGGTTCAAACTAAATATGGTCATCAATACCATTTAGGAGTAGTATGAAAAAGAGGTTGGACATTCTAGAGGATGTAGTACATGTTTGAGTTTTGAGTTGTTGTTCGTCTTGTGTACCTCAAATTATGATGCTACTTAGAGTTTTTTCTTTGTTCTTCTAAGGATCCTCCGAGATCCCTTTTTTTTTAATTTCACTACATAAAGAGGGTTTGAGGGGGGATGAATTAAATTTTTTTATAGGATTTTAAAAATAGGCATTAGATTTGAGTGTAAGTGTTGTACGAAATTTTAATTATTCAAATCTTAACTTTCTTTGATTTATTATGAAATGCAAACATCATAAACATTGAGTTAAAGAAATATTTTTGATTTAATATGAATGAAAACATAATATATACAAAAATGTTTCTCCATTGTCATGGATTTTTCTTCATTTTAAGCTTCTTATCTTATATAATAAAATAGATTTATTTTGCAAATGGGAAAATTATACTTAACTTTAAAATTATGGTAGCAACTGTTTATATGAAAAAATATCAATAAAATGATACCATATCGATTTGAATAGTAATTTTTTGATTTGTACACAATCACCATAACCATCGAGTTAGAAAAAAAAACCTTTGCTTTATATGAAATGAAAAATACACACAAAATATTTCTTAATTATGATAAGGCTTTGATTGCTAATTTTTTTTTATGATGATAATAAGATAGAATATACATGTGGGGAAATAAACTTACAAATAGAGAAACTAATAAGTAGATAGATAAATGTCATTGAAGAATAAAAATGAACTAAAAAATAGTACACTAAGAAGATTTGAACCAATGACCTATGGGTTGATGGGAAAACACTCTCACCACTAAGCTGCACATAACTTTTTGACTTGTTTTTGCCAATAGTAATTATATAGGGATTATTGTGAGCATAGTTAATGAGATCAATAAATGGTGGCAAAACCCAATCTTATATGTATATATAAGATATAATTTGCAAGTATTTATATGTAGAAATAATTAATGATATAATATATTAATATTATTATAAAATATATATAATATATATACGGGTCGGGTCGGGCCGTGTATACGGGCTTTTTTCGTTGTCCAAGCCCGGTCCCATATTTTACGGACCGGGCCTTTCGGGCTAATTCCCATGTCCAAGCCTGTGTTTTAAGCGGGTTGGGCGGGCCGGCCTGGACTTGTACAAGTTTAATTAGAGGTTTCCAACACATGAGGAAGGTATGAAAAGAAAAAACCTTTGTCCATAATTTTCATCAATAAAAAACTGTCAACACAATCTTTACTCTTTTGTCAACACCATATTTCATCATTAAATTCTATCATGTATATTAAAACTACATAAATTTTAGAGTGTCAACATCATATCACTGTCAACAATGAAAAAACCCCTATTATAAAAATCTGTCAACAATGACTTGTCAACAATAGATAACACATTATATATATTACTGTCAACAACAAAAATTGTAATAATTTTGTGTATTAAATACATTGATGACAGATCATCCAGATAGATGGAGCACATCTACACAACAAGTATTTAGGATGCTTGATTACTGCCTCAGCTCAAGATGCAAACCAACAAATTTTCCCTGTTGCATATGCTGTTGTAGATTCTGAGAATGACAACTCTTGGAAATGGTTTTTTGAGGAGTTGTTGAAGGTGATACCTTGTTCAAGCGACATGGTGTTTGTTTCTGATCGACATAACAACATTGCAAAATCTATCGAATCAGTCTATATTGGTGCAAAGCATGTGATATGTATAAGGCATTTGAAACAAAATTTGAAAGTGAGATTCAAAGAAAAGGGAATTCACAAGTTGTTATCCAAGGCAGCTAAGAGTTATACAACGACTGAATTCAACAAATATTTCAATGATATTTGCAAGTCAAATGCTGAGATGGGACAATACTTGAAAGATGCAGACATGAGAAATGGTCAAGAGCTTGCTTTCCTGGTGATAGATACAACATATGATTACAAACAATGCTGAAAGTGTCAACTCAGCGTTGAAGGAAGCAAGGGCATTTCCAATTGTTGCCTTTATTTGAGTTTATAAGAGATTTGATATCAAGGTGGTTAATGAGCGCAGGATAAATGCAGAGCGCAACCACACCAGTTTGCCCACAAATATCAACAAAATTCTAGAGAAAAGATGCATGAAATCCAAAAAGTATGGCGTAAAGGTCTTGAATAGTACTCAATTTGAAGTGTTCACTGATGATTACATGGGGGTTGTTGATCTGGCACAAAAAAATGCAGTTTGCATGAAATTTGATTTGGAAAAACTGCCATGTTCACATGCCATTGTCATCATTCAGCAAATGAAGTATGACACGAGTGATTTTATAAGTGAATACTACAAAACTGAAAAATGGTTAATGGCATATCAAGAAACAATATATCCATTGCCTATGAGGCCAGATTGGATGTATCGGAAACCGTCATCAACAAAGCATGTTTCCCACCAAATGTACGAAGGAAGATTGGAAGGCCAAGGAAAAATAGGACCCCATCTATTGAGAGTTCAAAACGAATACAAAAAAGAAGAAGAACATCAACAAGCAAAAGTGCAGCAACTGTGGAATAACTGGACACAACTTAAAAGACATGTGGGACCAACAATCTCATGGTTATGCAAGTAGATTGAAAGACGATGACATCTTTTTTTTATTGGGTTGTTGCTTATGATTCATTTCCATTAGAGATTGTAGTAATTGTCAACTGCAAACAACTGTCAACGATAAATATCTATTAGTTTTCGGTATCATTGTCTCAATCTTTGAAATATCAGTAGAGGGGCATGCATGATACACATACTCTTCTATGGGAATTTTGGAATATCATACTACCATCAAGGAACT